>JBBBDQ010001432.1:765000-1247500 GCA_037127315.1 Ascarosepion bandense
ATAAAAATTTGTACATATATTTAAATCCTAAATTCCTAATGATTTTAACTTAAAGTGATTTAATTTATTCATATTCTTTTGATTTCATCTTCTGTCCTTCAGAGATCTATTAATAATTCAGTAAACCCCTTACTCCATGACCTGGAAGGGGTTTATAGCCTTATTTGGCTTCCTTAATTTCTTGCATTCACTTAAGCACAAAAACTCTTGGGGGAGGTATTAATCTCTCTCTTCCCTCCAGTTATGGCTTAAATAATAGGACAGATTTTGTTCTATAGCATTAGCTGGCAACCAGTCTACTACAGAAAGCATTGGCAACCTACTGTGAGATAATCTTCTGCCCAGTCAGTCATGATTCATTTGAGACATGATTGCTCAAGTGTGTATCACGTATAGCACTTAACTGACTGACTGACCGAGAGATAGTGCCTCAGTAAAATCACTGAGCCTCTCTTGTGCTGCAAATAGGCAAATAGAAGTAGTTAGGCTATTGCTCAGTCTGCACTCCTTCCTTGTTTATTGAGTAGAGGAGTAGTGGGTTATCCCTTGTTTCCTGTTTAGGATATGGTTTACTAGTTTCTCTTTCCTTTATAGTTTATAACTATTTAACTATCTCAACTTTTTAGTGATCTGACTGAGAATCTTCATTAGTACAGTAAAAAGTTGGCAATTTTCTGGCTGTTGCATCCAACTGGTTGTAAGGAACCCAGACTCTTTGGTAGCATTTAGAGAGGCTGCAGTTGTGCAATATTGAGCTATATGTAGTGGCTTGTCATGCATTGTTAGGTGTCCTTGCTTGTATCTCCAAAGGACAACTCTGAGGCCACATTATGAATCAGTTTTGGCCACATTCTGGTCAGTTTATATTGCCACTGATTACAGTGAAAATTATTTTGGCTGCTTTTTTCTCAAAACAAATTTCCTTGAAGGCAAACATATTAAAAAGAAATACAAGAAAATCAGTAATTAAGTCTTTTCTTTTGCAACAGTCTCCAGTTATCTTTGGACTTTGTGAAACCAATTTAAATTCTTCCATTGCTATCTTCTTTTCTTTGCATTTTTGCAGTAAAAGACTCCATGATATATATATGGCCTTGGAGTTTATATCCAGGGAAATCTGCCAATAGCAAGAGAATTGTCCCTTGAATCCACTGATTAATCTTTCATAAACTTTTGACTTTCGTTATTACACTCTATGTTGTAACCTTGTTTGGTTACTGAGGTGTTTTTATCTCATGTTGTATATCTTTGTCTTGGTATATTTGGTTAGTTACTTGTAATACAATTGATTCATGGTAGATTCACAGTTGGGTCACTCAACAGATTCATTATTTCTCTGAACTCCGATTACTTGCTGTTGCGCAATGCTATTTACTATAAGCTCATTACACATCACCCCAGACTTCTGTCTGGTGCTTTTATAGTTATTTAGTGGTCACCTGATCACCTGTGGAATAATCATTTTTCTTGTATTATTCTTTCACTGGATGTCAGTGTTCAAACATGCATCAGCATTTATCATCATTTATCCATCACACCCAGATGGTGCATAGGTCAGCAACTTTTTGTTGCTGTTCCTGTAACAAACTGTTTTTTTTACGGGGCAGGGTTGTTAGCCCTGCACCCAACCCCCAAACCTGGAGGACCGGTAGACCATTTTTGGTCCTTACGTTTACAGCACTTGGTATTCCCAAATGGGCACCCATTTAAGTACTGACCATGCTCGATGTTGCTTAACTTTGGTGATCGGATGTGTATTCAACATGATATATCCATATACATCAGCATTTATACTTCTCTGCATTTTTTTTTTTTTACTCTACACTTGTCTGCAAACATTTTTGCATTTGGTGATTTTAATGCTCCTGATGATCGGTGACTTCAGCAATCTGATCTTACTCATATCTCTGGTATTCAGACTTTGTTTTTCCATTGCTCAATCTCTTCATTTTATACACTGCTGACAGTACACCATTGATGATCTGAAAAGATACAAGGAAATTAATTGGTTATTACATAAGTAAAGGTATGCAATCACATGTCCTCAAATATCTTATACACCATTACACCATGTATATATGTGTCTATATTAATGTTTGGGCTGGATTTGTAGGTGACTGTCTGGTAGGTCCATGTTTTTCCACCATGTTTTACAGAAGCTATCTGCAGGGACTTTATTTTAAGCACACTTCAAGATCTGCTAGAGGATGTACCCCTATTAATCCAAAGACATATGTGGTTCAAGCATGATGGGGTTCCAGCATTTTTTTGTCACATTGCTTATGATGTACTGGCTGATATCTACCATGAAAATGGATAGGTGGGGGAGGATTGATTTCCTGTTCTGCACATTTTCCCGACCTTAATTCTTTGGATTTTTATCTATGGAATCACCTAAAACAGTTGGTTTATACAGTAGCCATTAATAATGCAGAGATGCTTCATCAACACCACATGGGGGTCTGCAATATCATTCAACATCATGTGGGAGTATTTGAAAGGGTCTGCCAGTCAATGATCTGATGAGTGCTTGCATATATAGAAGCAAGCAAAGGGCCTTTAGAATATTTGTTATGAGTACAACAATAGCTTTTGGACATATGTTTATGTGGACATTTTACCTTGTTTTGGTGTGAAGAAACCATCCCCAAAGTTTTTAAAAGTATTTTTGGGCTGTATCTTGGATTGTACATATAACTGCATTGACCATAATCTTTAAACTTCATAACTGAAGGATTTGTAGATGTATGTTTATATAGATTGTTGTCCTTGTTTTCATGTGAGAACCCCCACTTCCAAGGTTTGTAAAAGTATTTTTGATAAACCCTGTATATAATTATGGTCAGTGGCTTGCAATGAGAAGTTGTTTTGAGCCAATTTTAAATTTCGGTTAATTTCATTATATTCACATTTGCGCAAATACACTTGGGAAAGATACAAATCTATATCCTTTATTCTCTTTATTTTTTATTATTTAACCCTGACTGAGCTCTTTATCCATGGCTGGAAACCAGTCTAAAAAAAAAAGGAAAACTCTGAATTCAAAACCATATGTAGCCATGGAAATGATTATGGAGTTTACAATTAACTGCGTGTGATTGTCAACTCCATGGTCTTGTCTGCAGTCTATGAGGTACATATATATAATAGATACTCTCATTAGTTTTGATGCATGCTGGCCCAGAAATTCATTTTCAAACTGAACCGCTAGACTATACCTGCAGATGATTTGATTACAGTGCTGTTTAATCAGCTACATGTTTTGTAAGAACTAACTGAAGAGAAATAGTGCATAGTGGGCAAAGTAATGATTTCCTTACCTTTTTTTTTTTTTTTTTTTTTTTTTTAGAGCAATTTGTGTACTTTCCTGTGTGAAAGAACAAATTTATTGAAAAATCTTATTCATTAAAATGTCTGTATAATTTAGCAATATTTCATATTTCCAGCTTTCAAAAATTAACAATCTTTTTGATATTGCAACAAATTTGTTAACATAACAAATCAATATATCTATTAGATGTGTACAAAAAAGTTGGTTCAATGTATTAAGTAAATTTTCTACTTAATAAGTTTTTAAACTTTTTGACCCATCTGATAAAATTCTCCACTTCACATTAAAATTTTATAATTATTACTAAAAGATACAGTATTATACAAACAAATGAATGAACAGACAGTATAATAATAATTAGTTAATACTATGTAACATAATTTTTGTCATTGGGTAACAATTATTTTCTATTTGCTATGCTTCGAAAGTATGGACAATGATATTTCTAAAATTTACTTCTTCCTATTGAGAAAACTGGTGAATGTGAACATTCACATTCATGTGAAGTAGAAACAAAATGACATATAATCCAAAAGTAACACTTACTTATTCTAGAATTACACAAGAGAATCCACAAAAAATTTACAAGTAAGTAGTTTTATGCAATTTATGCTTATATTGTGAATTACTTTTATGAATCAGCCCCCAAATCATGTTTTCATTATATGATCCTTAGCAGCCAGAACATTCTAGAAATTCTTGAAAGGTCTTGAAAGTTTTAGTAAATTCTCCTTCACTATCTTGGCACTGACTCTGCAATGTAATGGAAAATAGGTTAGTTTCAAAACATCGTCCAGATTACAAAAGCAAAGTTTGTTTTATTTTATAGACAGAAGCAATTAATTAAAAGTTTGTTACACAGTGAATTAGAAATAAACCAGTTCAAACATTATCTTCCAATTGAAGATCTTCTTGTGCTCAGGTTGGGGCAAAATGTTTCTGTGATTGTCACTTTGTTGATTGATTCTACAACGTAGTGTATTCTATACTTTGTCTGAATAAATTCTGCCGGTGGTGAATCCATCATGACTTTAAATGTTTCGGTCATCCAACATTTCTTTACAGCCTTCATGACACTCCAGCATTCCTTGATTAGATTTTAGAGGCAAGCTGTATAGGGCACTGTAGATAATCTTCTTTTCTTATATGTGCCATGTTCCTTCAGAACATTAGTGACTATGGCTCTCCACAACTTCCTGTACTTTGTAGTGCTTAATAACATTTGTCTTTTTGCCATCTCTCCCAAACCCTTTTCTGCCGTCCATCTACTCAAGCTCTCCAGGTAGGTTATGCATTACTTTCCTCTGTTTGTCTTACCTCAATCTGTCATGAGATTATCAAATTTTTAAAGCCCTCCTTCTTCATTATGTTCCCCAGAAATTTCAGCTGTTTCCTCCTAATGTTAAGTGTTATTTATGTTGGCCATTGTTTCTATAACAATGTTGTTGCTCACATCTGGTCTATGGTATTCTCAACATTTTTCTGTAGAAGCACATTTCTGTTACTTCAAGTCTCTTCTGTGAAGAGATTGTTCAACACATTCACTGCTATATAGGAGAACTGATATTACATATCATTTTATTAATCTTTTCTTTGTTTCTAGTAATATTTTTTTTTAATACCTTGCACAGCTTTAAAAGGCATCTTTTGCTATCCTAATGTACCTTTGGATTTCTGTGTCTTTCTGTCTTCTGTTGATATGCTTCCAAGACATCTAAATTGTTTGATTTTAGTATCCTCAATTTGTAATTTTCATATTGGGCTGTTCCTTTTGCTCACAATGGTACCAATAAATTTGTTCTCTTGAATTACATTCTTCAAATCCCCATAAACAGAGGCATTGTCACACACAATAGCTAACTTTGTTGTTTTATCTAAAATGCTTCTGAGAAGTTTTCTCAACTACACACTGCCTGAAGTTATGCAAATCAAATAAAGCTCAATAACTCAAAAAATTCGGAATCAATATTTTTCAAATTTAAACTCATTCATTGCCACTCTTAGTAAAATATATTTTCTGCCATTTTCAATGGTTATTTTTTGAGATATTTGGAATTTATGAAAATGGACTGACTGACTGATGTCAGTATGCAGATTAAACTATATTAGCTTAAGACCTCTGAAATGTAAGAAAAACCATTTTTTTCTTTTTGTCCCTAATATATGTTGAAACATGGGTAAAGGGAAGGATCTAACAGCTGCTGAAAAGCAGAAAGTAATAAAGTTATTGAGTAAGAGAATGTCTACATTTAAGATATCAAAGAAGCTTTGCAGATATCATTGAATGATCAAGAAAGATGCTGAAAATATAACTAAGTTCAGTTTGTTTCATGGTATATCAACCTCTGTGGGTTATTTAATGCCAAAAAGATGGGGTTTTAAGATATTTTTTTAATGTTCAGTTGTAGTGAGAAGGTTGATTTAGTCAGATTTTGATGAAAAAAATTTTTATTTTAGAAAACTGAAGGTGTCTCCTAGTTCTGTATTCAAAAATGTATTGCTGATTATTTTTTCCCTTTCAAAAATGTATTATGGCAATAATTTTTTCCTTAAAAAAAATGTATATTTTTCTATGAAAGTCTATTTTTATGTATATACTTCTATAAAAGTCTGTTTTTATACTTTCATAGTGTTTTGACCCCAGTTTGGGGGCTAATTATTTGCCCATAGCTGGGACTCTAACAGGTGCTACCACTCCGGGGTCATAGTAGACCTGGGAACAACATCAATTAAGAGGTGGTTCCATGCTTCTCACAACCTCCCAATCAGAAGCCTTACTGCCAGATGCAGTTTACCATCATACCTAGGGCCATAACTCAGTTGAAGACTTGAAGCAAATGAAAAGATTTTAAGAACTTGCTTCCTTGAGGTGAATGTAAACTGAAGTGAGTTATAGCAAAAAATCACTTTTGACCAGTGCTCAGATCTTTGAAAAAAGCTGGTATTGAGAGAGTCAAAAAAGACAAAAAGTGTAAAATAGTTTGTGAATTGGCATCTGTAAAACAATCTCCTAGGCAACCTCCTCTCACAAAGTAAATATTTTAAAGTGTCAAAATTGGGAAATACATGAAAATTGATTTTTCTAAAGTAATTTTCATGGTTGAATCTTTAGTGACTGTTATTGAGAAGAAGGGTCATTATATTAAAATGTAAAGGATTCAAAGACTTATCATCTTTGTTCTATTATAGGTGTTGATCAATTTTTTATGATTTCATGACCTTTCTATTAAAATAAATTGATTATTTGATTTTGCCCAATAACTTCAGATGGCAGTTTTTCTTAATACATCCAATATCTTCAATAAAAAATATTGATACTGCCTAAAATTTAACTCAGACTTTGTTTTAACATCTAAATTGAGTGTTTAAAATTTGATAATTTTTTTTTTTTTTCAAACCAATTTTGAATTATTGAAGTTTATTTGATTTGTTTAACAGACACCTTCAGACAGGGTGTATTCATAGCATTTGTCCTTTATAAATGATACTCTTTGCTTCTACCAGTAAATTAGACCAATTTGACTGATTGCTCTAATGATATATATTACTGTCAATGGATGGAGCTATCTTCACACAAAATCTGATCCCTTTCTTGGATGTCTCTGTGAATACCATACAAACGGATTGCAGTTTGTTTCATTTATATAACTGCACTGCTTTGCCAGTTGATTTCACTTCTTGATTCTATTGCTTAAGGAATTCATAGCGGTAGGTTTTGAGATAACTATTGTAACAGTGTACCACCATCCTTTGAGTTTTTTGTAGATTATGGCGGTTGACACATGTATTTGCTTTTCAGCAGCAAGTTTCTCTAAGTTTTATCAGGTTTTAAAGGAGATTATCATTTAACTAATCTGACATTCACTCTATGAGGTCAGGTCGAGATTTGTTAAATCAACTTCCTCTCCATGGCTTGCTTGTGGTAGTAAAAGTCTGAACACTTTTCCATATCTAACCATAGAATGTCATCACTACAACCCCATTAATAATAATCACTGCTTTCCAATCCCCATTCTTGTCTGCAGCAAGCACCCCTTCTTTTAATATCAATATTAGTATAACACTTTTAATTAACTTTTTCAGGCTTTTTTTTTTGCTTCTCTTTTTGATGCTTCAATATTAAATGACTCTTCATTGCTGTTGGTATTCAACATCAAACAGTTCTAAATTCAAACAGTATATTCACAATTCCAATGCTAAGCAGGATAATTATAAACAAACTTGCTGTCAATCTGAGGAAGACAATTTCTAAAAGAATTGCTATTGAAGCTAAAGAGGTTATTCATTACTGAAAATGATAACTAATTTGTTTAGGGAAGAGGCAATCATAGTCTCTGGTTGGTTATTTCTGTTGTGCAGGAATATGTAGCATAGACCTGGTTTAAGGTGTATGAAACATGACAACATAAAGATATGAAAAATTCAAACAAAACACAAAAGTCTTTGTATAAAAATGCTTGTGTGTATATGTGTGTGTGTATGTATATATATATATATATATATATATATATAATATAAAGGAAAACTCAATGCATCATTTAGATTAGTTATAAATTATAATTCATTTCTATGAGCTAAATTAGTTCATTTCATCAGACCACACTGTTTGTTTCATTCATTCCATACAAATATTTTCCTGAAATAAGCATTTCTTTAAAATGAAAAAGAAAACAAGTAAAAAGATATTAAAATAAAAATAAAAACAGAGACCTTGGCATTATCTCAGTTGGGGATCTCTAGACAATTCAAGGGAGGTCTTGGATTCATTCTTGGATAGTGACCATAAAGTCATTATACCTCCACTCACAAGCTCATGGATACTATATTTATTTATCTACACAGATACATGTCTATACATCTACATATGTACATACGAAAGCACCTGTGTTTATACTTACATATACCCACAGACACACATCCATCCATGCTCACATAATAAATCTTGCATTTGCATACTCACATATATATATATTTTTCTTTTTGAAGACAAAATCTCCATGTGTATAAATAGTAGTAACATATATTCAAGTATACTGACAATTCTCACACTTACAAAATACGCTTATATTTGCATCCTAACACACATTTACATATACATATGTATATCTCCCTACAGACATGTCATTATTTATATATATGTACATACAAATGTATTATTCATACATGCATTCATCTATTTATATCCATATATAATTCTTGTGTTAACACACTCATACATCTATTCTATGAAGAGCAGATACGTGTACGCACACACACACGTGTGTGTGTGTATATATATATATATATATATAAACAACCTTTTTAGCGTATATGTATTAATTTTATCTCTGCTTGCTCTCATTTTTTTTTATCTGTAATCGCTTATAAAAACTAATACACGTATGTATAAAAACAATGTAAGCTTATATACACATACATATCCACTCTTCATCCCCAAAACAAGGTGGTATGTTTCACATTTCATACATCAAACAAACGTAACATACATATACCGGCATATATCATTCAGATTTTGATATCAACCAGTACATATATGAGTAAAATCATCAATACATGAGGGTATAATTAATTAAAAAGGGTGCAATCAACTACATCTTTAATCCAAGATTAACACAACTTACATATGATCAGGTGCTTCCCATATACACAAAAAATATACATAATAAGGTGCACTCTTCTACATGAAATATAAGTTGCACCTATATACACGTAATATACATACAATAATGCATATAATCATACATGTAACCATAATTATACTTGGGAACATGCACATAATTATGTGCACCCATATGCACAAAAAAACCTATATATATATTGTTATCCGCAGACAGATCTGTTTCGCTGTATCACAGCTCATCAGTACGGTTAGACGCCGATTGCTCCTTAACCCAGGTTCGAAACCTGACTGAATTGGCGTCAGTCGGTGACTCTACCCCTGGGCCACGGGGCGTTTGGTGGAAGAAGGCAGTCTTTTTTTATTTATTTTTTTATTTTATTTATTTTATATATATATATATATATATATATATATAAACTTACAGTTAGGTGCACCCTTATCCATGTGAAATATTTATATTAAAATACATTTACAATCACACAGTGCAAGATATGACATTTTTAACTTCATACATCAATAATATAGAGTTGTTGCATACATATACTGGCATGCCTAGCCATTACATGGTAGATATCAATCTTCACTTCTTCAGTCTGTAAAATCCTCCAATAAATGATCAATGTCAGATATGAATGAATCAGCAAGTGTGACAGAATGGTATAGTTCTAAGATTCTTTGTGTTAGATAATTTAAATTTATTTTTATGATGGTATTTGAAAATGATTTCATTTCTTTGATTTAATAATTGGCTAGTTTCTCTGAATTTGATAATTCTAATCTTTTCATTTAAACATAAATTTCAACCACTTCTGAAGCTATTGGGGGTTTGAGATTTCCCTATAATCTCCCATTCAATCTTATTTGGGAGAGATTTCTGTCTGTTAATTCCCAGAAATGTTTTTTTTTTTCTAAACCCCACCTAAGATATTAAACCCCTCTCTCAAAACATTATGTGCTTGAAATTGTGCGTCCTGTTATTTTAACTTCATGGAGCAAAATGGGGGAGATTGACTTTCTCTCCTAACAATGTCTTGTGCTGGTCTTGTCAGATCGTATGAGTATTTTCTATTTTCATGAATATCTGTAACTAATTTTTATTGCTCTTTTCATTTTTGTCAGGGGTGGATAACTTTTTGTCTCTTGCTACACTTCCATGAGTGCTAACTTTTTAATTTGAAATTAGTTTTTTTTTTTCTTAATTTGAGTGGTAAAATGTGTAGAACTTAAAAAACAGTAGAAAATTATTTTTACATTAAAAATTTTAAAAGATTTTTGCATACACTGAATATTAATACAAATTTCACTATTTAATTTTTGTTTTTGTTTATAATCAATAACTCTTTTACATAAGAGATAAAAAGTTGTTTTGTAAAATTGCTTGGCATAATTATCTTACTGAGAGATACAATATAACCTATTGTTTTGTTTCATTTCTTTTAACTGATGTAGAAAGAATAAACCTTTGATGTTTTTGATGTTGACTTTTTTACCATTGATTTCCACTGGGAAATAAAATTCATCACCTGATAAAATAGCTTTATCCATAAACTTCTGCCTGTTTAAAAAAAAGAAGTTAATATCTCTCTGAATGCTCTATTTTATGTTGATGCATTTTAAGACACTGTTTACCTGAGATAAAACTGATGCTTCAAAGCTTTCTCTGTAAATTCAATCTTCTACTTTACACTCACATATGATTTCTTGTGCATATGTTTGGTGAATTTTAATAATTTAATCAAACTATTTATGTTCCTCATTAACCATTATTCTCTGAATCTTGCCAGAATTTCACTCAAAATCAATGTATCATGAAGTTAAGAATTTTATTTTTTTTTAATTATTTTTTGTTTGTTTGTTTGTTTGAGGAAACACATTTTGCATTTTATATTCACTGGGATTTTGCTTAGCACTGTGTGTGTGTGTGTATTATATATATATATATATATATATATATATATATATATATATATATATAGACAAGAAAGCAAAATATAGGTAAAATCAATAAAGAGCCTGCAAAGGGACCAAAGAAAATCTAAACTTATTTCTAAATGGAACTTTGTGTGTGTCCGTTACCTATAGACTCCAAAACGGCAGAACCAATTTTCTTGAAAATTTACACAGTTGTACTATAAGCGTCTGCAAGTGTTCTTAGCTAGGTTTGTGTTGAGGTACCCCCGATACATACCAATAATCGAAAAAATCAGGTTAAAGGAGGAGTGGTCAGATTTTAATCAAATTTGATACACTCATAGACAAAGACATAAGAAATGATATTCAGAAGTTTCAAGGTTGCAGTTCTTACACTAGTGCAGAAAATCGATTATATATAAAAGGCAAGATGTTTGTGTGTGTTTATCTGCCTGTATGTCTGTATTTTTTTTTTTTTTTTTTTTTTTTTTTTTTTTTCAGCCCTTTTATTTTAGTTTTGCTTCTGGTTTGGCTCTAAGGTATAATTGTAGTTCTTAGTCTCAGCCACACTCCCATTTACTCAGAGGACTTATTTAGCCTTCAAAATTCAGTTTATTTGATATCGATATCAGGAAATCAAAATTTGACTTACATCCATTCATTTTTTTTTTTTTTTCAGTTTACGGTTTTGCTTTAACTTGAAGCCACTATTGCATTTTAGTCTTTCATGCCAATGTCCAAAGAGTCTGAGCTCTAGGACCATGGATTAGTTTTAAAGCTTTCATTACACCCGAGCAATGCCTGGCTATACTGCTAGTAACCAATAAATCAAAAACAAAGAAACATAAACAAAAGAAAAAAAAAAATACATGCTAATCTGTGTATGTTAAGTGACTTGTGTTAAAGGAACCCCCTTTTTAAGAAATACTAAAAATAGGTGAAATACATGTTTTAATAGAATAGATCAATTTTACTTTCTTGCCTTCAGAGGTTTGTCATTTTGTGGAGAAAATCAGATTATTGGGTTAGTAAAAAAATTGCAACTGTTTATCTATACTAGAGCTGCTGAGTAAATTTGACTCTTTCTTAGGAAGAACATCTCATAATCTATGAAAATCCAACATATTTATCTGAAAAATATGTGAGGAATTAATTGAATTAATGGGACAACAGGTTCTTTGTACTATTCTTGAAGAAGTAGATGAGTCAAAGTATTATTCAATACTCGATCACCGAAGTTAAGCAACGTTGAGCCTGGTCAGTACTTAGATGGGTGACCGCTTGGGAATACCAGGTGCTATAAGTGTATAGTGACGGATGTGCGTTGGTGGTGCAGTGGATATCGGCTTGGAAAGAGAAATCGGTGAGCCGAGTTCGAATTCCAGTTGAATACCCTGCATTCACTTAAGCACTGGTACCCTTGGGAAAGGTATTAATCCGTCCATTCCCTCCAGTTATGGGTTAAATAACAAGGGTAGGACTTGGGGACCCTGCTCTAAAAAAACAAATCCCAATGAATCGTGAAAAGAAAAACGTTGTTAAAATAAAAGATAACCTTACCCAAAAAATCACTGGTTATGACCTTAAAATGATCCCATAAGGATTGATAGGTCGTTAAGCCTCAAAAACAAACAAACATTATTCAGTAAGTGTAGATTCCACTCCTGACATCTCATGTTGTATCTTATATGAGCTGGTGCATAATTTTGTGAAGAAGTGTGCTTTTATGAAACAGCCAAAATATGCAAACTGGCTAGCAAAAGAAAAATAGACATTTTTAAAAATATTTGTCAAAGTTAAGAATGTGAGCAAAATTCCCATGTCAGGAAAATATTTGATTGTTTTGAAACCAGCATAGCCAAGGTCAGATAATGTGGGCCTTGAAATGATTGTAAACGATGTGCATAAAGATGATGTAGTTACTTATAAAAGAAACAGATTAGTAGTCGAGAGTCAGTCAGTTGGTGAGCATTTGAGATTGGAACCCAGACTGAGAAAGACTCTGGGGAAAAACCACAAACAAGTATGGCCTCTGGCTGGTTCAGTGTGTGTATACTGACACCTTCAACTGCACCTCCTACTCAATGCCACGTTGCCTGGAAAATAAAGAAAATGTTTTCTGCCTTTATTTGTATATACATGTTACGGTTGTCATTTTATTAAGTGAGAATATCGTCATTTTATCAGTGTGAAAAAGGCAAGTGACTTTATAAGAGAAGATAACAAGATTTAGGACCCTGTTGTGGAATTAATAATCATTGTTCTATCAAAGGGTATACAACATATTAGCCATTGAAGATGTGTTTATCAAAGAGTATACAACATTGGTCATTTTATCAAAATAATAATCATCTTCGAAGTTATGGAATGGATACACAACACTCACACAGATCAATTAACATATACTGTCCAATACATTAAAGGTTGTGAGCCTGTGGAATATTTCTTGATGTTCATCTTTTCTCATGAAGCAAAGAATTTAACAGACACTGTTGTGGATTCTTCTTAATGAGAAGAAAATTCCACTATCAAACTGCCATGGCAAGTCTTACAATAATGCTTTTAATATCTGGACGATATACTGGATTGCGTGTATGAATACATCAACTTAATGAGTTTGCCATCTGTGCTGGACAAAGTCTGGAACTTGGTGGGAATAAAAGCAGCAGAATGTTACTTATAGACTCTAAAATATTTTTAGTTTGTTCAGCATCTGTCTTAATTTTTGCTGGTTCTACTCATCACTCGAATGCATCATCTTCAGGAAAAGATTTTTGGGTAAAGCATCTGTCTGGTATGATAGTCAGCATATTTAATGGTTGGTTCATGCTTCGTATTGGGATTTTGAAAAAATATACATTGGATTCTCTATCAGCTGACAATGAACAACAAATGAATACAAGGCAAGAAGCAGAAGGATTGTTAAAAAAAATATGAAAAACTTGGAAACAATCTTTCTCACAATTCTTTTGAATGACATGCTAGAAAAAAATGAACAAAACAAGCAACATTCTGCAATCAAAGAATTTGAACATCTTTGTTACCACAAATCTTCTTGAGTTTGAGAACCAATCTCCTGGAAACTGGAGACAAATTCAATGAATATGAATTCAAAGCCAGTAGTATGTGTCCAGATACAGATTAAAGTGATGGAGAAAAAACAGGAATGAAAACAAAATGTGTGTCTTAATAGATATGGTGGTTCAGCAGAAGAGGTGCTTCTCAGTTAAACCAAGAAGTTAAAGATGAAAACTTTACTTCCTATTCTGGGCATGCTAATCTTTGAACTAACAAAACATGTAGAGGTTTATTCATAGATTGAAAATCTATTTTCTTTCTTCAGTAAATTGAAAACCATTGATTCTGATGCACCAAAGAAAAAGTGTGAACACTCGGTTAATATGTATCACAAAGACCAGAATTAAGATGACGTTCTAAATAAATGTGAGCATCTTAAGTACTACATGACTTCTGATGAAAACTGTGAGATGCTCTCTGCACTGTACAGGGAAGTAATTTTAGACAATTTGAAATCCGTTTTCTCTAATGTTGAAATTGCACTCAGTGTTCATGTGCATGATGGTGACCAATTGTACAAGAGAATGTTCTTTTGCAAAACTGAAACTTGTAAAAAAGTTGACTTTATAGCACAATAGGGTAGTATTGATGGAATTGGTTTTCACTTAAGTACATGGAAAAATGACATCCTATTCTTGAAGACCATTGACTCCAAGCCAATAATAAAACAATTCTCTGAAAAGAAATGCCGCAAATGCTTTTTATAATGAAATGTTTGTAGTAATTTCATAATGTGCTATCTAATCTGTATGATTACGGAGTATTATTGTGTTTTTCAAGCCTTGTGTATTGTTCAAATATTTATGATGTTGATTAGTTGCTGCTGTACATCATGTTTTTAATGTTTTAACACTAGTTTTGTTGACGTTCCAATAAAATATATGTTTAATATTATCAGCAATTTACTTTTTATTCCTGTAAGTGGTTGTCATAGGGACTTTAGCACACTGATTTACCCAGGGACCCATAATGCTGTTAAGGCGGCCCTTGCTCACTTTGTAAATGAGAAAGACAAAGAAATATGCTCCTTAGAAACTATTCAAAATAGAAAACATTCAGACTACTACTTGCATTTCATATATAGTAGTAGACCTCCATTGGTCAGGGTTGACCATGGGAAGCATCCTAGTTGTCTGTTTGGCTGGAGCATCAGCATCTGTGACTGTAGAAGCTTTGGGAGTCTTTGTTGCAGAGGCTGCATTTATGTTTTGTTTCTGGTCTGTTGAAGCTGTTATTTTGCTTTCTGCGAACCCGCCTCTCCATGGTGACGTGTCAGTTGCACCTCCCTTGATTTGAGTTGTTGGGCCAGGTTCCTCTCCATTTGGTCCACTTGCCTGCTATACTTTCCCATGACTCTGTGTTGATGCCCACAGCCTTCATATTGCATTTTGTCATGTCACAAAATGAGGGTAGTTGCAAACATTTTCTTGACAGATATAAATCAAGCCAGTGGGCTATATGTATCTTTGAATCTTTTTTTTTTTCTAATCATTTCACCCCAATAAAGACAAAACCGCTAATATGCAAAAGTTTCCTGAGTGTGAAAGAATATAAGAAAAACAGTGTTGAGAAGAAAGAACAATAAAAGAACAGATATTGAGAAAGAAAAAATGGTTGTCATTACAGTTTAAATATTTGAAGATCGATTTTGACAGGAGAATAAGAAGCCAAAAGAGATTTCCACGAGTGATAAATGTAAGAAAAAAAAACTGTTAGCATAGAATTAACGGTTACATCAAGATATTTTAATGGTAACATGATGAGATCCTGCTAACAATTTGGTATTGCACTTAAATTCAGAGAGTTTCAGTAACATAGAAGTGAGTTTATCAGAACCATTATCATGAAAGTGTTTATGGAAATGGTACAAGGAAGCTACATTATAGCAGTGGGAAATTGACTAAAACCAAGATGTCTGGTCAAGACCAATAGCATTGAAGATTCTTCTTTGGATTTTGTCAAGGACCTCTAAATATATAGCAATAGCAACAGACCATATGTTGTAGCAGTATTCTAAGCCTATCTGAATGGCAGACATGTAAATATGTAAGATAGGTTTGAACAAAAAAAAACAAACTGTCTAGTATGATACAAAAAAAAACAACTTTCCTAGCAGCAGAGCTAGCAATTAATTAAATATTAATCATTCCACTTCATGTCACTGGAAAACATCAGTTTGAGAAAACACAACAAGTCTCTCTCCTGGAAGTTACACCAGTCATCCTGATGGAAGGTAGAAAATGTTTTTTTCAGATGATTAATAGAGAGCAGTTTTCTTTTAGAAGCATTAAAATTCATTAAAAGTCATCCCTTGCTCCAGTTAACAAGAAAATGTTGGTCATTTTTTTTTTTTTTAGATTAGTTGCTAATTTGACCATATTGAGCCAATCAGACTTACTTTTAACTATGAAATATGATATAAAGATCGCTTAAACTAGATCTACAACTAAAAGGGTGTGATGACAGCAATTGACTATGGCCTATTAACCCTTAACACATTTTATCCTGTAAGAATCCTTTTTTTGTATTTATTTTTTAAGAATAACAATGATTTTTTTCCAAGTAAAAGTTGTATTGTTTAACACGTAGCTTGAATGAGGAGAAAGATTTATACCTTTTCCTATGGTATTTACGCTGTTGGAACTCTAATTCTTTAACTCAAACAGAAGTTCTCACTTCAGCATCCACAGCTCGTATGGTATAAACAAGCTTTAATTTCATCCTGCTGTGCACATATATTTTCGGAATACTGCCCCAAAATACTGGGATCATATACATCTTTTTCAAATAAATCAGAAAAAGCCCAGTCAGTTTTTACAGCAGCTGTTTCTAACTCACTCTCTCACTATAGTCAACGTCAATTTCACCCACAAAGGCAGATCTTACCTAGCTAGTGTTAGTAATGAACACAGCGAGCAAGCTTAACCAAATATGGTAGACTACATGACTGTACAGGTCACCAACAGTGACACCAAGGCACTCCCATCAACAGTAATTTTTTTTTCACCAGGGATGAAATCAGAAGCAGCATAAACAAACTTTCAACTACTACAATACAATAATTTCTCCTACGAGTCTACCTCACTTGACTGCATGTGTATTGATTTTCTCTATGTGTCTATCCTAGCTGCTACCTTTTTTATATGCTAAATAAACTCTGTCTCACTGACTAATATACAACACCCTAGAATGAGTAATGAACAAACCTTTTAGATCATAGAAAATAAAAGATCTTTCACTTATCAACTTAATTTATTGTTTAGCCACTTTGTTAACCATATGGCTGCCATTTAAAAACTGACTGCAATTAGAACTTAGCTCTCCAGTTCCTGATTCCAAACCACTATTCATTATATCACATGCACATCTGTACTAACAACAAAGCACCAATTCAGTAATCAGTAAAACTCCTGGTACAACCTCTTTTATATTCTATACTAGCAGTATAGTCCGGTGTTGCTCGGGTGTAATGAAAGCTTTCAGACTAATCCATGCTCCTGGAGCTCAGACTCTTTGGACGTTGGCACGAAAGACTTAAAAACAATAGCTGTTTCCAGTTAAAGCGAAACCATAGACTGAAAGAAAAATGAATGGATGTAATCAAATTTTGATTTCCTGGTATCGATATCAAATAAGCTTTTTTCGTTGTAAACTGAATTTTGAAGGCTAAATAAGTCCTTGGAGTAAATGGTATCATGGCTGAGACTAAGAACTACAATTATACCTACTTAGAGCCAAACCCAAAGCAAAAACTAAAATAAAAGGGCTGAAAAAAATACAGACATACAGGCAGATAAACACACACATACGCAAACATCTTGCCTTTTTTATATATATATAATCGATTTTCTGCACTATTGTAAGAACTGCAACCTTGAAACTTCTGAATATCGTTTCTTATGTCTTTGTCTATGAGTGTATCAAATTTGATTAAAATCGGACCACTCCTTCTATAACCTGATTTTTTCAATTATCAATTTTTTATATTTATCGGGGGGGGGACCTCGACACAAAACCTAGCTAAGAACACTCATAGATGCTTATAGTACAACTGTAAATTTTCAAGAAAATTGCTTCAGTCTTTTGGAGTCTATAGGTAATGGACACACACACACACACACACACACACATATTTATTTCATTTATAAATAAGTTTAAAATAAGTTTAGATTAGATTTAGAATGATGAAAATGTAATTTTATGGTATTTCATATTTCAAGTAATTACTGCTGTTCTTTTCCATTTATTAACTGAAAATGTCTAAAGCCATATTCCTCTTAACTCAAAGAATCAATGTAGTTATTAAATAAGTTTCAGAACTTCATATTTGTTTCTTTGTTTCTCACTAATAATTTCTTTTACAAAATGTTGTTTGGAAAACTTATTTGTCTGGTTAATTTATTAAAAGTCCAAATATAACCTAATGTTTTGATTTCACAGATGTAGAGAGAATCAACATTTGATGTTATCACTACTTTTATCATTAATTTCCACTGGGGAAATAAAATTCATCACCTGATAAATGAAGTTTATACATATTTGCTTAGGAAAGAAGTTATCTTTTACTATTCTATCTTATAATGTATTTTTAAGGTACTGTTTACCTGAGATAAAACTAATGCCTTAAAACTTTATCTGTAATTTCAATTTATTTCCCTTAAACTCACATGATTTCCTGCGCATATGTTTGGTGAATTTCAACAATTTAATCAGACTGTTTATCTCTCATTAACCATCATTTCCTGAATCTTGCCAGAATTTCTCACATCTTTCAAAATCACAACATCATGAAGTAAAGGATCTTATTTTTTTACAAGTTCTTTTTCCTTTGAGGAAGTCTTTCTGCATTTTATGTTCCCTCGGATTTTACTTTACACTTTGTATGTATGAATGCATATGTTGCTGATGGTGGGAAGGAGAAAGATAGAAATTTGGCCTGTATAGATATCAGTATTGCTGCCATATCTGAAATAGTGCTGCCTAATACTCTCTTTTCATTATTGACAGTTGTGGGGGTGGGGTTGACTTATTTCCCCCCTTATTGCTTCTTTTCTCATAAATGCAATGTCACAAGCTAAATTGCTACTCTATGGCAAATGTTAAGACGAGCTCCATGATTTGATACCACTAACTCAGATGTTTACAACCAAGACTTTCTTTACTAGGTCCACAGTTGAATCACCCCTAATTCTTCCATATTTCTTTGGCAGAAGAGTGTTCCACTCCAGAAGCTTTTCCCAAAACTGCTATTTTGTGGAACAGGTTCTTTCATAGATGCTGCCCAGAACACTACAACCTTTACCTTTTCAAATCTAGGATTATCTATCTTTCACTAGCAGTATAGCCCGGCGTTGCTCGGGTGTAATGAAAGCTTTAAAACTAATCCATGGTCCTGGAGCTCAGACTCTTTGGACGTTGGCATGAAAGACTTAAAAACAATAGTTGTTTCCAGTTAAAGCGAAACCGTAGACTGAAAGAAAAATGAATGGATGTAAGTCAAATTTTGATTTCCTGGTATCGATATCAAATAAGCTTTTTTCGTTGTAAACTGAATTTTGAAGGCTAAATAAGTCCTTGGAGTAAATGGTATCATGGCTGAGACTAAGAACTACAATTATACCTAGAGCCAAACCTGAAGCAAAAATTAAAATAAAAGGGCTGAAAAAAAATACAGACATACAGGCAGATAAACAGACACACACACACATCTTGCCTTTTTTTTTTATATATATATATAATCGATTTTCTGCACTATTGTAAGAACTGCAACCTTGAAACTTCTATATATTGTTTCTTATGTCTTTGTCTATGAGTGTATCAAATTTGATTAAATTCGGGACAACCCTTCTATAACATGATTTTTTTTTATCGATTTTCATTATTAATCGGGGGTACCTTGACACAAAGCCTAGCTAAGAACACTCGCAGATGCTTATAGTACAACTGTAAATTTTCAAGAAAAACGGTTCAGCCGTTTCGGAGTTTATTGGTAACGGACACACACACACACACAGACAAAGTTCCATTTATAAATAAGTTTAGATTTAGATAGATTTGGATAATCTCATAATCTTCACTTTTTACACCTCATGTTCATGTAACACAGAGCTGGTTTGGACAACCTCCCCAAATCCTCTGACTGGAGGGAGCCCAAACCTGATTGGGGACTTCGAGCAGTGCTTTGTGACAATGACTATCAAAATATGCATTTTTTTCTACTTATATTTGTGTGCATTACCATGTAAACTAAGCCGAACTGACTATTGAAGGATGAAAAAATTTCCATGGATTTTGGCATCATTCGATGTTTTTTCTATTTTGTCTAAATCCATGAATTTCTTTTGCTCATTCTTAGCCTTGAAAATTCACTATTTTTTATCCATAATGTTGAATGTGTTAACTTCAATTTTTTAACCAAAAAAAAAACCCCCCCCTCCTCAAGTTGATGTTAAGTTGCCATAAAACATTGTGGATTTACTTAAGATGGAATGATCTATTACAGCATATCTCTAATTTGGATTTAGATACATTGTATTTATTTTCAATTTTCTAGTTGAATAATTCACCTATATTGCATATAATCCATTATTGTACATAATTAGGTGACAATAAAATTTGCATTTTATATCAATACTACCTTACGAAAATTGAGATATAGTAGAGTGGGGAGTGGTATTATAGATTTGGTGGAGCCCACAAGACCTTTGCACCAGCCTTAATGTCATACATCTCATTTAGTAACCCTCTACTTTGAGTGGCTCTTGAGCATTGTATTTGGTGAACTTTAGTTTAAAAAAAAATCTGATCTCCAAGGTTTTTAAAGGTTTCTTCCAAAGAGTTTGGTGGCCAGAGTAACACTATAAAGTCTTTCATCATTTTGAAGCTATTTTCAATGGTAGGACCCAGTATTTGGCCAAAGAAACTAACCCTAACCATCATACTGGCTCTGGTTTGTTTTCCAACAAAGCATTCTGTTGCTATAGCTTCTTCAAGATAACAACCCAGTCATTACAGGAATGGGTGTTGCCATTTATAAAGAGAGGCTGTAAAATTCTGTGCCCAACAAAAAAGGTGTTCCAAAATAAATTTTGATGTTTAGTTAGATTTTTAGAGTTAGGCCAACATTCAAATTTCTAACATTTTAACTGAGTTTGAAGACTAACAGTCTAATGGAAAATATATAACTATCTTGGCCAGAAGATAAGCGTGTAAAATTGGTATTAGCTGAGTCTGGCATTGGTAAAATTGGTATTAGCTGAGTCTGGCATAAGGCTCCAAGAGTGGGGCACCCAGTGAGGATCAAATTCATAACTGCATGTGGTGCTAGAGATGAACTTTCTAATAACTCCATCAGTATCAAGAACACTTAAACTTAACACTACTTTTAGTTTTCTGACTCTTCTTTCTTCACCATAAATTTGATTATTTTCTTTAGTAATACTATGAAATGTTTTATTAATAACGTTTTCATTTGTTAATTAAAAAATGAATATCAATGTCATTTTCCTTTTTAGAGTTAGATAAATAATCATTACTCATTTTTTAATGTGAGTTTTAATTTCTTACTTATAAAAAAATGTTGAGATTCTTCACTTACATGACACACACACAAAGGTATAATTGTTGTTACCTCTTTCTGACGGGCGTGCGAGAAAATTTCATTCCATTTTGGGAAATACTTTTTTCGGCCACAAGAATGTAATTTGCGTTTCCTTTCTATTTTATTTAACCAGATATGGTAAAAAAAAATACTATTACTCTTAGATTTTACAGCAGAGCCTGGTAAAGAAACAAACTCACCCCACCATCACATTTCCTTTCACTGTTTATTTGCGTGGGCGATAAGTTGGGGGGTCGGGGTAGTGAACTAACCAGTTGAACGAGGCGCGCAGTTGAAGTGTACCTCCTCATCTGGAAGGAGACAGAATTGAAATATTCGAGTGATAAAATTGCCACATGAAAAACAAACAAAAAATCTTTAAAAGTAAACTGATGATAATAATAATCACATTTCATGTATATCTCTCTTTTTTTTCCCCTCTCAGTAAATATCTACCATGCTGTTGAAAAGTTCTCGGATCGACCTACTTCAAAATCAGGAGTTTTATGTTTGGTCATTGAAATACTGATTTTTGTGAAGTAGATTGGGTTGAGTACTTTTTGTACCTTCTCGTCGACTGTGTTACTGTTGTGTTATTTCATTTAAAACATTTTTTTTTATCTTGAAGTAAGAACATTCCATTACCGCCTGAAAAATTCACATCTGTTTCTCTAACCTATCATCCCAGTTTCACGAAAGAAGAAAAAAGAAGAGACAGAAAAATAAAATATTAATAATAATCTAACAGTTGTTAACTTAAAATGAAAAAAAAAGATCTTTTAAAAATGTTTCTTTCAAAAATGGCATTTAAATGATTTTAAACTTTACTTTTTAGAGTCTAAAATTTAGAGACTCTATTTTTCAATTCTTCAAACGTTTTTTTTATTTTATTTAAAAACTGCAAACTCTTCTTGTTTGAATAAATAAATTTCAAAATTGCACTGAAAAATTTAGAGTAATAATACTAATTATATTTTTAAAAAATATTGTGCCATTTTTTTCTGTTCAATCTGAAAGGAAATGCATTTTAACTTTTTTTACCAGCTCTAATGATTTTATTTTTATTAGAATTACTTTTGTTTGATCATTTTGGGGACTAATTTTCAATTCACTACGTTATCATTCGCGCTTGAATATTGATTGACTAAAAATGTTTTTGTTGCAATTATAAATTTAAAAAAAAAACAAAAAAAAACAAAAAAAACGTACGCCCACAACTTAAATTTAAAAACTTAAAAGGTTTGAATGAGATATCGAGTAGAAGTGGGTAATCAGACCGCTCAATATTTCCACAAGAAGGTTTTCAAATAGATCATTCATTAATGAATGAGTATTGAAAATTTTATTTTTGTTTGAATCGGATAATTCCCTGATTTTTACAAATGTTTTAAAACATGGGTTTTACTTTTCATTAAAAAAAAAAATGCATCCATTTTAGTTTTACCAGTAACTAAATCAAGGGGGTAGCATAGCAAACTTACGTGGATCGTAATAAGTAAATAAATATATCGGTCACTCAGTCAGTTCCATACGTGATACACGCTTTGGGCGATCATGTCTTAAAGAAACATGATTGACTAGGCAGAAGATTCTCTCACGCAATAGCTTGCCATTTACTTTTTCTGCGGTAGACTGGTTGCCAACAAAGGCTATAGAACCCAATCTGTTCTGCTATTTAACCCATAGCTGGAGATCATTAATAATAACCTTTCCAAGAGGTATTTGCGCGTGAGTGAATGCAACGAATTCAACTGGAAACTGAACTTTGCTCTCTGATTATCCACTGCTTCCACAACGCATATTTAGAAAAAGAAACAAAAAGTTACTCCCACTCTCTTTGCGACTCATTAGGCACGAAATAGTTCACTTAAGTACTATTTTTTTTGTTTTGTTTTAGTAGCCATTCTTTGCTTGAGTATGGGAATAACTGAACGAATATTTTAATTAATAAAAAATAAAATGAATCAGTTTTATTTTTCTTATAAAAAGTTCACAGAATGGAATGATTAATTTTAAAGTAAACGTGTTACCATTTTTCTCACAAGGACAACCTCAGTAATAATACCATCATTAATTGATGAAACAAAAAATAAGTTAAAGTGTGTTGTTTGGTTGTGATAATCATTTTTCGTAAAAATTTGATTATTTGACATAATGCGGTTAAATATTTCACCGCAAAACGAAAATCATTTTTTTAGTACTTTCAAAAGTTGTGAGGAAAATCACAAGACTGGAAACCTTTCATTTGTCTTTTTCCAGTAAAAACGTTTATTGTATCTGATTCATAGAATAGAAATGCTAGGACCAGACGAGTGAGAACAAGCCAATAGTAGTTGCTGTTGCTTTTCTTTCTTCCTTCCTACTTTTAGTGCTTGCTTCTAGTTTGCTTTGGTCTTCAACAGTCAGTCACGCTTCTTAGTGTAGTACCGTTATCAAAAATAAGACAGGGATGTCGAGTTGGTTCTCTTCTTTCCCAAATTTGGTTCACTCTGCTGACTAAACGAAAGAAGGAAGAGGCGGTTTGTTGGGTTTCGTGTTTCAAAGCATAACACATTATTCACTGTTAAAACGGGTCTACCTAGGGAATTTAATTTGTTTAAAAATATTGCAACGAAGAGAAGAAAAACTGCATTCAAATTTCACTCTCATCAAGTTGAATTATCCGAGAAGTGTTTCGAGAGTATTAACGATTTTTTAACCCTTCTCAAATTTTATGGCAAACAAAGGTTACTCTTAAAAGATGGCTTTGAAAAAAAAAAGTTTTTTTTACTCTTTGAATGCTAAAGACGTGTTTAAATCGTGAACAGCGGAAGCTTTTAAAGTAAAGTCGCAAAGAAAAAATATCAATTTTCATTAAAAAAAAAGAAAGAAAAAAAAAGGTTAATAATATTGACTTGGTATAACAATAGGAAATTCAAAGTTGGATTGAATATTGAAACCTCAAGCTCTAACAAATAAAACTTTATGAAAACAGCTTATTTACAGTTTATTTTGGAGGTCAACAAATGTTTTTAAAAATTCATTTTTACACGACTTCTAAACCTGTTCCAAAAAAATGATAATGGGTTCAAATAGACGGGGAATTCAGGCTCTCATTTTAAACTATTCATTGAATATTTTTGTAATCAATACTCTAAATACATGCATGGAGAGACATGTATTGGAGGTAGTCGAGTAGCTTGATCTGACTTTCTTAATATATGAATGCTCTTTACCAAAGGGCATCTCTTTTGCCTGTCAGTCAATTAAGTACTATGCGTGATATACGCTTGAGCGATCATGTCTTGAAAGAGACATGACTGACTGGGCAGAAGAGTTTCTCGCAGTAGGTTGCCATTACTTTCTGCGGTAGGCTGGTTGCCAACCAAGGCGAAAGAATGCAATCTATCCTGCCAATTCGCCCATAACTGGAGGGAAGAAATGGATTAATACTTGGTATTTTCGCGTAAGTGAATGAAACGAATTCAACTGGAATTTGAACTCAGCTCTCCGATTTTTGGTTCCGGGCTGATATCCACTGCAACACAACGCACATCCTGTATCCGTGCCAACTGACCGATCTGTCCCTACCTCTGTTCTTAGCCTGCGAAGTTTTAATTCTTCTTAGTCTGTGAAAGCCTTTTGTTGGATGTAAGTCTTCTTCAGATTCATGGGGATGAATGGGCCATTACTCTACCACGCTAGTCTAATGCGTATTGGTAAGGGGCGGATATGACACGCTTGGGCAATCACATCTTCTATTCATGGTCGCCAAAGGGTATTTGCTGACTGGTATTCGAGCTCGTCTCTCCGATTTCTCATTCTGAGCCATTATCTATTACACCACTCGCACACCCAAACTTACAGCATCTGACATTATTAAACGGTCACCAGTGGCGGATCTACTATGAAACAAATGAAGGTTAAGCTTTAGGGTCCCTAATTCCAGAGGACCACCTGAAGCAGCTCTTTTTAATGAGCGAATTTTTCAATAAATCAGTGACCTTTTTTTTTTTTTTTAAGTGTTTGTTTTTAAAATAAGGCTTTTTTTTTTTAATCGTATCACCCCGAGCAAGGCGGTAACGCCACTGATGTGCAGGGGGCTACGTAATAATGAAAAGATTGGAAAAGAGAAAACTGGAAAACCACATCCTGAACAAGGGACAAGCCTCTTCACCTGTTCAATAGACGTGGGTGGAGTGTGAACCGGGCGATAGATAGATCTATCTACTCTAATTGAAAAAAAAAATGAGAAGATTGGAAAAGAGAAAAACCGGAAACCGCATCCTAAACAGGAAACAAGGGATGAGCCTCTTCACATGTTCAATAGACGTGGATGGAATGTCTATTTTAGAATAATAACCTAATGGGTTGACGTAGCTAATGTTGTCCTACGAGTATGCTACATTTGATATGGCCTCAGAATTCTCTTGTAAGTAGTCAGATTTCAACCTTTTCTTGGGGGTTTGCAGCGTCAGAAACCCCAGCTATATGAGCTCGCCAGAATCTATTCATCGGTGAGATTCTGACTGTTGGATCCTCGAATCTATTCTTGCTGGTTGCAAAGAGGCCTCAATATCTGTTCATACTTCAGTTTAGTGCCATACGTGATACACGTTTGAGCGATCATGTCTCGAAAGAGACATGGCTGACTGGGCAGAAGATTATCCCGCAGTAGGTTGCCATTGCTTTCTGCGGTAGACTGGTTGCCGACCAAGGCTATATAACACAATCTGTCCTGCTATTTAACCCATAACTGGAAGGAAGAGACGGATTAATACCTTTCCCAAGGGTATTTGCGCGTAAGTGAATACAATGGATTCAACTGGAATTCGAACTCGGCTCCCCGATTTCTCGTTCCGAACCGATATCCACTGTACCACAACGCACATCCATTCTTACTTCAGAAACCGCCACTTCCGCTCACCCATCTAGATATTAACCAAGCTCGGAAGTCATTACAAGATTTCAAAACCTACTACCAGATGAAAATGAGATTAATCTGGTTGAAGACTATAGTATTGAGGCAGCAGTAAATGAATGGAAGATTAAATACCTGAACAATAATCTGCAAGAGTAAACTAAACCACAGGTGTTTTTACTGATTTTGTTTGAAAGTTTAGCATTATTTTGTATATTGTCACAAATGTGATACCACCAAAATAATTTGGTACTTTTCACAATGCTCTCGTACAATTAGGTTGTATTTACTGATATAAAAAAATAAAAGCACTTTTATTTTCTTGAATACCAAATCGCCCGGTTCACACTCCACCCACGTCTATTGAACAGGTTAAGAGGCTCATCCCTTGTTCCCTGTTTAGGATGTGGTTTCCGGCTTTCTCTTTTCCAATCTTTTCACTATTACGTAGCCCCCTGCACATCAGTGGCGTTACCGCCTTGCTCGGGGTGATACGATTAAAAAAAAAAAGAAAGATTCCAGGGATTATCACAGCAGGAAAATGGATTTCGTATTTAACGTGCTGTGGATGTATGGTTATCTATGCGATCAAATAAATGCTATTCGCTTAAAAGTAAAGTGTTCAGAATCCGATCCACAGACATTTATAATTTGTACATTGACAAAAAAGAAATACAACAAAATTATGTAAGGCAACAAACGATAGCATTTACACACACACACAGTATTTGTAGTAGTGATACGTCTAGGAAAAGAGTTACAAAATTGTACGTTTACGAAAATTAATGTTAAATGTTTTTTTTACTCTTTTTCAATTTACAATAAATTTTCCAAGTGATGTGGTTTATTTTTAGGAACAGTTCGAATGATGCAGAAGTTATTTAATTTGTGAAGTAAATGTTCCTTTGATATTATGTGGTGAATGTCAATTGAAATGGATTTGCGAGTGAGAATTGAACAAGGAACATAAGATTAAGAGAGTTGAAAAGTAGATTTTTCACTTGAGGATTCAAGTTCGCGCCGCATGGCGAACGAAATGGGCGATAAATACTGGCAAAAGTGGATCACGATCACTTGTAAATTTTGGCGGAATTAAACATGTTCTATGACGTTTCCACGTGCCTACGATGAATATGTAGCGTAGGGAGCTGGTTAATGTTTCTTTTGATTTGGCCTTGTGTCGGACTCAACCGAACTCCCTGCAGCTTACAAGTTTTTATGCGGAGTTATAATCATCAGAAGGTTGGTTGTTGGCAGGTTGGAATACGTGGAATTGTGTGGAATAGCGTAAGAGGAATAAAATATACATTTTGCATTTAAAAATAGAAATTTATTAAAAGGAAAGACTAACATAAGTTGTAGAAGTTAACGTGCATTGAGAAAGTTAAGGTATCAAAAGTTCGTACAAAATGTTCTAGTAATAATAATTGTTGAAAGAAATACAGAGAAAGAAGACAAGGTTCGGGTCGTTTGAAGTTAAATTTTGTGTGTGTGTCTCTCTCCTCATTTATCTGCCCTTGTGAATTTCGCACTTCCATTCGTCAATTCTTTTTCTATTTAGGAAAACCAGGATTTCACACGTCATTGTGAATTTTTGTAGAAGAGAGTTGATTTAATTAATTTCTTATCCGCTACAAATAGACCGATCAGCGACGGTTATACTTCAAATTAGCCGCCTGATCCTTTTGGCGTTTAGCTTCCACAAATCTTTTAATATCATTAAGTGCGATTAAAAATTCTCGTTGACACTTTTTTTTATTCACATATTATGCGAGGAGTAAATTGTCGTACCTACTTTTTTACTTAAATATTGCAAGGTGAATTCCACAAACGAACTTTATCATAGAATCGAGATGGGAATCGGACTGAATTTTCAAAAATTTAAATTACCCTACCCCTAAATAATCAGAATTTAAAAACTGACATCCGAAATGAAACTCCTTGATGAGAACAGGTTTTCATGATAGATTTTAGATAAAATTTTGTCAAAAAAAAAAAAAAAAAAAAATGAAGAATATCTACTGTACGACACTACCAAAAAATGAGTTTAAATGTTATGTATTCTTTATTATATTGGGTTGTTCGAAAAGTTAATGCAGATTTTTAGCCGTTCATGTTTCTACACATTTTAACGTCAACTTTATCGACAGATATAATATACAGATATAATATATCTTCGATTAGAGCACACTTCAAGCTATCTATTGAGAAAGAAAGTTCAAAATTATTTAATCCGTGTCAATTTTGCATATCTATGAAAGTGGAAGATTATAAGGTGCATCTTAGACACTTGATGCTTTTTTTTTTATTACCGTTGTAATAAGTGATTGGTAGAGTTTACAATTGAGTGGAGAAGTCAGATAAGCTTGTAGAAAAGCTTTATTCAACTAAGAACTGGTGTTAGGGGTATCCACAGCTAATATGGCCTTTCACCAGTCAACTAAACAAAAGGGGAACAACTCGTTCCAAGAAAGTAAGGGAGATTATATAGTTCCTTCCTTTATCACCACATTCTCCGCCGCCCAGGAAACTTCGGGTTCGTCAATCTTTTGGGAGCGGAAGGGTTCAGCGACTCTCAAAAGGGTATCTCCAATTAAAAGAGTCCCGTAGAATCCTTTGATCAAGCTGAAAACAGAAAAGAAATGAAAACGAAAGTTTAAAGTTGATAGTTCTCGGTTAAATAAGGAGGTTTTCGACGGGTTCTACTGGAACGTCGAAGGTTTTGTGAGTCAGCATCTTCTGACAAGGTCTCCTGAGAATCATTCAAGAGTGGGGTAAGAGAAGTAGTAGGAACTGAATTCTCTGCAGCAAAGTTTTCAGAAGTACTCTGTAAAGATGAAGGAGTGTTAGACCGGTCAGGGTCATCCAGTTCTTGGGGGTCCCCTGGCATAGGGTCTGGTTCCGCATCTAAACTGTTCATTCCATCACCAAGAGGAGCTATGTGACGCAAGGACACAGTTGTTTCTCGCCCATTATTGAAGCGTACATGGGCATAGTTCGGGTTGACTTCAAGTATCTCAACGGTCTCCACCTGGGGCTCATATTTACTTCCACGTAAATGGCGCTTCAGGAGAGCTGATTTGGATCTTGTTAACCATGTAGGTATGGACTCTCCTGTAGCTGATTTTCTTTGGAAATTGAATAGCCGTTCATGCGGAGTACAGTTAATGGAAGTGGAAAGTAATGAGCGGATGCAATGGAGAGCCACATCCAGCACCTTTTCCCAATTAGCAATAGAGAGATTTCTTGATCGGAGAGCCAGACTCACCGTTTGCCAGATGATGCCGTTGTATCTCTCTACTTGTCCGTTGCCTTGAGGGTTAAACGCAGTTGTTCGACTGGTAGCGATGCCTTCGAGAATGTAGGAATCTTTTTAGTTCCTCTGACATGAAGGCTGTTCCTCGATCTGAGTGTACAAAAGAAGGATTTCCAAAAACAGAGAATAGATTAGTTAGGTGTTTAATGACAGTCGCAGCAGCCACATCGGCACAAGGGAAAGCGAAAGGAAAACGAGAGTATTCGTCAACCACCGTTAGTAAGTAGCGATTTCGGGAACTTGAAGGTAAAGGCCCCTTGAAGTCAATACTCAATCTCTCAAAAGGTTGACTCGCTTTTATGAGTGTCTGAGGTGCTCTTCCAATGAATCTAGGCTTAATCTCAGAACAGACTTGGCACGACCGGACTACTGCTCTTACATTTTCTACGGAGTACGGCATATTTTTGCTTCTGACAAAATGTAGCATTCGGGTTACTCCTGGATGACATAAATCTTCGTGCAAGCCGTGTAACTTGTCTTCAGTAGTAGTAGAAGAGCAAATCCGGGATAGGGCGTCAGCAGCTGCATTCTGTTTTCCTGAACGATATGCTATATCATAACTGAAACAAGCAAGTTCCAATTTCCATCTTGTGATCTTTTCATTTTTTATCTTGCTCTTACTTTTAGGATTGAGCATGAACGAGACTGACTTCTGATCGGTGATCAACTTAAAGTGCTTTCCAAGTAATAAGTGTCGCCATTTTCGAATCGCTTCTACAATAGCGTAGGCCTCCTTTTCAACTGATGAGTGCTTTTTCTCAGCCGAAGTTAGGGTTCTTGAAAAGAAAGCTACTGGTCGACCGTTTTGGGTTAGGGAGGCAGCGATAGCATGTTCTGAAGCATCAGTTTCGATTTCAAAAGGAAGAGAAGAGTCTATAGCTACCAGGGACGATTTAGCAATCTCCTGTTTCAGGCACTTAAAGGCCTCTGTTTGTTCCTTAGAGAGAGGATAACGGGTAACTTTTGTTAGGGGATGTAGTTTTTCAGAAAAGTTCGGGATCCACCGAGAGTAGTGAGAGAACATCCCCATAGCTCGTCGAAGAGAAGGAAGGTTTTGAGGTACTGGTAAGTCCATCAATCCTTTTAGTCTATCAGGATCGGGTTTTACCGAACCCTTGCTTATCGTATACCCGAGCAAATCTATAGAGGTAAGCGAGTAAAGACACTTGTTTTTGTTCAGTGTCAGACCGTACTTTACCACGCTATTCATAAACTCTTTCAGATTCAAGTCATGTTCAGCTTGATTTTGCCCACAGATGGTAACATTGTCGATGTAAGCGTAGGTTCCGTTGAGGTCATCTCGCTTGATGATGTCGTCTATAACCCGTTGAAAGCTCGCTACTCTATTGGTCACTCCGAATGGGATTCGGCAAAATTGGTATAGGGATCCAGCAGCTTCAAATGCAGTGTATTTTCGCTCTTCTGGTTTAATAGCGACCTGGTGATAGGCACTGGTTAAGTCAAGGGTGCTAAATACTCGGTAACTGGCAATTTCGTTTACCATGTCCTCTATCCGAGGAAGAGGATAAGCATCCAGGAGAGTGAACCGATTTATGGTATGGGAGTAATCCACAACAAGTCTCTTTTTGTGATTTTCGGGGGATACTACAAGTGTTTGAGCGCGCCATGGAGATTGAAAAGGCTCTATAATGCCTTCCTTAAGCGTCCGGGAGATCTCGGACTGAATGAATTTAGTGTCTGGTATGCTATGTCTCTGGGATTTGACTGCTATTGGACGACAGTCTGGGGTTAGGTTCGTAAATAGAGATGGGTAGGGGTTATTTTTAATGGCAGTAAGTCTACAAACAGTAAGAGGTGGAAGCGGCCCTCCGAAAGGTATTTCCACAGAAGAATGTTCGCATAGAAAACTATGTCCAAGAATGACGTCACAGCAAAGGTTAGCCATCACCGATAACTTAATATTCTTGTATTCTCTACCACTCAGGTGGAGAGATACTATGCAATGTCCAAGGGTAGTGGAAGAATGGGAACTGCTCGCCATTAAAATTCTTTCAGAACTTGGCGTAACTGTCAACCCGAGCCTTTTAACTTGATCAGGGTGGATAAAATTTTCTGAGCTTCCTGTATCAACGAGTATCTTTACAGGTTCTCCTTTAATTTCTCCACACATGGACGAACGAGAGAGACTAACTGAGAAGTTAAGAGTAGACGAAGCAAGCAAGGACTTACCGTAGTTGGTAGCAGCCGCCGTATGGGATCTGCAGACACGAGCGAAATGCCCTTTCTTTTTACAATTTTTGCAAACAGAGTTTCTGGCTGGGCATCTGGGCCTGTCGTGCCTCTGGTTTCCACAAAAGAAACATTTCTGTCCGGAAATAGCAGCTACAGTAGGTTGCTCATCGCACACGGATATACAGTCGTCCGTTTCTTCGGTCCGAACAGTAGATACCGAAGCAGTTAGGGAGTTCTGTTGAGAATACGACGCTAGTTGCTTTTGTGCCGTTTCTAGTGTGAGCGCTTGCTCATAGGCCATATTATGGTTTAGAGTTTTATTTTCTAGAAGCCTCTGCCTGAACGTAATTCCATTAATAAACGCGTCTCTGATGTATTCGTCTCTCGCTTGTGTTGCCGTAACAGCCTGAAAATCACAGTCTTTAGCGAGTCTTTTTAGTGATTGTAGATACTGGTCTACGCTTTCGTCCGTTTGTTGCCGACGAGTAGCTAACAAATGTCTACAGAAAACGCTGTTTTTAGGCTTCACAAAGATTTCTTCAAGAACATTCATAGCCGTACTGTAGTCATGTATATCGGAAATGTGTTTGAAAATAGCCGGAGAAAGGAGGTTGATTAACAGTTTAAATTTCAATCTGTCTGTCATAGAAGTAGGTTGTTGAGTTTCAGAGACCGCCTCCAGGAAGATATTAAAAGTCGTTTTCCAGTGTCTCCACGTGTCTGCAGCTTCGGGCTTAGACGGGTCTAGTTCGAGTCGTTCCGGCTTGAGAAACTTTTCCATTCCGGTTCTTAGTTGAATAAATTGTAATAAGTGATTGGTAGAGTTTACAATTGAGTGGAGAAGTCAGATAAGCTTGTAGAAAAGCTTTATTCAACTAAGAACTGGTGTTAGGGGTATCCACAGCTAATATGGCCTTTCACCAGTCAACTAAACAAAAGGGGAACAACTCGTTCCAAGAAAGTAAGGGAGATTATATAGTTCCTTCCCACAACCGTGAAGGCAAAAATGCCTCTCAAGCAACACTAAAAGATATTAGCTATGTACGGTGAAGCTACTTTAGCTGACAGAACAGTACGGAAGTGGTTCACTAAATTTAAAGTTGGTGATTGTAGCCTTATTGATGAAGAACGCTCAGGCAGACCCCCTACTCTAGATGACAACCAAATCAAGACATTGATTAACACAACGCGGATATTGAAAGAAACATTAAATTTATCAGAATCTACTATCCATGAGCGGCTAGTAAAGCTTGGGGACTCAAATCGTTACGATGTTTGGGTACCACATGATCTGAGTGAAATGAATATTTTGGATCGAATTTATATCTGTGATTTTCTGTATAAATGAAATAAAAATGCATTTTTTTTTTTAATCAAATTGTGACGGGTGATGTGAAATGGATCTTGGGGTAAGTGACATGAGCCAACTTTAGCCATTCCAAAAGCAGATCTTCTTCATAAGAAAGTCATGTTGCACATCTGGAGGGATTGGAAAGGAATCCTGTACTATGAGCTTCAGCCAAGTAACCATTCAATTGATTCTGAAATGTACTGCTCGCAACTAGGCGAATTAAAGATAGAAATTCAAGAAAAACGTCCAGAATTGGCAAACAGGAAAGATGTCTTCCACCTGGATAATGCCAAAACTCGTGTTACTTTGGTGACCACGGAAAAATTGTTGCAGCTTGGCTGGGATATAGTACCACACCCGCCATATTCACCAGACATTGCTCCTTTGGATTTTCATTTATTTAGCCCCTTGCAAAATAATCTCGTTGGGATAAAATTTTAATTTTTTTTTTTTTGGTTGAAAAAAAAAATACCTTAATGAGTTCTTAGCCGAGAAACCACTGAAATTGTAGAAAACGGGAAGCTTTAAGTTGAACGAAATATAGAAAAAGGTTGTGCAACAAAATTTGCAGGTTTACATTTAGTTAAATAAATAATTTTGTTTGGTGTTTTAATTTTCCTTAAAGATAGGCATGGACTTTTCGGACAACCCAACTGTATAATCATTTTATATTGAACAGTACTGTATATCGTATAAAAGTTTTTAACATAGAAAAATGCCTCTTCGGTAACATTCGGATTTAAACGGATTCTCTGTTTCCCCATTTTTAGTCCGCAAAATTGCAGGTTATTCTATAGACAAGATTGTGTGTGATATATATACTAGCAGTATAGCCCGCCGTTGCTCGGGTGAAATGAAAGCTTTAAAACTAATCCATGGTCCTGGAGCTCAGACTCAGCCTAAAGAATATTTGTGTGAAGTTTGGTGAGAATCGGATAAAAATTGTGGATTTGTATAAAAAACATACAGACAGATAAACAGACACACAAACATCTTGCCTTATATATATATAATATATATATATATATATATATATATATATATATATATATATATATATATGGATATATATTATCGCTTTTCTGCACTATTGTAAGAACTGCAACCTTGAAACTTCTGAATATCGTTTCTTATGTCTTTGTCTATGAGTGTATCAAATCCGATTAAAATCGGACCACTCCTTCTATAACACGATCTTTCGATTTTCGATATTTATCGGAGATACCTCGACCCAAAACCTAGCTAAGAACACTCGCAGACGCTTATAGTACAACTGTGTAAATTTTCAAGAAAATTGGTTTAGCCTTTTCGGAGTCTATAGGTAACGGACATACACACACAAAGTCCCATTTATAAATAAGTTTAGATATATATAATCTTAGGTTTTTCGAGTGATTTTTCCTGACTGTCAGTTGGTATAATATCTTATAAAACAGTTTTAGCTTATTTTACATTTCTCTCTCTCTCTCTCTCTCTCTCTCTCTCTCTATATATATATATATATATATATATATATATATATATACATGGGAACATATACCCGATTGAAAGATTTGCTTCGTGGTTGAGATAGTTGCGTATTTTCCATCGATGCCAGTGATCGATGTTCATGACTCTTTAAAAGCCAGGATTTCGAATGCTGATTCTCAAAAACAGTTAAAATTTTTTTTCACTTCGAGTGTAATCGCAAACAATCCTTTTAATTTTACTTTGTCCCTATCAGAAGATTTTAGTAAGGATCTGACAAAGACTGAAAAAAAAAAATACATGGAAACTTTTATTCATGTCTTTCCCAGTTCAAGAAATTTCAAAAGAAGTCTTAAACAATATTTTAGCGACTAATATTGTAATTAAATTGAACAAAGTAAGCAACTGGAGTTGGGCTTCTTCATTTGATGACGCAGTACATAATAAATAGAAGTAGTCTGCTGATTAGACAATATTATGTTTTATGTTTTGTACCCACCGCTACATGGACAGGAAGGTTCACGTAATCCATGGGAAACTACTAGTACAGGACGCTGATACGGTCAAAGTAACACACATTTACTGTTAAAAGAAAGGTTTACGTGGCCTTAAAGTCTTCAAAACACATTACTTTCTATTCCCTTGTAGCTGGGTAATATTTGAACTTTGAACCGAGCATCCACGCTCGTGTTTCCTACTTTAAAAACTGACCTTGTGTCACAACTCACTTTTGTGGGTGAGAGGGTAAACATTTCCTTGTTTTATTAAAAGTTTATGAAGCGTATAAAAAATTACTGCGTTTTTTGTATTTCATTAACATTCGATTCAAGTGGACTAAACTTCGTTGTTCAAATATTGCATTAAATTCTAATTACCATTTCTATTTTATGAGTTTGTATCTCTTTTTCTATGTTATCAGTTGTAATAAATAAAATTATTCTAAATTTTGGGTCCTGGTCAAAAGAAATGTATTCCTAATTTTTAAATCTAATGCAATGTACTTTGAAAGATGGGAAATTTATTTTCTGTAAATTTCTACGTCTATATCTATTTTATTATTTTACTATATACTGTATATCTTGCATGTTTTTTTGTTTGTCTTAATATGTAGATTTGTATAGCAATAGAAATGTTTTAATTCTCGAACGCAGTTAATACAGTGCCATTATCACAATGTGTTGATTGTGTTCGAGAATTAAATTGAGACAGTGAATTTCGAAGGCTCGTTGGAATAGCGAAAGACTGCTTCCAAAAGCTAAGCAAAATATTAAGAGACTTGAAGCAACAAAAATATGGTCCTGCTGAAGGATGTTAAGAATACCATGGACTGAACATGGGAGCAACGAAGTTTTAAATAAAATGGAAACTAAAGACACTTTTACTTAACATCATAAAGTGACAGTTTAAATTTCAAGGGAACATAAAGAGGAAAGAGGACTTGAAATATTTGATACTCACGGGACAGATTGAAGACAAAAGGAAAACAACGTATAACCTATGTAGCGAGTTTGAGTAAATTGTTGGCAGAACCGAATTTAGGAGAGATAACAAAAAGACAAAAGTTATTTAAGAGTTACAAAAGATAAGTTGTGGAAAGCCGTGAAGATGTGTAGAAGAATCGAAAGAACATTCCTTGATTTAACCAACTTTATGTTCAAGAAATTGTACCTATTTTTTCCTGGCGTAAGACAAGTATCTTTTCTCGCCGAATCTATTCAACTTAAACAGCAAAACAATTCTGAGAGAAATAAAATCCTTGCCAGGATTCATCATTGAAAACTGAATGTATGGTCATCAGCAAAAAAGAGACCTCCAAATTCCAGGCCGGAGAAACTAAAATAAAACAAAGAAACTTAAATACCTGGGAAGTTTTCTGACAGAGGATGGAAAGTGCGACATTGACATCCAAAGAAGCATTGACATGGCCAAGGACACATTTCAAAAAAACTAAGCAGTGTACTGTGAGACAAGAAAATTTTATTGGAAACAAAGAAAAGAAAGCTGGACTGCTATGTGATATCTGTTCTTTGTGTAGCAGTAAATGTTGAACGATCTCCTCAAGGATGAAGGAAAGGGTCGATGCTGCAGAAATGTGGTACTACAGAAGGATGCTGAGGATACCATGGACCAAATATGTGAGTAGCAATGAAGTGTTGGAGAGGATGCAAACGAGAAAACTCACTTAACATCAATAACAGACAGATGTGGTTCCTGGGACATGTTATGACGAAGGAGGGTCTGGAGGATTTAATGCTCACATCTGGATAGAAGGAAAGAGAGGTAGTGGAAGGTAGTGCGAGTTAAACTTGATAGGCTTGAGCAAATGGATGGCAGAGCAGGGTTTGGGAGAGATACCAAGAGGAAATATAGTGAGAGCAACAAAAGAAGTAGAAGTTCATGAAGGGACACAGCACATTAAGAAGATGATGATACGTTACTTATTCAACGAGATACTGAAATTATATGTATACTCGTCAAGGAGTCGATAGGAAACGTAACTTTTATACCAGTTGAACCCAACGGCATACCTAATTTCCTCATAGTCGAGCTTAGTTGAAATTCTTTCTTATGACATAGTCCAAGAACATCAGACACACCTCGGAACTAAATTTACAATGCGGTGTTTTGACATTTACCAGCTTGTAATACAGTATTATGGCAATCTTTTATATAAAGGTGGGAAAGTCATTCAATAATTCTTAGTGGAAGTTTTCGTAAAAGTTGGAGGCCGTCGGCTGTAGTTCATTAGAAATATTCACGCTCAGCTTCACGCGTCATCCTATAATGAACTGACTACTCATTTGCATAATCATGAGAGATATTGATATTCATCCTAATGTTCTCATTAATCTTCCATCTTCATCCAGTAGCAGACCCCCAGCGCACTATAGCACTAAATCATGCTTTGGTACTTGTTGCGAAATATAAAAAAACGCATTTATTTCTTAGGTAAATTAACAATCCAAATTGACATAGAAATGTAAATAATCTTGGTATTAATGAACGATTTGAAAATCGACCGGATCTGATTGCCTTAATTTATCATGCTCTTTTGAAAGAAATGCTTTCTGACATAAGAAACCCTTACATTTTATGAGTCCTGTTGCTTATAAACATGCTATCGTGTTTCCAAAAGCACAACAATCCCACTGCCACATGTTCATTGTTTTAAGAATAACAAAATAAGAAACAGAAGCAGTTGATAATCTTTTTCTGTGGAAATTTCTTTATCAAATAAAAATTTTCACTGTTATGAATGTGTTGTATAATGCATAAATCTTGCGCTATGCTCAATCCAAATCTTGTACGTATGGCGAACAGACATGTACAAAAGGTTACCCTAAACAATTTCATGACTAAACAACAGTTCATGCAAATGAAGACACAGGTAATTATCGACATGTAATGTTTCTAAAGTAAGAGATTGACAACTTTAAGCAAATAACAGATTAGTTGTACCATTCAAGAAATACCCCTTCTTGAAGTATCATGCACACATCAACACTTTGATCCTGGGTATGACTGTAAACTGTATCCGGCAGCAAGGTCTCTGATTGGAAGGTTGTGAGGAGCATAGAACCACGTCTTAATTGCTGTTGTTCCCTGGTCCACTCTGATCCGGAGTGGTAGCACTTGTTAGGGTCCCAGCTGTAGGCAAATAGTTAAGTCCCAAACTGTGGTCAGAACACTATAAAATAGACCTTTATAGAAAAATATGCATTTTCGAAGGAAAAAATATTACCAGCAGTACGTTTTGAATAGAAGACATCTTCAGTTTTCTAAAATAAAAAAGATTCATCAAAATTTGACTAAATCAACTTTCTTACTATAACTGAACATAAAAAATACCTTAAAACCCCAACTATTTTGGCATTAAAAAACCTACAGAGGTTGATATACCGTTAAACAAAACTCAAACATCAACATTTCGGTCATGTGTGTGTGTGTGTATATATATATATATATATATATATAATCTGTGTGCGGTATGCAAGATGTATAATATCTGGAACAGAAGTGGAGTGAAAAAACGACTTGTTTCGTGTTCTTCGAGTCCAGATCAGAGACGAAACTGTGTAAGGAAAATGCATTGAAATTTTTGATCAGCTGACCAGTCAATTAAATTACCTTATATGGGTAGAAACCAGAAACTGTGTATGTGTTTATTTGTTTTATGAGTCATTATGGCTTGTTTCATTTTAAGTCCACTCCGAGTAGATATTTTTTTCTATACCAGATCGTATACTCCACTGTGCTATTATTGCTCTTTTTGTGATGACTGATGATGTTATTCCTTGTCTTGAGATTAGCGCACCCTCACTCCATTTTCTTTATCTACGGATCAGACTGGCATTTAAGTCAAAATTGTGTTCAGATATATTACAGTGAGTGAAAACTACCAGTGAGTTTAAAGTGTTGTCTTACCACATATGTAGGTGATGCTCATATATATATATATATATATATATATATATATATATATATCTATATTTATTTATTTTTGTTTTAGGTTTCTAGATATATATCGTCGGACTTTGTCTCGTTATTTTTACTGTCACAATTCTCCCCACTTCCTTACTCTTGTACTCCAGAGCATGGATTGCTACAGATTTTGACTGATTTAAAACTTGTGGGGTGTTAATATTTCCAGTACATTTAATAAAACTGTTATTCGAATTTTAATATAAATATAGTTTTTTTTTGTTTTGTTTTTACGAATGAAAATCCAAGAACCTGTGAGTATATGTAATATTCATTTAACCAAAATTCCACTGGAGAACGTTTGGCGTGAGACTGAAATATTTCATCGTTTGTTAAATAAGACAACGTGGGATGATTCGCTTCGATTTCTAATTCAAATTCAACAACAGTAATTTAGACAAGGTTCGGTGACCAAGACTTTTGCTGAGAGAAATAACAATTGCAGCCGATGATAAGTTGTTATTCAAGTCAACTAACCATAACCTAATTGCTAGTGGCGAGGGTGGTGTTGAAAGAGTTTTTACACTGATTAATATTTTTACATTTTATACAGGTTTTCTGTACACTTCCCACAATAATAGGCGCTTGAGAGAATTCATATATCTGACTGCTAGGTTCAAACTTAATAAAGATCCCAATGCTTGTCAGTTTCTGTATTAGGACATTTTTTTCTGTCTGCCTTTCTGAGATGAGTAGTTATTATTATTTACACTATTTACATTCGGGTTATTGTCCTCATTTTTGTCGTTATTATAGTGGGTTATCCGTTGTAGTGAAACGTAGTTGTATGTTGAAACAAACTGAATTTGGCCTCGTTAGTTGATAGCACACTATAAGTTATAAAAGGGGTTATAAAACAAGAAAATCAAATTGAGTATAGAAACAACATTTTATATGTACACATATATCAGTTACGGTTTTTACAAATAAAAGGAATGTCTTTTGGATGAGTTCGAAGGACGTTAAAATGTTTATAGCAGTAAATACCGAAAAAGAATTTGTGCGTTTGTATATGTGGGAGCGTTTGTCCGTTAGGAGTGTCTTTGATGTATCCGCTCCTTTGCTCGGGTAAGTTGCTCAGAGGACAGCGAAGAAGGTGAGAGGGAAAGGCGAGGCGAGCATAGTGGATCGCTTGACGAGGTCAAGGGATGTGCTAATTCCGCTCGTATTCTCTCAACTGGCGATGCTTTTTGTGTCGTTTTTTATTTCGTCTTTGTATTTCCAAATGACCAGCAGGTCATTTGGAAATACACCCGTATTTAATTCTGGGCTTCCCATTGCATGATAAATAAAATTCGCGTAGGCTCGCGAACAGGAATTTGATATTTATTAATTTTTTGTTATCTGCCGGAATATATGCGTGAAGCCGGGTGCGCAAAGACCAGTTTTGGTCATTTGCTTTCTGGTCCTGAGAGTGCAAATATCCGGTCCCTCGCTTTGCTTAGTATCACCACATTATCACAACATTTTAGCCGTTGTGTCCTTCGGCCTTTATGTGGTGTCTATATAGATACGGATAACCTCCACGGTATTCCGAAATGAACCCTTTATTTAATCTACGGGATAGAGGGTTTTCCTTTTTACTGCCACTGTCTGGAAATATATGGTCTAGTTTTTACTTTTAGTACTGCTCACTTATTACTCGCTCTATTTCTACTGTTCAAGTACATACTGACCGGCTCAGGGATTGAACTTACAATTTCTCACATTCTTATCTATTATGTCTTCTATGAAAAAGAAAGTAGACAGTTCCTATAAAAGGATAAAAAATAAAGTCATGAATAGAATGTACGTAAACATTTTATTTGTGCCTTCTATTCTTTCACTCCCCGGTGCTAGAAATATTAAATATTTAAAAACTATTGCTGGAATTGTTGTAAATGCGCTGTAACATGCACTATGCATCATTTATTACGCCTGTGTTTCAAATGTCTTGGCAGTTGCTTATAATGATTGAAACAGTATGCGTCTCTTGGTTAACCAATCAAAGCACTTCAAAATATGCAACGGTCAAAAATGATGAAAAGCTTGGTAAATGAAACCTTTTGTGTAATTCATAATATTCTTTTCTAAAATGTTCAAAACTTGGTTTACCTTAACCAACTGGAAATACAAATATAACTGAGGTGAAAGTACAAATCTGGTATTGATCAGCTAATCGATATTCAGAAAGAAATATTGAAATTATAAATGCTCTCGTTTGAGCCAGCGATGGTAATAACTTTCAACCAACTTTTGGTGACTTAAGTAAAGCCTTCACTTTCCTTTGTGATCATGTGAGAACAATGCAACATACAGTTTCTACTGGATGGACTAGAATTCCTACTACTTTGCTTTGAGAAACCGTCCAACTGTTGTAAAACCGTCCATTGTTGATTTAAAGGAGTATTTACAATTTTTCTCCTACTACAAATTGCGCATCCATTGGCAAGAATCAAATCAAATTGATAAATTTTCGATAATTTCAGTGAATGTGTCAGTTACCGGTGTTGACACTGCATTTGGAGGAATTGTGGATTAATTTGGTGGTGATTTGCGTCAAGTGTAACCAGTAGTAACACGAGGCACAGGATCATGCAAAGGAAAACCGCCTCGGATCTGTTACATTTTTATTTTAGCTTAGATATGAAAAACTCATGGAAGTAGACTCTAAATTTCGATTGTGAGGTCATTTAATTATTTTCTTCTAACTCACAACAATCTTAGAATTTTCAAAATGACAATGAAATTTCTGCAGGTTTTGATATTTTATCGATTTTTACTTTGTTTCAGAATTTTTAGACACATGGCATAAGATATAATTTTTACTGGATACATATATTTAGTAATAAAAGAGGTAAATAAAAAATACACAAAACACCTTATGACCTCTTTTTCTCAGTTGAAATAACAGTAACACGCATGCCAAACAACATTTAAATTAACTGTTACGGAAATAGTACTATTTTCCCAGCTCAATTTAATATTGAATATTTTGCTTGTAAAGTTTACTGACATTAAGATCGAAAACTCGAAATAGAACTTTATCATTAAGTGCTTGGACTCTGCAACGCTCAAGTAGCATAAGCTAACACTCATTCTGTGAAGATTGAGTTCCAGTAGAATAACAATTTGCCAATCAAGACTAATTTACAAACATTAAATCAAGCAGCCTAGTTATTTATTAAATGTAGCTTAGTCTGGCACAATTCAAATATAGTGAGCGCTTTGAAGAATTTATCTTGCTTTTCAAAATGTTCTAGTCTAACGAGACTATTTTCATAACGATTTTTCTATATCGAGTATCATGCAAAGGTATGCTAAATTCAATAATCTTAAAATATATTTGTCGCGTGAGTAAACTAGGATTTTACTTTGTACTAAAAAGATTAATCAAATTAGCAAAAACACTGATAATATATTTTTGAAATTCATATTACAATAAAATAAGCTTTATACATTTAGCCTTGAATTGACTTGCTGTTTGTTAAACGATTTATAAATTTTCTTAGTTTCAATCTTTTTTTTTTTTTTTTAATCATCTCACCCCAAGCAAGGCATTCCACTGCCACTATTGCGCATGGGGCTACATAGGGGAAGGTAAAGAGAAGGAATGGTTAGACATAGGGAATGTCAGGAGGAAGGTGACAGATGAGTAAGGATACCGAGGATGAGGGTTGGGCAGATGGGAAGAGTGTTTGATAGAATGGGAGCAGGTTAGTGTGTTAGGTGTCTATTGACCTTACATTTAAACTCCTGGAGATTGTAGCCATCGGGGAAGCAATCGTGTGGAAGGGAATTCCACAGTCGGGAAGTGCGAGGAAAGAAACTGTTGGAGTAGAAGTTGCGGTTGCATTTTATTGCAATTTTGTGTTAATTTCAGTTTTTCAAAGTGTTAGAGGTTATTATTACTTTTTCTCCGGTTTTTTTTTGTTCCGTGGCCGATTTGTTTTTGAAATATGATATTTTGTGATATGAGATGTCAATTCAGATATCAACTACTTTTTTTTATTCCTGATTTCTTTAGTAATTTTTTGCTGTTTATTTGAGAATTTGAACTGTGTTCATTGTTGTAATAAAAGGTAACAATAAAATGGAGAAAACTAAAAATAAACTACAATTCATAACAATGAAAGTGTTTCAAATAAGACTTAAAATAATAAATCAACCCGCTATGATATGTGCTTAGTTTTTAGTCTGACATAAAGGATGTGCGTTGTGGTGTAATGGATATCGGCTTGAGAAATTGGAGAGCCGAGTTCGAATTCCAGTTGAATTGCAGTCACTTACACGCAAATATCATTGATAAAGATATTAATCCATCTCTTCTCCAACTGGGTTGAATAGCAAAACAGATTGGGTAGCCTTTGTTAGCAACTAGTCTACCGCAAAAATAAATGGCAACCTACTGCTGGCAAATCTTCTCTCTCCCCAGTCATGGAGCGAAAAAGACATAATGGCCCAAGCGTGTTACAGTGTATAACATATGACACTTAATTGATTAACAATGGTCAAGATAAGTTTCGCACAACACAAAAATCATCTGGGATAAAACACTGACATCTGTGGAAAATATAGTTATCTCAGTAACGATACAGGATGTTCATATGTTATGATAATCTACTTAAAGCGTCAATCCAGACAATGATTACATTATAGTCAATGAAATTTTCATATTTTTTAGTTTGCTTCTGTGTTGTATTCTTTTTTTCACTTGTACTCTCTTCTGATTTTTGATTGAAACAAGATATTAATCAGTTCTTGGTTAATCTTTGGAGAAAAAATAAGTTGAAATGTTCTGATACAATGCTGTGTTTGGATTTCTTCAATTGCAGACCGAGCACATACAGACTGTGATGGATAAATTGTCTAAATTACGCAAAAATGAAAATAAAACTGATATCTGATTTTAACAGATATATTGACCAAAATTAAACAAAAATATCTTTAAATACTAAAGCTTAAACTTATATAATAAAATCATCATTGACTTTAACCACGGCTTCTAGGCGATTTTGGAATCTCTTGAAACTCTTCTGAATGGTTTCCTTGTTTAGGTTGGTGAATGCTGCCGTAATTTTTGCCTTTAATTAATCTTTGGTGTTACAAAGAGTTTTGTTGGTCTCTTAGTCAAATGCACCCCACACATAAAAATCAAGTGGTTTGCAGTCTGGGGATTTAGGTAGTCTATGTGAGGGGAGACATGGTCGGTCGCAGAAATTATTTAACATCCATGACTGGGTTCTTATGCTTGGATGTCATGGTGCAGAATCCTGTTGCCAAACATAGGGTTTTACAGTAGCCATCCTCTAGACTCAGAGCAGCACTATCTCGTCAAGACACTTGATGTAGATCTGAGGTCATATGGGAAGATGAATGCGGACATAACATCACCATCACTAGTGATCACTCCAAATATCATGATATTGACTGGATATATCATCCCATTCTATCAGAATTCTCTGCACCGTCTTCAGATTGACATTCAAACACTCCGTATTGAAGCTTCCGACACGAATCTCAAGCTGTACCCCATGTCGTTTTCAAGTTTCTGGCGGGGTGAATTGCGTCATGGTGCTCTTTTTCTCAGAGACGATGATCAACTGATCCTACTATACTGTGCAGTCGACTAAATAATAATAATAATAAAATGAACTCATATGCGCAAAATTAAAAATATAAAATGGTGACAATTTACTCTTTGCAGCATGTACATTAACGTTTTGCGATAGGGAAAAGGGAGCGTTCCTACCTAAAAGCATAGTTGCCTCGATAACCGGTAGGGAAAGCTGCTTGATAGCTTGGCGAGTTTACAGCTTACGAAGGTCGAAGTTTCCGAAATTTATGATAGACATCTCAACTTTTATTTGAAGTCAATGGGAAGGGACAACCATTGAAGAGATATGAAGAACTTAAATGTGAAAAAATACATCAGTTAAGTGCCATACGTGATACACACTTGGGCGATCATGTCTCGAAAGAGACATGACTGACTGGGCAGAAGATTATCCCGCAGTAGGTTGCCATTACTTTCTGCGGTAGACTGGTTGCCGACCAAGGCTAAAGAACCCAATCTGTCCTGTTATTTAACCCAAAACTGGAAGGAATAGACGGATTAATACCTTTCCCAAGTGTATTTGCGCGCAAATGAATGCAATGAATTTTGGCTGGAATTCGAACTCGGCTCCCCGATTTCTCGTTCCGAGCCGATATCCAATGCACCACAACGCACATCCGAAAAAAATACATACTGAGTTAAAAAAATATTGTTGATGAATTATCGTATCCTTTAAGAGAGTGTATCTCCAACAAAAGTAATAAAAACATTAAATTTTTACACGCTTACTCGAAGGTTAACTTATCACATATTGAAATTTAGTAAAATTCGTCCACGTATTGATCGACACATCCCAATCACGAGTTTTGTGACTTCCCTGAGTCGTAAGGGCAACATAGCTACAGTGGAGGTAGTGTATCTGGGTAAGCGAGCTTGACGAAGCCCAACTCTCTCCAGGCTGGTTTTGAATTCATAGTCCCCTTTTCCTAGACCGGTTGCCACCCAAGGCTATAGAAATCAGTATATCCTACTATATATCTATACCTGGGGGAGAAGAAATGGATAAGACCCTTCCAAAAGTAAGCAAGTGAATGTAACGAATTCGATTGGAATCCGAACATGTCTCTTCGACTTCTCAGTCTGAGCCGCTATCTATTACTGCACCGTGCCTCCTTAACTACAAACTTTTTTCTTCTTCTTTCGCCCTTAACCCCGGAAGGAGTCGTTGGGGGTGCCGACGTGTTATGCTGCCCACCATTCTCCTCCATCTGTTGCGGTTGTGCGCAAAATCTTGAGTTTACACGATTGGTTTTTTGGTGTGTTCATCATATAGCGTATCATAGACGTGTTAACCTGACGAAGCCCATCACTCTCCAAGCTAAACCACAGCCAATATCCTCCATCCTTTCAACTAGATGGCTCGTCTTGGTCGCGAACATGTGGTCGTTGTGGTTAACCTGAGGAACCCTTCCGTCATAACCAGTAACCTGCATTGAGGAGGTATTTCAACAGGCGGTGTCGTGTTGACCTCACCCCCTCACGTGAGTTTAACCCACGTTACCCAGCTCTGGGTAGAGGTACCTTTGATATCTGTTACGCTGCATCTATGTGTCGACAGGATTCACTGAGCAACCAAGAGTTTATTTCTTAGACTGGGTTACTCTTCAGAACAAGAATGCTTTATTCACAAAACCATTTCCAGTTTGTGTAGTTTTGAATCGATTTTTTTAATATTTAAAGCAACTGAAAAGCTCAGGCATTATCCTAAATATTTTAGAATTACTGTCTAAAAAAAATTTTCAGGGTTGTGTACTTTTTTTTTTTTTTTTAAATTGTCCTTTCGCGTGGCTGAAAAGAAATCTGCCCTCCCCCCCCCCCCCCCCCAAAAAAAAAATTGACCTCTGGTTACCAGCAATGGTCCTGATCTGCATCAATTCAATTATCCTCTCTTTTTTTTTTGTCCTATTTACTCAATTCACTAATTTACCATTGACCTTTGATGACTTTGAAGTTAAATTTCACCCTTTTCCAGCCTACCATTCGTGATCTTCAAATATTTTTTTAATTCATAGTAAATTCAGGATAGGTAACTCCACTAATTTACTGAAAAAAACAGAATAGTATGAAGAAAAATGCCCTAAACTTAATAAGAACGAACTTTTTCCATCAAAATGTTTGTTATTAATACGAGAAAAGATCAAAGTAATTTTAATTTTTAAATTTTGAATCTTTTCTAACACATTCGGAATTTTGGTAAAAAATATTGTTTCGATTTTCGTTAGCGGGTAAGCAAATCGTTACGAGAGTTTACAATGCATATTGTAATATTACGTAACCCAGTTTTTTTGTTAAATTTGGAAATACATGCAAAAATCAAATAATTGTTGGATTTTAATGGAACTTTCAGGATTTATTAACGAATGAATGAAATTATTTTTGAAATTATTATTTTAAAAAAAAAATCTTGATACTTACCCAGATTTAAGAAATTAAATTTTTTAGATAAAATTGGTTTGATTAGTTAAACGCAAGACTCATTGGGGAATATAAATCTGTTATTTTAAAAACATTTGGCTCTTTTTTTTCCCTCTAAAATCTGCTCCCAATAGTAACATAAAAATACAATAAAACTATGACATTACTTAATGAGATAAGCTTTTAATTGCTTTAAAAAATAATATATATTAAAGACATTATAGTCTGAAATTTCAAAAGAATTCAAAAGAGACCATAAATTTGAATAACGTCGGTGTCAAGTTACACGCTGATACATTATCAGCCTCTAATGACAACTCAGAATTTCAAGGACGGTTAAGCTAAGTACCTAAAATATATCTTTTATTTTGAATTCAACTGTTTTGTGTGAAAAACGAACTCTCAATTTTTTTTAAGCATTCTGGAAATTTACTTCGTGTCTGATAATTTAATATGAACAATTTCTCTTCTTGACTATTCATCAAACCTACGAAATTATAATGTTTGATTACGTGTCTTGAAACCAGCTACTGACAATTACAAACGTGTAAATTTGTAAATAAATTCATTATCTTATGTCGTTAAAATATATACACGTGTTTTCTCGTAATTATTCCTACATTCCTTCACTGGATTTCTACTACTTTCTTCATGAGAACCAGAGTTGCTATTAACAGTGTATGTAAGTTCTGGAAATGTTGATTCATTCTAAAAAAGATCTCAATAATTGGGTGTGCAGAAGTTCTTAGTTTTTATTTTTATTTTTTAGAAAACTAGAGATTGAATAATACTTATATACTATAGATTAAATACGTAAATAATACTTAAATTATGTTTGTTATAAATATAATTTAAACTCTAAAAAGTTTTCTATATATTATTTATGGTTCATATTTTCTAATGCAACGGACTTCGTTATTATGATAAAAATATTACTTCTTAAACTACTATCATTAGAAATCGTAAAAAATGTACAAATATTTCTGATATTGTTTTTGGCACATTATAATTATTTGGGTGCTCAATATTTTTTTTAGTAATAATTTACCGCATTTATAATGTCTTTTATACTCTTGGGCTAAATTGTATGTAAGTTCTAAATTTTAACGAAATGCACTCAATAGTTTAATAGTTCCTTGAATGGCCCGAGCAACCAAGTACGCATCTAGATGGATTTCTTTAAGAGATAAGTACAGTAGCGAACTTGATCTGAAAATATTGTTTGCCAGAAGACAAAGGGGGCCCACTCATAACTACAATGCCATTAATTTTCATAATGAATGGAAAAGGGGTAAAATTAAAATATTCGTGGAAAAAATATGTATTTCTTATAATACACAACAGTGTACGTGTAAATGCATAATGTTATCATTGAATTTATTTATTTTAAATATCGAATATACTAGTGTATTGTCCAATTTTATGATCAGTTTTTACCACAAAATTAGTGAATTGCACTATAGACAGGTAATTTTTAAAGAGGTTAAAAATCATGATCTTTCGGTGACTGGTTGCAGTACACATAGATTTTTCTGGATGGGTTAAAATTCATGTAACCCCCCCCCCTTTAAATGTAATAGGTAAATATAATATAAAATAAATGACCATATATATCAGAAATTTAAGATAAAATTTTGTTTTGGCATTTTAATCAATAGAACTACTAGCAACATGTCCTTAGAAAGATTATATTCGTAACCTAATACCTTCTCTAACTGGCAACCATGTTCAAGAGAATTTCCATCTTTTATCATTCGAGTTTTTAGGTCTTCACAATTACTGTTGCAAGATCTCAACTCAGATTTTTTCATTCATTCTATCTATTGATGTTTGGTTAAAATGCAATAGTTTTTCAGGAGAATTACTAGTTTTCTCCAAGTTAACATGAAAATTTGTTAACATTTTAGTGTATTTAACTTCCAAGAATTTATTGTTATTATGGAAAGTCATACAATACATTATAAATAGACTGGAAATAAATCCACCGATTAAGGTGGTGCAAAAGTAACAAATCAAACGTCCTGCTTTTTCATAAAAAACAAAATCTGTTTTTGTCTTCTTCTGCTTCAAGTTTTAATATTAGAAAAGCCTTCCTAATGTCGACAAAAAGTACATATCTGTTAGTCCGGAACAACAATAATAATCCATGTTTTCCATGGGGTTTATACCAGGGCAGGCTACTTCATTCAGTGAAGGGGTACCATTTGTCTTAAGTGAACAATTGAAGAGTATTTTGATATTTGATTGGTCCTCAGATTTGAACATAGATCTATGAGGTTTCCAAATGTAGTCAAACTTTTCAGGGTAAACATTCTGTACGTTAATGGCTAGAGCATGGTTTGAAGAGACAGATTTATTTTTTTCCTCATCATAAGACAATTTTACATACCAATTGTCTTTATGTTCCTTAGATTTTAATTTTTAATGACATTAGTTGATATATTATCAGCGTCAGAAATTTCAGCAGCGTCGTCTTCTTTTTCTATGTGCCATGTTCTGTTCTTTCAGGACGTAAGCAATCATGGCCTTCCACGTCTCCCTATCCCTGGTGGCTCTTCAACCCGCTTTCTTCTGTTACCTCACCCAAACCCTTCTCTGCCATCCACCTGCTCAGGTCCGCCAAGCATTTTACATGCAGCTTTTCTCTGTTCCTTTTATCTGGCCTGTGAGTATCAGATTCTCCAAGCCTCCTTTCTCATTACATGTCCCAGGAACTTTAACTACCTTTTCCTGATGCTCAGTATTAATTTCATTTTCGTTTTCATCTTTTTCGAAACCCCATCATTGTTCACATGCTCGTTCCATGATATGCGCAACATACTTCTGAAGAACCATATTTCCGTTGCTTCAAATTTTTCCTTCATCTTTGATGAGATTGTCCAGCTTTCATTGCCATATTGAAGAACTGACATCACATAACAATCCAGTACTCTCTTTTTTGTTTCTAGCGAAATCTTCTTGTGTCTTAATACTCTGCTCGGCTTCTGGAATGCGTCCTTCACCTTCTTTGTGCCGCACTTTCCTTCTTCTGTTAAAAGACTTTCCAGATATTTAAATTTTTGTACCTGCATGATTTTAGTATCCCCCACCTGTACTTGGTATTTTGGGCTGCTCTTTTTGCTGATGATCATACATTAGGTTTTCTTGTAGTTTATTTGTAGTCCTTTCTTTTCACTTTCTTCAGCTGCCTTCTGTAGGAGGTCTTACAGTTTCCTATAGCCTCCGATGACGAATTTTGACATACCTTCTAGAGTCCTCAGAATAGTCTAGCTGTACAAGTTGAATAGACCAGTGAAAAGACACATCCTTGTCTTACGCCCCTTTCTATCTTTGTATATCTGCTGAATTCGTTTTCTGTCCGTATGCAGGCAGTTTGCTGCCAGTAGAGATTCTTGATTACTCTGTCTTTTCCAAATATGTCGAGGTTGCTGAGCATTTCTATCAATTTTTATGGCGCACTTTATCGAACGCCTTCGCATAATCTATAAAACATAGGTACCCGTTCTTTTTCATTTGTATCGCCCTTTCTGATAGCATCTTCCGGTGTTTTTGACGAACCCGCGCTGCTCTTGTCCTATCTCTGGCTTGATTCTGCTTCATGCTCTATTCATCAGAATTCGGATGATGAGTTTTGTTCTGTGGCTCATCAAACTGATTGTTCGGTGGAGTTCGCATTCGTTTGCACCTGGCTTCTTAGGCAGTGCTATGAAAATTGACCTGCTTAAATTGTCCGGTATTACACCACTGTTATAGATTTAATTTATTATTTCTGTAATTTTCTCTCTGCCGAATTCGTCCAGGGCAGTCAGCATCTCTATTGCAATATCGTCTGGTCCCGCTACTTGTTTCTATTCAGTTTGGCCATTTCAGCTTCCACTTCGGAACTTTAACATTTCCGATCCGTCATCTTCTTTGTGTATTGTCGGTTGCTCTCTCTTGTCGTGGAAAAGATCTTTTATAAATTCTTCCCAACGCCGGAGTATTTTCTCTTTCTCTAATGTGATCGTTGGATTTTATACATCCTGTTGAGGAGCATATTTTTTGTCCTGGTAGTTCCATTATTTCTTTATACTTGTCTGTTTTATTAGTCCTACTCAATCTTTCTACTGCTGCACAATTGTTGTTAAGCCATTTCTCTTTAGCCTGTCTGAATTTGCTCCTTATTTTCTTGTCTAGTTTCCTGTATTCCGTTCCATGTCTTGGCATAGTTTTCTGATTTCTTTGCATCATGTCAAAAATCTCTTCGGTCATTCACTCATTTTTTTCTTTTGCGTCTGATTTTCTTTGGGAGAATGTTGTTTGCTGATGTCACTAGCGCTTCCTTTCCATTTTCAATTAGTTCTTCGTATTTGTTTTTCACAGTGTATTTTTTCTGCGGGTTATGTTCATTCACAAGTCAGATGACTGGGAGGTGGTCGCTTCCACGGACGGCACTTGAATAAGTTTTGCATTGAACCACTGCATTTCCTGTTTATGATTATGTAAACGATTTGGTTTTTCGTGTCACCTCCTGGGATTCTCCATCTCCATAGACGTCGTGGATGTTCTTGAAATCAGGTGTTAGTTATTGCCTGATCATTTGCTGTGCACCATTAGATCCATTTTTCTCCTCGGTCGTTGCGGATTCCTAATCCAAATTTACTAGTCGTCTTTTCTTCTTCCCTCTCTTCACTACCTTGGCATTCAAGTCTCCTGTTATGATTCTAATTTCTTGGGTTTTACACTGAGCCTTGGCATTGTCCAGTATGGAGTAGAAAGATTCTATTTCTTTCTCAGTGCTTTTCGTTTTTAGTGCATAGAATACTATAATAGATATATTGAAGGGTTTCGATCTCAGTTTGACGAAGAAGACTCTTTCGGAAAGCTGACAGTATCCCAGAACGCATTTCTTTCATTTTATTTCACCCAGTATTAATCCGACTTCCTTTTCGTTATTTTCGCCTCATGCGTATATTATTCTGTGGTTATTGTTGCTGAAGTATCCATTGTTAGGTCATCCAGTTCAGGATATTTTCAGAATATTGATGTTTAATATGCTCATCTGCTGCTTGACGAGAATATCAAGTAGGAAGTGAACATATTGAACACAGCTGTTGAGCGTCCTAACGTTTCATGTCCCTCGGGTAATTCTTTGTTGCGCTCAGTCGTAGGTTAACGGTCCAGAGACACCTGTTGCTCATGTCGTTCCTTTCCGGGCGAGGAACAAACTCCGAAGAATTGTGTCTCCTTTATGCCGTTGGTACTAATGGTCGCAGGATGACGGTCAAGTCACACCTGTTGCCCATGTCGGTCCTTACCGGACGAGGAGTTACTTTCTTTGGAAGTGACCCACTTCACGCCGTTGGGTTCCATATGTTGATTTTTCAAGCTATGACTGTTCTCGGGAATAATAGTGGAGTGATATCCCGTTGCCTTCTCAACATTGATTTATCGAGACACTGCTTCTAGTTAGCTGGCCGTTGACTCGTTCAGAGTTCTTCCGTCCTGTATGTAGGTCTTGTTTTTCATTCACATAGGGTTGCTAACATCACGCCTCACTCAAAAGACCGTGCAGTGGGTTTAATCGTTTTAGTCGCTGGCGTTCCGACAAAAGAGAAAAAAATTTGTCATACATACCTGTGTCAATCAAGGGAGCTAGACTTCACTAGTTTTATTGTATGTATTTATGGGGACGCGTTAGTCGGGCAGTGGGTGGGAGAAAGAAAAGGTGTCTTATTAAATTACAATTTAGTATAATTTGTAATAGGCACTTCCATGCAGGTTATCCAGCTTCAAATTTGAAAGATTTAACTGAGCAGAGTGAAATTTACGGAGTGATCATTGCACTTTTTTTTCAGTTTCTTTCGGCGGTCAGAGCTGGATAGTCAAATGATTGTCTTCTTACACATAACATGAGAAGAGAGAAAGTGTCGCAGACAGCGGATGATGGTGATGGTGGGGACATTCCAAAGATTTTACTGTGGCGAGGATCATTCTTAGAACTTCAAAGATATTTAAAAAGTGTTCGGCCATTGGTGTTAAGATGTCTGCCCCTTGTATATTGGACGGAAAGGAATCAAATATTTCAATTACAGAAAAAACGAAAGAAAATGAAAGAAAATGACAGAGTGGATATTATCCACGTTCGTTGAAGATGTTATCCTGTATCCTGGAAATTATTATTATTATAAAAATAATATACCCCAGCGAAAACTAGCAAAAGCTTACTCGAGAAAAGGTAATTATTTTTTAAAATGACGGAAAGAGAATACAATAAAGCTGTTAAAAAAAAAAGTGCAACCACCTTTGAGAAAAAAACAAAACCAAACCAAAAGACCTACTTGCAAATTGGCCAGTAATTTTTTTAAGTTCCTTTTTACAGTTTCTTCTTGAAAAAACTTATCAGAAATCCTTTCCTTTTAGACTGTCTAACCTCAGGAAAATTTTCACTGGAACTTCAAATTTCTCTCGTCTCTCTGTGGCAGGCTGATGACAGAGACTACATGACGTTATCTTGATGTCAATGCCTTCTTTGAAGATGACCTGCCTTCCCTTGATGTCAAAAGGTCTTCTCACCTACTGACCTGAGCCTGATTAAAAAAAATAAAAATTAGGCTTACTTCTTCCTTTGTTATTAGTTTGAGATCACGTCTCTTATAAGTCAGTGCATACAAAAAAATTTCCATAAGCTGTAAATGGATCCTTTACGAATTTCTCTTTTCCAATCTTTTCACTTTTCTTTTTCATTTTTTTCTCAATTGGAGTAGATAGACTAAACTATCGCCCGGTTCACAACTCCAGTGGATATCGGCTCGGGACGAGAAAACGGGGAGCCGAGTTCGAATTCCAGTTGAATTCATTGCATTCACTTACGCGCAAATACCCTTGGGAAAGGTATTAATCCGTCTCTTCCTTCCAGTTATGGGTGAAATAACAGGACAGATTGGGTTCTATAGCCTTGGTCGGCAACCAGTCTACCGCAGAAAGCAATGGCAACCTACTGCGGGATAATCTTCTGCCCAGTCAGTCATGTCTCTTTCGAGACATGATCGCCCAAGCGTGTATCACGAATGGCACTTAACTGACTGACTGACGCGTATTTGAGTTGCTAAAAATTAACGTTTATAGTCAGAAATAATGATGGATAAAAATCTATTCAAAAATACTTATATTGTGCAAATTTGTCTCAATTTGTTTGGGTCATTAATTGAATAAAAGCACCAATTGATTATATGAAGTAGGTTTTAAAAAAATATGCCAATTTAAAAAGAATTGGAACGTACATTTATTGTAACATTGTAATGTCCAGATATATAAGAACATGCAGGGGAGTTATAACTGAGTAAATACTTATAAACTACTTAACACTTTAAGTCAATTATATATACAATAATACTCGTAAAAAATGAAACAACAAAACGAGTCTTATTTATTATCAGGTTGTTATTTGGTGTTGGAAAAACGAGAGACAGTAATACTGAGTAAAATTGTGAGTTTGGACTCAAATGTAGATCAAATATAGATCGGAATTCGACAGATAAAGAAAAAGTAAAGAAAGCCTATACAATCTTTCTCGTATGTTTGTTTTAATAGTTGACTGTCACGAGTGTCCAGATAATTTACTTGGAAAATACAAGTGTCTGGAGGTTTTCTAAGTCGAATATCTGTTGAGTGCTTAAAGATAAATGTTACTATTAGCCTCAAAGGAAAAGGAGATTAAATATCCATTGACCCAAGTGGTGACTGCTTGTCCGATAGTAAGAATGTCACATGTCTGTGTGAAAAGAAGAAAAGTGGGATCGATTATCATTGGTTTGAATGAATTAATGATAATTATTATTGTTATAATTATTTTATTAGTATTATTTTTTGACACTGTCATTAATGTTTATTTATTTACATTTTTATAGACACGACAAACAGAAATGCAAACCACAATTGACACTCAACCCTGAAACAGCCGAAGCTAACCTCGGTTAATATCTGCATAAAATTTAAAACATCATCATTTTATCAAGATTTCATATTTAATAAAGATATCATTGGGAGCTGTCGGGGGTAAGAGCAATGAAAAGACAATCTTCAAAGCATTCTCTATTTAATTTGTCTATTCATTGTTCGTGTTCTTTGCTGGAATGTTTCCCCATTCCTTTATAGATATATCTCTTTTAATGGCAGATTTTCTATCTAATCTTATTTATAAATGAAACTTTGTGTGTGTGTCCGTTACCTATAGACTCCGAAATGGCTGCACCGATTTTCTTGAAAATTTACACAGTTGTACTATAAGCGTCTGCCAGTGTTTTTATCTAGGTTTTGTGTCTAGGTACCCCCGATAAATATCGATAATCGAAAAAATCGGGTTATAGAAGGAGTGGTTTGATTTTAATCAAATTTGATACACTCACAGACAAAGACATAAGAAACGATATTCAGAAGTTTCAAGGTTGCAGTTCTTTATTAGTACAGAAAATCGATAATATATATATAAAGCAATGTGTGTGTGTGTGTTTATCTGCCTGTATGTCTGTATTTCTTTCAGCCCTTTTATTTTAGTTTTTGCTTCGGTTTGGCTCTAAGTAGGTATAATTGTAGTTCTTAGTCTCAGCCATGATACCATTTACTCAGAGGACTTATTTAGCCTTCAAAATTCAGTTTACGACGAAAAAAGCTTATTTGATATCGATACCAGGAAATCAAAATTTGACTTACATCCATTAATTTTTCTTTCAGTCTACGATTTCGCTTTAACTGGAAACAACTATTGCTTTTTAGTCCTTTGTGCCAACGTCCGAAGAGTCTGAGCTCCAGAACCATGGATTAATTTTAAAGCTTTCATTACACCCGAGCAACGCCGGGCTATACTGCTAGTTGGATAAATAACTGGAGAGGATGATGGAGAGCATTCCGTTAATATAGTGTCTTTGAAACGTTTATTAGCAAGAAAGAACGTAAAGGAGCATTGACTTGTACGTATATAGATTCCAGCTTCTTGCTTATGACGTGTGATACATAGAAAATGTCTTGTCCACGAACTTAGAATAATTCTCTGCATTTATCTTGATACCATGATGGACTTAGTATTACAGGCAGCAAAACTATGCCTATTCCAAAACATTATTTCACCTTCTACCACCTGTTGTTTTCTAAGTTGTGTTAACTGTGAAAGGTATGAATCCTTTTTCTTCTCCGACCCCCCCCCCCCACGATCTTTAGTGGCAGCTAATGTAAGATAAGGGGAACCCTATATTTCATACCGTAGGAAAGGCAATGAGGAAGACAACAATCAATATGAACTGAAGTTATCTTTGAAAAGGAAAATCATTAACTTTTATTTTTTTCTTTATTAGATGTTAAAAAATGATTGACCAAAACTCAGAGTTAAATCACATACAAATATTTAATTTACGATAAACACAAAATTATATATATATATATATATATATATATATACACACAAAAATCTAGAGTGAGCCAAAACCTACCGCGGTTTCACACTACGGATCGTTTTTTGCCCTGACGATCCGTAGTGTGAAACCGTGGTAGGTTTTGGCTCACTCTAGATTTTTGTGTGTTTTTGCTCTACTATTGTACCTTTTCTTTCGTACTTTGTATTGAGCACTTTTTCTTGTGTTTGGCTCCGTTTGGGGTTTTTTCTTTACTGCGGAGTATTGAATGTTCTTGTTCCGCGGGTTTCTTTCCACCCCCCCCCCCCCCCCCATTTATCCGACGTCTTAGTACACCGGATTGTAACAGATTTAGGTTCTGTTTGTTAATGGTTTTTTCGGAGGTTTATTTTAGTATAAATTTACGGCCTACATACTTCCAGAGTCTATGTAGTTATATATATATATATACACACACAAAACACACACACAAAATTTACATTTTTTGCATTCAAAACAGAAACGTAGTTTACTACTGGCAGGCGAAGTCTTACGAAGAGGAAGGAAGGGTCAGTATCTTTACCCAGTTAAGATAGTGAAGTAGTTTAAGTGCTATACTTTTAGGAAATCCTCAAATGTGTATATAAAGAATAATTATTAGTTTAGTCAAAAATATCTATTTACCCATATAGTTACATGAGGTTCTCTTTCAGGTTTTAATTTGTCGGCAACTTTTCTTAGAGATTTTTTCGGCTGGATGCACAGATCCACGAATCGGGCCGGAGTTGATAATGTCAGCAAATCCTGTTAACAGCTGACTACTATTTTTATAGGGGCTAGCACATAATTTGCATATTCTAGAATCCTTTAGAGTTCTCTAGATTTTACTGGAATATTCTACAATTTTCAAAAATGTTCTATTCCTAATTTCTCTATTTAACAACTACTTAATGAATTAAAACTTTTTGTAAACACGTAAGATTCAATAGAATCCCTAAATATAACTTTTTAGACATTATTAATATTATTTTTTACATAAATGCATCCTAGTAACATAGAGCAGATAAAATAAATTGGTCCGAAAGAAAAAGTTCAGACTTCGCTTGCTTCTAAACGGGTTTCATTAACAACACAAACTATTTTTTTTTGTTTTTATTAATGTTCACCCAAAACAAAGCACAAGAGCCGCTCAAGGTACAGGTTTACTGTGTGTTGCTGTATAGAAGAAAAGAGCAAGAAGTGAAGTTCTTCGGTCTATGTAGGGCAAATTTCCCGTCTCGAGCCTATGCAGAGGCATACGGCCTATATCGAGACCACCGTCAATTAACTTTTCGGTGGCAGTGCGTATATTTTCCAAATTTCATAGCTTAGGCAAACAACAATGAACACACAAACAAATAATGAATAAAATCCTGGTAATTACTCACAAAAGAACAGACAAATTTTTTTTTTTTTAAATTTTAAATTTTTTTAATCATATCACCCCGAGCAAGGCGGTAACGCCACTGAAGCACAGGGGGCTACGTAGGAGTGAAAGATTGGAAAAGAGAAAGCCGGAAACCACATCCTAAACAAGGAACAAGAGATGAGCCTCTTCACCTGTCAATAGTGGAGTGTGAACCAGGCGATAGTTTAGTCTATCTACTCCAATTGAAAAAAGAAAGGAGTGAAAAGATTGGAAAAGAGAAAGCCGGAAACCACATCCTGAACAAGGGATGAGCCTATTCACCTGATCCACAAAATATAAAAAATGTGGAGAGTGTATAAAAGTTTGTTGAAATAGGATACTTGAAAGTGAGTTCAAAGGTGTGTGTAAAAAAAATGTTCCCGTGAGTCAGTTGCAATTTCGGTTTGTGTGTTAAGAGTTACTTAACAAAATTCAATTGTTCGTATTTGCGTGGATTTCGGTGACGCACGGTTGATGTTCGAATTCTCACTGAGGGTTAATATTGAATCAGTGAATAAGAGTTGAAATTGGAGTGAGTGAGGGGAATAGTTAAAAAGTAAATTTTTCACTTGAGGATTCAGGTTCGCGCCACACTGAGAACGAAATAAGCGACTGTACTTGTGTGTTACATAGCGATTTGCATGGACGTCTGCTTCCTGCCCAAGATAAATTTCTCATTTGATTTTCTACTTGAAATACTGGCACCATGTTCTATGAGGTTTCCACGTATGTTCAATTTATTAGCCAATCAGCGGAGACTAACGCGAGCTTCAAACTTCGTTTTTTTTTTCCATTCAGCGTCTATACCAAACAAATATGATCTATTTTTCAGAAGTACGTTTTGGGCTAGTGTACATTTTTTAGCGGGACTCATGACGAGTACGGTATGGAAATTGTCGTATTTGCATTTTTAATTAAACTTTGCAAGGTGGATTCCACAATGCTCCTCAAGAAGTTCCTAATTTTTTTTTCAAGGAAATGATGATAGTGTGTGGAATCCACTGTTATAACCAGAAAAGCTGGTAATTGCTTCTTTTTGGATTGTAATGATATGTTCATGCGAGTATGAACCAATATGTAGTTTATAGCATGTAACAGTGGGTAAATTTGCTTTCATTAATCCGAGTCGACATCGTGAGTGTGTGGCGCTGAAAATGACTAAACGTTGCTTGTTGCGTAGTAATGTCGCGATGAAAAGGACTGAACGTTGCTCGTTGCGTAGTGATGTAGCTAAGATGTGAGTGATTAGGCTTGTTGAAATGTATTTATCTGAAGTACTATCATCAGACTGCTGTTAATTTTAGTGAGTCAAAATCGTTGTAGCACGCTCTGGAAAAAGTTTTCGAAGATGCCAGCGGTTGAAAACTTTGGACTACAAAATTGATTTGATTGCTGATGAAATAGTATCATCAGAGTGCTGGTAAATTTTTTTTATTCGCAAAAGCTTCGACGGGGTTACCAAAATGTAGAGGTAAGCAAACTGTGGCGAAATTTACTGTTCACGTCGGGGTTACCAAATTGTAGGGATGATAAGCATGCGAAAAGAAGTTGTAAAATTGTATGTTCACGAAAATTAAAGTTGACTGTTTTCGCAGTAAATCTTCGACGTGGTGTGCTTTGTTTTAGGAACAGTTCGAATGATGAGAAGTTATTTAATTTGTTAAAAATTGTTCCATTAATGTTATGTGGTGAATGTCAGTTGAAAACCTATGTGTGAGTGAGTTAGTTGAACGAATAATTTATCTTATCTTATCTATAAAAAAGGCAATCCGTGAGTCTGTGTGTGACTGTTCCCTATGCACGCCTCCATTTTTTAAGCTACGCCATTCAAACTTTCTAGGGACACATATCTACAGGGAAGCCAGGTCGACACATACTTTTTGTGTTTTAAGTTGAGCAATTTTCCCTTTCGCACTTTTTGGCCAATGAGGCCGTTCGTTTACATTTGCTCCGTAAAACATCTAAGATCTAAGACGGTTGCTGAATTACGTCATACAAATCAAATCATACGTGTCAAACACGACTAAAATATTTTTTTATTAAAATTTAAAAAAAAAAATGAGTCTTTATATTTAATTTTTATTCCGACGTTTTAAAAATTCATTTGGTCAACAAAAAAAAAATGTGAATATTTTCCCCCGTAATTTTGAAACAAAAGAAATATTTAAAAAAAGTGTTTTTCAAAAAAAAAAAAACGAAAAAAAAATAAAAAAAAGTGCAAATGGTTAATTTAATTATTTCAGTCTTTTTTTTCTTAGATTTAATAGTTCATACTTCAGAAAATAAAATTAAAAAAAAATTTTTTTTTGCTAAATATTTCATGCAGGAAATTAACTGTCTGTTATTCGTGTAGCAGTAATGTAACTTTTCCCTCTAAAATTAAATGTCTACATTTTAAAATATTCTTCGAAAAATTCTGAACTGAGGGCGTAATAGTTTTTATATTTCTAATTTCAGTAAAACAAAATAGATAATTTTTATTTTTATGTTAAATTCTTTTAGTCAACAAAAAAATGTAAATATTTACCCCCCCCCCCCCCCGTAATTTTGAAACAAAAACAAACGCAATGTTGTTTACAATGTCACACAAAACATCAAGTCACATTTACGCAAAACAAAAGAAAATAGATTTTTTTAATGGAATTTTTTTAACAATTTTTAAGCAACAATTTTTTTATATAACCAGTTTTTAAAAGAATTTAACCATTTAATATTATAAACATTATAATTACTAAAGGGAAACCTGCTTCAAACGCTGTTTCCTGGAAGACAACAATCAATGGGACTCTGCGATGGCGGAAGGTGTCTTGCATCTTCTCCTACTACTTAAATGTTCTGAGTTGCACGGGCAACGCCGGGCTATGATGCTAGTATATGTTAAAGTATATTCAGTCAGTTAAGTGCCATACGTGAAATACGCTTGGGTGACCATGTCTCGAAAAAGACATGACTGACTGGGCAGAAGATTATCCAGCAGTAGGTTGCCATTGCTTTCTGCGATAGACTGGTTGTCAGCCAAGGCTATAGAACCCGATCTGTCCTGTTATTTAACCCATAACTGGAGGGAAGAGACGGAATAATACCTTTCCTAAAGGGGATTTGCGCGTAAGTGAAGGCAATGAATTCAACTAGAATTCGAACTCGGCTCCCTGCACCACAACGCACATCCTAAAGTATATTACTTAATTTAATAAGCGTTCAGTATTGAGTGACAGTCTCTGTTGCGAGTTGTTTAAAAACAGATTTCTCACTAAAGGATTCAGGTTCGTGCCACATGGCGAACGAAGTGAGCGATTGTATTTGTCTGTTACGTGGCGATTTGCATGAACGTCTGCTTCCTTTTCAAGTGAAATATTTCACTGAGTTTTCTTTTTTGAAATAGTAGCAAAATGGATCAAACGAAAGTGGAAATTTTGAGCAGGCTAAACATGTTCTATGGCGTTTCCACGTGTGTTCGGTTTATTAGCCAATCAGCGGAGACTAACGCGAGCTTCATAATCCAGCGTCTTCGCTAAACAAATATGAGTTATCGTTTAGAGAAATATGTTTTTGTGCTAATGTACATTTTTTTTCTTCTCGAGACTCATGATGAGTGCAATATGTAAATTGTCATATGTGCATTTTTAATTAAACTTTGCAAGGTGGATTCTACTCCTATTTGCTTATACCTCGGCATGTTCGTTTATATTAAATAGGGAGTTAAAACTCAATACCAGCTGCGAGAACAGCCAATGAAAAAGAAGACTGATGGAAGGACTTTGCAAATGACCATTACGCGTGTCGTCATATTCGCAGACTCGCAGCCAAAAAAGTAAAGGTTGTGTTCAGAAGTATATTTAAATTTTTAATTGACTTTAGACTGTGAAAATACTTTGACAAATCTGGAACACTTTGAATTTCGCCGGCACCACAAATTGAAGTCACACTTCTGGAATGTGAAAGAGGACTGTTTATTTTACGCATATTCACGATACGATGATTTTCTTTTTAATTCATCGTGTAAGGAATAATAAGATTATTACTGGAATGCCACAGTGCATTTGTTTGAATCTCGTTGTTATTGGGCTGTTATTCATTTTGAAAATCTTAAAATAAAAATCCTCTCACGTCACTTTTTTATGTAGTAATTTATTTATATTTACTATCTATTTCGTTTTTTTTTTTTTTTTTTTCAGCGTGTTTACCGGATTCATTACCTGGCATTTTCTAGGTGGGTTTTTATCTGGTTTGTTTTGAATACTCTAGTCTATGGTAACACCTTATTTTGTCATAATTGTTTCTTGCTGACTTGTAGAGTCTCGACGTGTTCTTTCTTTCTTGAAACTTTGGTAATGCTGTCTGGTGAGTCGGTTCGAGTTTTGCTTGACATTAACTGTTTTTCTAGTTTCGCTCTACTTCTAAACAACGTTTAGTCTTTTAATTTCAAAAGAATTCTACCTTTTTATTTTTTGCCCATTTCATTGCTACAATCGTCAGTATTGTGGGAAGATGTAATATTTTTTGCGGATAGTCACCATGAAACCGGAAGTAGTGGCAGTTAGGACAAACAACATCAGATAAAGAAAAACAATGATTGCGCTGTCAATGAAAGACCTGAATTCTCTGTTTTAACGGTATGGCAGATAGGCAAATTTCATGTTTGATTAGATGCATTAAAAAAAAGTTTTTTTAAAAGTATATATAAAAAAAAAAGAAAGATGACGGGCTTCGCCCTGTTTTGTCGAATTTTTTTTCAAAAATTTTCCGTTTCAAACCAAAACAGGGCCTGAATATTAAGATCAAAATAATTTACATCAAAATTTACCTCAGGAATAAAAAGAAAAAAAAAAAAAAAAAGGAAACAAAATTGGAAGCTAATCAATAATATAAATAAATAATATACCTAAAAGAAAAACAACTATTATAAGGAAAAATAAAAATGTAAATGAATGTAAAATAAATTAGAAATAATTTTTTGATGGCATCAACACTTAAGTAATACTTCTGATGTAAATAAATTTCTAACTGGATAAATATTGGAAATTATACTATAACATACATAAAAAATGATATATACATACATGTATATAAACTGGAAAACCTAAAATTGTACAAAACTGGATAGCCACGTGTGGAAATTAAAGTGTAGGAAAGACCGATATAACTTGGAGTATAGTAAAAACAGCCAAACCTTACAACGGTGGTAAAATATGCAGATTATGCCAAGAGGAAAAATTGGCTATTATGTTGTTCCCAGTCAAAAATGAATTACTAAATGAAAGAACAAACTGTGTGTAAGTGTAACCATACCAATACATATCTACTAGTATCATGCAAACATAAAGGAGCCTTGTTACATGAGCGTTTGAAAAACGGTAAAATCAGTTTTTGTAAGTCACCTGAAGACACCGAAAAGAAGAAACCTAGGTCGCGAAATAACTCGTTTGCAAATGAAAAATATTCAAAAGTTCTACAATATAATTGTATTGAACACTTTTTAATACAACTGTGTACTGGTTTAATTTAATTATGACGAAAACTAACTAATTATATATATAAACATCAAGTAATGTTGCTGATAAGAGAAACAAAAAACCTCAACTAAAGTTATTTGAAATAATTAAGATTATTAGGAAATACATTAAAATTAACTAAATTAAGTCAGGATTATGACAGCATTATACTAAACCAAATGTGTTAATTTACATTTAAGTTAATAAAATATAGAACCGGAATCAGAAACACTAGAACTAGTGAAAAGTCTTAATCTATTTTTGAAGTCGCTTTTTTTGGAGGGTTTTATTATATAATTTTTTATTTTAATTGAAAATTTTGGGGTTTGAAGATAATCGATTAATTCTAGTGTTAACAATGTTGGGTATTTGCTTTATAATAGTATTAGGTTGGCTGGAATTAACATTGATATAGCTAGGAGTATCATTTTCTTTGAGGTAAGGTTGGTAGGAACGGTCATTAAGTTTAAAGGTGATGTCCAAATAATTGACTATTTTAGATTAAAGGAAACTTCGATATTAAAGTCTAGAAATTTAAAGGCCCTAATAATTTTCTTGTGGATTCTATTAGTTAAGGGTCCATTGCTACTAGAGATGAACATAAAGCTGTCATTACGATATAAGCCAATTTGTTTAGGGCCTACAATTCTACTAGGTATCTAATATATAAATATATACTAGGTTAGCAACCCTGGTTGAATCATATGCTCCCAGAGGAACATCAAAACTATCGTAGAGACCTTTGGTTCAGGTGGAATTGTCAAAAGTTAGAATCGATTTTCTAGCTGCTGAAATAATTTTAATTTCTCTATCGGTTTTATATCAACTTTATCGGTTTCTCTATCGGTTATATCAACATGATTTTTAAGTTAATACAACAATCTTTTTCTCTAATCTTAGCGAATCAATTAATTGTATCGGAAGTATCTTTTAGAGATTGGGGTGTAAAACGGATCGTAGTTCCTCGGCTATTCTTTTATTTTCCCCGAAGACTAATTCTAAATCACTTTTTGTGGTATTAATTAACCTAGTTTGTAATTTATTATGAAAATTAGGTTTGTGGTCCTTAAATAAAATGTAAGCGTCCTTAGTAGAGATCTTATCAGCAATATTTCGCACGCAAGCTAAATTGGCCGTATCCTTGTCGATTTCGGATATTATGTTTTTGAAACTATCTAATTTGTAATTGCTGATAATTTTGTTCTTAAGGAGATTGATGTAGTGTGAGAGTTTGCATTTGTAAATGTTTTTAGATTTGTCAGATTTAATTCAAAGATCCTTAAAATTTCTTATGGTGTTGATGTTTTTTTTTTAAATAACTTTTGGGAGTAATTAGATGGCTTGCGCAATTTTATCTCGGGAATTAGGTTGAATTAGTCCTTCTCAAAGGAATCCAGGAATTTACTAGGCGGTGGGGTTCTTTGTATTTTGAAATTGTATGTATTTGCTTGTTGGTATGAAATATTAGCCGATTTTAAGTCGAAGTAGGCTTTCCATCGTAATCTCTTTATAAAATTCTCCGTGAGGGAGATGTTGAAGATGTGTAGGTTCGGATCTGGAATATTTTTAGAGAATATTTTATAGTGAATTTATCCATCATGAAATGTTAAATTCCATTTTTTTCCGGGATTAAATCCAAGGGAGCTCAACTATAAGTAATAGGAGCATCCTAGCTAAAAGCTGGCCGGTCCAGTTTTATATCACCAGTAAGCGCCCACAGTTTTCACTTACTGATGATTCCTGTCCGGAATTCTCATATTCCTGGCATAACCTTGTTATTGTTGCTTAGAGAATTTGTCTCTTCGGAAATTGTATCCCATCTTTCCGATTCCAGCGATCATTTCGCTATTAGTATGAAATCCTCTCCGTGTTTCCCTCTTGGTTTCCACAAAAAATATTTTCTTTATCTATGTCACATGAACAAATGGAGATCGGGGAAACTAATGTTTAATTTTTTACGTTTCAGTTTACACCATATTTTGAATTATGCAGTCAAGTAAATAAAAGTTAATGTAATCTGAGTATTGTTTGTGTTTTGAAAAAAAAAAAATGAAATTCGAGAGAATTTTATTCACAAGAGAAGATAATATTTAATAATTGAAACAAAGCACGTCTTTCAAATCATCATTTTTCATAGGAAACCGTGTATTGTGATAATGAGGTGTATCCAAAATGAGAAAACTTTAAAAACCGACTACTAATGAAACGTTCTGAGTGGGAATAATTTAAGGGACCTCCACAAATTTGCTAAAAACAACAATAACAAAAAAAAAAAAAAAAAAAAATAGCATAGCATGAAGAAAATGGCCCCAAACTTAATAAAAACAAAGTTTTTCCGTCAAAATGTATGTTATTAAAAGGAAAGATCAAAGTATTTTTAATTTGTTTTTAAATTTTTTAATCCTTTTTAACACGTTCGAAATTTTTGTAAAAAATCTTGTTTTTTTCTTCTTTTTCTTTCCGTCAACGGGTAAACAGTTTTATGGATAATGTTGTGCTTTGTGGTGCAGTGGATATCGACTCGGAATGACAAATCGGGAAAGCCGAGTTCGAATTCCAGTTGAATTCATTGCATTCACTTATGCGCAAATACCCCTGGGAAAGGTATTAATCCGTCTCTTCCTTCTAGTTATGGGTTAAATAATTGAACAGATTGGATTCTATAGCCTTGGTTGGCAACCTACTGCTGGATAATCTTCTGCCCAGTCAGTCATATCTCTTTCGAGACATGATCGCCCAAAGCGTGTATCACGTGTGACACTTAACTGAATATTACGAAGTTTTTTTTTTCTGGTGAAAAGCACATAAATTTAGAAATTCTTGCAAAAACCAAATAACTGTCGGATTTTAATGAAACTCTTAGAACTTAGGTACAAATAAATGCAATTATTTTTGAGATTATTTTTAGAAAATCCTGGTTTTTATATATATATATATATATATATATATATATATATATAAATAAATCATATCACCCCGAGCAAGGCGGTAAGGCCACTGGTGGGCAGGGGGCTACGTAAGAGTGAATAGATTGGAAAAGAGAAAGCCGGAAACCACATCCTAAACAGGGAACAAGGGATGAGCCTCTTAACCTGTTCAATAGACGTGGATGGAGTGTGTCCCGGGCGATAGTTCAGTCTATCTACTCTAATTGAAAAAAGAAAAGAAAAGAAAAGTGACTCGTTTGCTCTACTGTTGTATTGAGCCCTTTAATGTTAGGGTTCTCGTCTCTGGTTTTTTTATTTCAAATGAGTACTTTGACGTATGTTCAGGGGCTTAGTTTGTTTCTTTTTTATTTCCATTTTTTCCCCTCCGAGTTTATACTCGGTGGGTTTTTTTCGAGACGGATATAAAGTAATTATATATATATATATATATATATATATATATATATTGGATAAAGAAATAGGGTTAGTATCACGAGAGAAATTGGTATAGAATAAAAGTGTGAGAAGCCGTGAACGTTTTCTTTAAAGTGTATATTTGTTTTTTTATTATACATGTTATGATACATTGTGTCCATCATGGTATTTGTGACGCTACACATGTTTCGAGTCTAAAATTGACTCTCTTCAGGCGAATAAATTTATGGCTTTTCGTTTCGAGTTCCTTTTGTTTCTGATCGCGAAGTTGTTGTTTTATAAATAAGTAGAAAAAATAGGAAAATAAACAAAATCAGTGAAATAAAATAAAATAAGATAAAAAATAAAATGTTAACACGTTGAATGGTCTGTTTTTTCCACATCAGCATGTGTATAAATTGATAAACAGATAAATAAATAAACAGATGAACGAATCATGTGTTTATCCCAATTTGAAGTGGTTTTGGTCTGGGGTGACCTTTTAGTATGTTAAAATTATCTTCTAGTCGCCTTAGCTTATCTTATTATCGGTCATTTGGTTGTTCTTTATTGCTTTGACGGTGTTTTGAATTTGGTGTGTGTGTGTCTCTGTGTGTGAGCGTTTTTTTTTTTATTTAATTTCGTCTTTGTTTTAGATTTGTTTTCTATGGGTCATCTGGTTCTTTGTTTTTGTTTGGGGTTATCTTTTTTTGGGGGGGGTTATCTTTTGAATTTGGTGTATGTGTATGTATGTGGATTGTGTATGTGTATGTATGTATGTGTGTTTCTGTATGTTTTCCGGTGTGTGTGTGTTTTTCATGTTGTTTTGTTGAGCGAAGGCTTGTATTTTTTTATGAATCTTTCTTTCCTGCATTATTAATTTCATAATCTGTGTTTTGATATAAAGGTATAACACTGAATTTTCCATCATTACATTCATGTAAATGTTGGGAGACACATAATTTCTTGTTACGTCATAATCTTATATTGCTTTTATGAAGGGATATTCTATTGTTCAAGCATTGTGTCGCTCCTACGTATATCTTTGCGCATTTGTCGCAATTTTTAGCGTAAACTACATTTTTCGAGTTGCAGCTCAGGTCCGATTTTATTTCGAATGTAGTTGCGTTTTCAAACTGGAAGTGTTTGTTTTCCTTCTATTATTATGTTGCATACTCCACATCTTTTTTGTTGCATTTTGTGACCCCCTGTGTTGTGTGTTGTTCGAATTTCGATGAGGTTCGGATGTCTTTTAAATTTTGGGGATGGCGTTTGTTGTCAATTATTTTGGTTGTCTTTAAGATTTCTTTTATTTTTTCATTATTGTTGAGTAATTCCATGTGAGCTTTGATCTTTGTGAATAATTCTGGATTGTTTTTGTTGTGAGTGGAAACGTATGCTAGAATGCTTTCTTCTTTTTCGTGTTTTTCTTGTTGCTAGAATGGTATTTTTTCTGCTAGTTGGAAACCCTTGTCTATTAGTGTCATTTGTAATGTTTTTCGTAATTCTTCTAGGTGTATTTTACAGAGGGTGATGTCAGTTACTATCGTGCAAATTCATCGTGCTAAGGAGTAGGGGATGGATTTTAAACAGCTTTTTGGATGGTGACTCTTGAAGTGGAGGTATTGTTGGGTGTCTGTGGGTTTGTGGTAAATGTCTGTGATGATGTGGTTGTTTTCGTTTTTTATGAGTCTGTCTAGAAATGGTAATTCTTTATAACTATATTCTAGCGTGAACTTGATTTTGGGGTGCATGTGTTGTAGTATATTCTGTAGTTTGCTTATGTCCCCCATGTTGATTTCCAAAAGATAAAACAGTCATCCAGGAATCTTTTCCACGATTTCGTGAATTTTGTTTTTGTGTTTTCCTCATAGTTATGCCCTATTTGGATGTATAGGTTTTCTTCCAGATATGCTAGGGTGAGTGTTGTGTATGTCGGTGCCATTTTTGTTCCCATCGCGGTACCTGTTGCTTGTATATAACTTTTGTTGTTAAACTGGAAGGAATTGTTGTGTAAAATTAGATCTATAAATCGTAAAATAAATTCTTTTGTGAAGCGTGTGGGAAGTACTTCTGGGTGTTTTTCTATCCAAAATGCAATGGCTCGTTTTCCTAGTTCATGTGGTATGTTGCTGTACAGGCTGTTCATGTCAAAAGTTACTATGAGTGTATCTGGGTCTACATTTTTGGCATGAAACTTAGGAAATGTATGCTGTCTCTGATGTAACTTTTTATTTTTGTGGTGTAAGGCTGTAATATTTTGTCAATTAAATTGCTCAGTCTGCTTGTAGGGCAGGCTGGTCCTGCTACAATTGGTTTGAATTTAAGGTCACTAGGGTTTGGGGTGTGGATGTATTCCGATTTTTGTTCCTGGATAGCTGTTTTAATTGTGTCTGATTTGTGTATCTTTGGAAGTCCGTAAAAATTACTGGTTTTTTAAATAAAGTCTGTAAGGAAATATTTTTCTTTTTTCGTTAATATTCTGCTGTGTGTGAAGGCAGAGCTTTTTTATTTTTGATAGGATTTTTTTCATCTATATTCTGGTTGATTTTTTTTGTAGTTATTTTCGTCTCTTAGCATATCTTGAATATTTGTTTTGTAATAAGTTTTATTCATAATGACGACATCACCGCCTTTGTCTGCTTCCTTTATTATTATATCATTGTTCTTACGGATATTTTCTAGTGCTAGTCATCCTTGTCGCTGTATGTCCGATCACCACTCCCACTTTGTGTAAACAATCCCGGATACGCCTGTCGGTAGAGAACGGTTACGACCCGCGTGTGCTAAAAATAGCAACGACCTCTTTTCAAACAAACAAAAAAAAACACAAAAACTTAATTTTCACCACGAAACAAAAACAAAAGACCTTTTAATTCCAAACCAAAATTAATTTAAACACGGTCAACAAACACCGAATGCACATTTGACTGTAATTAATACGACTTAAATTAATTATAGTCATTTATTTGTTTAGCGGGCTCGCTGCTGTTGTGTGAACATTTTTTATGAATGCCAGCGATTTCATAGCAAAGAAACTCTCGGCTAGGAGGGCTCCGGCTTTCCAGCTGGGCCCAAAATGACCGAATAAAACCAGTTTAAAACGGTTTTGAACCTATCAATTGCAGTGGATACGTAATGTTTTGACCAGTACCTGGGCGTACGCGCTCAGGTTCCCCACATTAAAAAAGACCTTGTGTCACATATTTCTCAAGTCGGGGAGAAGAGTAAATATCTCTCGGCTAGTAGGGCAAGGAGCCTCACTGCATCGCGACTTTGACGCCCCAGTCAAGTTCGACCGAGCCCGGCGGCCCTTCCAACCCACTCCTGCAGTTTCCAGCGGCTTCCAGCCCACTCCTGCAGTTTCCAGCGGCTTCCAGCCCACTCCTGCAGTTTCCAGCGGCATCCAGCCCACTCCTGCAGTTTCCAGCGGCATCCAGCCCACTCCTGCAGACCCCAGCTAATTTCCTGCAGCCACCAGCTACCTACTACGGCGTTTCACTGACGTCCAGTGACCCGTTCCAGCGCCCGCCGACGTCCGGGCACCACTTCAGATACACGACATCCATCGCATTACCATTCACTGTTCGCTTAAGAAAAAAAATAAAGACCCGATTTGCATCGTCTCCAACTGACTATTGCATTTGTGTCTACTTTCTTAGTTGCACGTTCGATTAGCACTCACACCTCTCGGCCCTCTCCGCAACAGTAATAAGCTAAGTATATTTGACCAGAATTGACATAATTGTCCAATTTTTCTTCCTGTAAAGGTCACGTGACCTTTTAATGTCACATACGAGATATCATAATTAAAAAAAACAACCTTCATACACACACAAAAAAGAAATTATTTTAAATATATTTTGACTCGAAGATTTGTATTAAGCTTTTCAATTAATAAATGAAGTCTTTACTTAATAACCTAACCGTTACAAGGCTTTGAGGAATTTTAAAAATATTTTTGAAACTTCTTAAATGATCTAAACTTATTTATGAATGAAATTTTGTGTGTCTGTGTATGCGTATCCGTTACCTATAGACTCCGAAACGGCTGAACCGATTTTCTTGAAAATTTACACAGTTGTACTATAAGCGTCTGCGAGTGTTCTTAGCTAGGTTTTGTGTTGAGGTACCCCCGATAAATATCGATAATCGAAAAAATCGGGTTATAGAAGGAGTGCCCGATTTTAATCAAATTTGATACTCATAGACAACGACATAAAAAACGAAGTTTCAAGGTTGCAGTTCTTACAATAGTGCAGAAAATCGATTTATATATATATATATATATATATATATATAGGCAAGATGTTTGTGTGTGTGTCTGTTTATCTGTCTGTATGTCCTTTATACAAATCCACAATTTTTATCCGATTCTCACCAAACTTCACACAAATATTCTTTAGACAGAGTCTAAGCTATAAGACCATGGATTAATTTTTTAATGCTTTCATTACACCCGAGCAACGCCGGGCTATACTGCTAGTTATAATTAAAAAAGAAAAAACAATTCTTGCAAAAATTCATTATTCTTCGAAAGATTTTTTCTTCAGACTATATCCAATATTTTAATGAGATATGTTTCATTAAGTTGTTGTTAAAACTGCAAATTTGCAATTGAAGAAGGTTTTAGGTACATTTCTAACTTTCAAAATTGCATGCCAACAATGTATGCATCTATTCTGGATGTATATTCCGTTTTGACCATGCTGCTGGAGGTGGTAATTTTGCCCAAAATGTGGACTATTTGTAATGAATTGAACAATTAAACATAAGCAAAGACGCCTTGCTGCGGATTAATCGTTTTGCTTACATGTTCATCTCGCGGACCGTTATAGTCATGTGAACGCTAAAAAAAGCAAAACTAAAAACGCCGCTCTCTGCGCAATAACTCCGAGCATTAAATCCGACTCATAAAACAAATCTCTTATAAAAGGAGACAATCGCAAACGTTACCATAAAAGAAAAACGCTGAGTAGTCATCCACCCCGTCTATTTCTTGTCATCCAAAATAAGTTAATTTTCTTAGTTATGTGCAAAACCTTTTTTTCTTTCGTAAAAGAGGGTGCTGGGAGCTGTTATACTTAACTTGCCAAATATGTCGATTGGCTTTCACTGAATTAATAGTAAATTAGTCTCGTATAGTCTTGTGATTTTGATTATTACTGAGCAGTCTGAGAGTCTTCACATTTTTGGGCTTGTACCAAAGTAGTTGAAGTTGATTAAATATTAATAATCAAGCAAGAACAATAACAGGAGTTTCTCACTGTCGAGTAATGATTACTTCGTCTTTACAAATCTTTTCACAGATTTATTTTTACTTCTCCCCCGCAAAAAAAAACTTTAAAAACAAAAGTTAAAAAGAAACGCAGTTGCAATATAAAGTAAACAAAATAATGTTTTTTTTTTCTTTTTTCCTAAATAATTAAAAGCCATAGATTATTAACGCAATGCGTTGCACTCCAAACATTACCTCAAGTTAATCAGAGGAACAGTAAAAAAGAAAAAATAAAAAAAAAAAAAATAAACATTCTCAATCATTGCGAAAAGTAAACAAAAAGTAAATCCACGCATACATTTCTAATTCCTGTTAATTTAATGCAAAATACAGTATTAATTAATCATTTTTTTAAATTTAAGATATTTTAAAAGTTTATTTCACCAAATTAAAAAAAAATAATATTCGAAATGTATTATTATTTTGCTAAGATAGGGTGTAAAACAGTTCTCTCTCACAATGGCAACATGTCACAATATGGTAAGAATGACGATGATGTCTTCACCTAGCTAGTTCTAATCTTACCATAAGGTGTGTGTGGGGGTATTTCTGTCGCACTTTGGAAAATACACTAGCGTAGCTAAGTCGGGCACAAGATCACAATAATGGGGTACCTGCGAAGTTGGAAGTCATTACACTGGTTAGTCCCTGAGACTAGTTTGTTAAACGTTCAAATTAATTACGTACACCAGCATACATACTTCCGACATACACTACGAAAGTTAACTCAGTACGGCACACACACACACACACACACACACACACACACACACACACAAACATAAGGGCACCTAGTAAGTAAATAAATATCCAACTCATTAATCCCCTTTCTTAAAGACCGTTGTGTATATTCCCTTCTGTGATACTTGGTAGGGGATAATATGTGAGGAAACAGCTAATAATTCTTTCAAATATTTTGCCGTCATGAGTCCACGTGAATGATGAAGGCAAACCGCTCTCAATTCTGCTGCGTTACAGTAAAAAACAAAACAAAACAAAAAAGAAAAAAAGCGCATTTCCTATCGATTCTTCTGGTGTTTGCGAGCAATTCCACCTTAACTCAACCCCAACCATCATTCAGCACCTACGATTTATATCTTATTAGGGTAATCAATGTAATAGTCTCCTTACCATTACATTGAACTGGACTAATTATTAATATTATACACCTAACTGTTTTACTCGGTTATTTGTTAGTAAAGCTCCTGACAAAAAAATAAATAAATTAAATAAAAATAAAATAAACAGACCTTAAGCTATAAAACTTGAGGCATAGGTGCCCAACCTTCATTCCTTATTGGAAAATTTGTATTGTCATGTTTTCTTTCTTTACTGTGGTATATGTCATTTTTCCACTCTTCGCATTAGTAGCGATAGCCTTTTCACTTCAGAAGTAATAAAAACTGACAACTCTTCTAATGGTAATTTGTTCTTTTGTATAAGGTTTCAGCAAGTAAATTTATTAAATCTTTCATGTATTTTTTTGTTTCAACCGCCGAGTAAAAACTACATGTTTTTTTTTATTTTAACACATCGCTATCGCATGTATGTCAGTTTTTTAGTTACCCTTAGTGCCTTGAAAGTTAATGTTTTTTCTGATTTTTTTGAAGAAAGAGTTTTTTTGATAGTTTCTTAAAAAAAAGACTAAAAGATATTTTTCAAGTTGGTTATTTTGAAAGTATGGTCCTGAAGCTTGAATTGTAAACAGACATCACTATGACTGATTCGGCCCTGACTAACACTTCCAACAAGTCTTACTGTCTTATGCACCAACGCAATTTTTTTTTATTGTGTTACCATGAAGAATAGAGCAAGTCACAAGACTTTCATTCTTTTACACTAAGTTATTTCTCCTTATGCCTGGCGTTGTCTGACGCAAGATGGGGCACCCAGTAAGGATCGAGCTCACAAGTCGTCTTCAAAATGAACTTGCTAACCCGAACTGATATACCGCGATAGGTGAAATTAACATAATAACAGTAACACTATATTTTGTTTAGACTAGAGTATGTTTTCAAAAAGATAAAAAAAGGTTAAGCTGATATAGATTGGAAAGCGTTTGTTCGGATCTTAGACGAAGATTTCAGATCCATTAACAAACATGAGTCTTGCTTGCCAAATCGGCATACTCTGTTGGAGAGCTCAGTTATTTCAGGCACGTCATTTCAGAGTTAGAAAGACCATGTCCTAGTTTCTCTCGCATGTGCTGGCTTGTTGAGTCTCGTTACCACGAACTTGCTATATCAGTCTGAGTTAGAATCTAAAGTAGACGTCCATTATCTCCAGTTGGTCAAGTTTGCACAGAGATTCCTTTATTCGTGTGCTCGTAAAATCCGCCATTAGTGACCTTATATTTCCTCTGATGTAGAAACTGTTTTTTTTTTTAACTTTTAAAACAAATATTACAGAATTTAATTTTCTTTCAATTTTATCATTGCTGTTAATTCTTTAAATATGTTACAAAAGAAATTAGTAAATTAAATGTTTTCTGAAACTCTTCTTACCTTAACTTACGTTGAGGTCCGGTTAAGAAAGTCGCCAAAAACATTAAATTATTTAAATAACACTTTTACTTTCTGACCAAATGGCCGCTAAAACAGCAGAATATTTTGAAAGGACTTCTTAGTCTGATCACACCGAGAACCTTTCGTCATCGTGCCGTATTATTAATTCATTATAGGCGTATTTTTCAGGGACATCATCTCAGCATGAGAAATCAGAGAGGTTTTTTTACTTCGAATTCTAGTTGAGTTCATTACATTAACAGGAATATACCCTTAAAAATAAAGTAGGAATCCATCCATTTCTTACTTCCTCTGCTATGGTTTAAATTATAAATAGCGGGACGGGCTGGTCTCACTTGCCGTGGTTGGCAACCAGTCTAGGACAACTTTGAATTCAAAGCCCTGATCTTCAGCATTTTCAATGTATGTTTAATTTATTGAATTTGGGTAGGTGCGTTCTTGTTAGTCAGTTTAAGTGCCATACGTGATACACGCTTTGGGCGATCATGTCTCGAAAGAGACATAACTGACTGGGCAGAAGATTATCCCTCAGTAGGTTGCCATTGCTTTATGCGGTAGATTGGTTGCCGGCCAAGGCTATAGAATCCAATCTGTCCTATTATTTAAGTTAACGCATAACTGGAGGGAAGAGAAGGATTAATACCTTTTCCAAGGGTATGTGCGTAAGTGAATGCGAGTAATTCAATTGGGATTCAAACTCGGCTCCCCGATTTGACGTTCCGAGTCAATATCCACTGCACCGCAAGCGTAAGAAAAAAAAAAAAAAGGATAAAAAAAAGAAAAAAAGATAAACACTTGCACGTTAAAATGTGCAGTTTCGCGCCTTAAGCAATGCTGATCCAAAGCGTGTGACACTGTGATAACCAAACACTTCTTACAGTTAAATAAACAGTAAACAGTAAACACTCAAGTTGAATTATATTTTAAATTCAAACACATGCCTATTTTTGTACATTTTTTTCTTTAGTTTTCGAATGTTTTTTTCCCCATTTGGAGAAAAATTGTGAATAATAATAAAAAAGTTAAAACTCTTCAAAGTATTTGTTTTCTGTTCTTGTACTTTTTGGTCATAGTCAAGTCAACAAACAACAACACTAACAGTTACAACATTGTCATTGAGTCAAGAACTAAACAAATTTTTGTTAGTTACGTGCATCATGACGTTTTATTTATTTATTTTTTTAAAATTACATTTCAATTTTTTCTAAAATTGAAAAAAAAAAGTAGGGTTAAAAAAAAAAAACACAAGAGGGATCCGACAGACCTTATCAGTTGAACAAATTTGTTCACGTATCACACACACACACACACACACACACACACACACAATCTGAAATGAAAGCAAAAGAATCGCCATCCCCAGTTGTAAAATATTCAGAATTTTTCAGTTTTTGCTATTTTATTAGAAAACATTGTGGAAATCTTGTTCTTCCACTTTTCGATATTTCGTGTATACTTTTTTTAACTTCTTTGGGAATGTCGTTTTTTTTTTCCCTTTTTTAACAGCTATAAGAAATATACGCCTTTTTATTCAAGGTCAAAGTAACATGGAATTTTCGGCCGTAACTTTTGAGTGGACAAGGGCAAGGGTTACCTCAGGCATCAGTAATTGACCCTGAACCGTTAAGTGCAATGATGAGGAGATGCAACCCGGTGCTACTGCTTTACCCCCAACTTCAGAAATAGACTTGCTTCTTGGTTAATTTCGCTTCACGCACACCTAGCTAAACATTTGAAAATTTATTTTGACGCATTTTGCTTAATAAACACTACCCATCAAATAAGAAGAGTTGACAAAAAAAAAAAAACCCACTAAAGTCACTGTTGCAAGCTTGCAATAAAGTTTTTAGAAAAATCTTTCAATGTCAAAAAACGCTTTTTTCGACCAGCTTGAGTAGCTATAAAAAAAACAAAAAAAACTAGTGACTTACTTCGTCCTCATCGACACTAGAGAGAACACCGTTAAAAAAAAAAAACAACCAAGAATGTGACTTTTATCCAACTATCTCTTTTTAAAAATCCTATTGAATATTATCTGGCGCCGTGCCGAACTGAACTTAAACTAATATTAAAAAAAAAAAAAAAAAAGTATTATCTCGGCCTGCTGTCATCGAGGCGACCGAATTATTAAAAACAAAGAGGAAAAGAATCTTCATTAAATATTTTTTTGTAATGATACCCAAGGAAAAATATGAAAGATTTTTTTTAAATGAAGTTTTTAAACAGGACGTTTGTTTGTTTGTTTGACTCGTGTACAAAATAGAAAGATGCCCATCGCCAGAGAAGAAAAGAACAAAATAAACCTCATAATTCACACCCACAAAAAAAAAAAAATTATATATACATAAAATTCTACCCCCACAAAAAAAAAAATAAAATAAAAGGAAAATAAAGTTTGCGAAATTTGCTGACCCTCCACCACAGTCAGATCAAGCAACAAGTGCGTCACGCCAATATTAAAATTATATCCCTTTAAATCCGTGAATAAAAAAAATGAATTCTTTTTTTAATCAAGATTAACCCATCCGAAATTTATAAGATTATTAATCATGATTAATTAGACCTTGTTGGAGTAGCGAGAACTGTATTTCATCAACTGAGTAGGTGGGAGAGAGTGATTGAGGAAAGTGATGTATGTGTGTGTGTATTTGTTTCGGCAGTCACAACGAGGCTGTGTACTGTGAAATCAACAGATAGGAGGAGGAGGTCCGAAAATATAAAGAACCGCAAGTGGTCATCCCGGTCTATTATCGTCTTATATTTATTATTTGGACTTCTGTACCTTCTTGGATATTTCACTAAGAATTTCTTCATCTCTTTAACTCTTAATACGGGACTTTAAAAGAAACGAATAACTTCCCAAAACGACAGCGAGAATACTTTAATAATACTCTGAAAAATGCCGGTCTTTCATACTAAGACCATAGAAGGCATTCTAGAGCCAGTTGCACAGCAGGTAAGTTATTTTTAATTTTTATTCATTCGAATACCCTATCAGTGGATTATTTTAATATTTGGGTTAACTTAGTAACACTTGTCCTTTTCTGCTGGACGGGTAAAATAATTATATTAATTCGATTGATTATAAAAGTTTGTAAATATTACGGTTGAACTTTTCTTAAGCAAGGAAAAAAAAAAGGTAAAGAAGTCAAACTTCGTAAAGTTTAAGTTGGGATATTTGCAGAGATTTTTTATTTTTCTAACGTATTTTGAAAAATAAAAATTAGTATACGAAATTTAAATTCGTGTTGAAAAATAAGTTTCATTTTATTTTCATTGATAAAATTATGAAATTTAAAAAATATTTGTCTGGATCTCCTGTTTTTATCCTTGAACAATTTAACAACTATTTTCAAAGTTTGCCAGAAATTGTAGCATCTCGTCTTTCCAGAAAAAAAAAGGCAAGCCCCCCCCCCAATTCCAAGTTTTCCACTTGATAGATTAAATTTAATTAGCTTCACTTTTTTTTGTTTTATCTTGATTTCAATGTATAAGATTATTTTTGTTTTTTAAGTACGTTTTTAAAAGGTATATCAAACAAAAAAAAATCTCCTGGTACTGATTCAGGTTGAATTTTTAGTTTGTACTTTTTTTTTTTTGTTTGTTTGTAGTAGAGAACTTCTTAAAGCACTTTTTGTGTGCGTGTTTTTGTTTTAAATGAAAATTAACTTCAGCTTTTTGCGTGTTAGCATTTTTTTTTCTTTATTTTTAAATACTTATTTATTTTTGCCTTGGGTCATACAAAAATTGTACAGGGAGGAAAAAAATCTTGCTTTCTTTTTCTAAATAGATCAGCTGTTTTTTTTTTTTATATTTATTTTATTTATCTTTTATGTACAAAGCAACAAATTGTACAATTTATTTGTTGCTTTATCGATTTATTATTAAAACACGATTTCATGGAAAAAAGTTAGGAATCGAAATAAAAAAATGTAAACATCTAATGATTAAACAATTTTTAACCATTAAAAAACTATAAGTTGTCAGATTTTTCTTTGAGGTTTTTACTTTTTTCAGTTGTATTTGTGAAAAATAGTAAATGTTCACTTGCTTAAAAAAAAGGCCTCGCCTAAGTAATTGCTTTATATTTTAAAATCTCATTTTAAAATATTTCTCTAGAAAAATGTTGACTTGTATGACTATATATAACTAAAAAAATAGATGTTAGTTTTCTTAGAATAGTTCATTCAAGTCAACAAATGTCAAAAAAAAGTTTAAAAAACTAAAAAAAAAAAGTTAAGCCACAATTTTAAATACCTATCGACTTTTTTAAATGGTTTGAAAAGAGCACTACAGTTTAAAGTTATTAGTCATGATCTGTGTTACCCTTTCTCTTTTCTTTTTTTTTTTTTGTTTATTTAATTTTCACTTTTAACTCTGTTGTTGTCTTTCTTTTTTAACTTCCGCAATGAATGCAGTTTCTTTCGATTTGAAATTTAATTCGATCTACATATATACCCAACTACTCAAGAAAAATAAGCACTTAAAAAGTACACGATGTCTATATATTCAATTTGTCTTTTTCTTTATTCAAGAAATTAAATTCCATTTGAAAAATCCATCACTTTGCTCCTTCAACCTTTTCTTTTTCTTGGTAGTAGTACCCACACCATCCCGGGTAGGCTAAGCTACACTTTTTTATTTTTCATTTCATCCATACCCACTGTCTCTTGAGTGTGTATCTCGTACATAATTATCCATCCATGCCTACTACACACAACAAATCCTGTCGATCCTCTCATGATTGTTTTCTCTCAAATGTCTCGTCTCGAAAGGAAAAGTAAAGTTATTTATTTGCACATGCAAATCCTACATTGTTTAACCGTTTGTACTCAATGTTAACTCGCATTTTTTAAATCCTCCTCTTGTACCTTCGGCGAGAAAGAATATGAATGAAGATTAACAGTACTCGACTGTTTTTTGTAAATATGATTTTTGTCATGGAACTCGAAAAAACTAAAAAGCAGCATCAGTTATCCTGAAGTTGTAGAGAGTTTTTGGGGGGTTAACACTAACAGTCTCAGTAAGTAGTAATGTGTTTTTTTTTTGTTTTTTTTTTGTTTTTTTTTTAGTTAAAAGAAACTGAAAAAAAATTAAGACATAGGTAATTTTTTATTAGTGAAACACTAAAAAAAACAGTAACATAGCTAATTGGTTATCGTTAAAAAAACAAAAAAAACACGCACACGAAACAACCGGATACCGGAATTGTATCTTTTAATTTTTTTTTAATCCATGAACGCAATGTGTACTCAGTGTGTATCGATTGATTTTTCATTTCATACCTTAGCCCTGTATAAAAATATACATTGCTCTCTAATGTACTGCCTGATATTTGAAGTTCCATCAACGGAGAGAAGTGATAGTTACTATTCTTAATCTTATCCGATATCACCCTCGTCGCTCACATTTAATTTTCTAACCTAACCTACTTCTTTCTCTCCCTCTCTTCATAACGGGATGGTCCGATTGAACACTGAGTGAAAATAAGAATGACGGACTTGCAATCTACACTTACTATTTCGTCTTTTTTATCATAATTTTAAAAGTTCTACTAGGATACTATGAAGTATGTATGTACACACACTACACACAGTATTATTCATTCTGATGGGTGGGCCGGTTTGTTTTCTTTCCAAGTGTTAAACTGTTTTGATGATCGATTTTTTTTTTTTTTACTAGCATGAATAAAAAACAAAACAAAAAAAAACTCTCCTCTTTTTAAGAAAAAGTTGGCATACCTTGTTTTAAATGAAAACAACTTAAATTTAGTCTCTGTTCTTTTCTTTAAAGATCGTTGAACTAAAAAAAAGGCACTTCTTCTTGGGTAGTCTTGGCCAAGAAGCCACGATGTATTGTTTGTAAATAAATTACTCAAACTGTAACTGACTACATTATCCAAATTATTGTTTTTAATTTTTAATATTTCAATATTAATAAGTAAAAAAAAATATACTAGATTGGTACAAGTTATGATTGACTATATTTCGTACATTTCAAAATTGTTTTTCAGTTTTAAAAAGTGAAAATCGTATTGCAATTGAAGTATTTAAACTCGTTCAATATTGCATTTGTATTTATTTTTCTATAACTCCGAACAAAATTATCAAAACACTATGAAATCGAAATATTTGACTTTTACATTCGTGGTGTACTGTAGTTCACGTCTAGTAAAATCGGATTCGAACAGCATAAAAGTTAAGTAAAACTAGTACTAGTGTAAACAAAACAAAAAACGGTTGTATCAAAATCTTTTAATTCTGATACCGTTTTTGGTTAAAACTAAAAGCGAATCTAAAATTAAATGGTTTTAGTGTTTAGTTGTGAAATGCTTTATTGGTTCAACAAGCTAGGAGAGAGAGAGACTATGAATGAGTTCTCCCTTCTTGCTATATGCACCATACATATTGTTAATTTTGAATAACTAACTACTCATATCGTTCCTTATCTATTAGGAAGGAGAGTAAACCAAGAAAATAAATAAATAAACAAAAAAAAAAACAGTATTGAAATTATGCTGGTGACCACTGGTGGTTTTTTTTGTTTTACTTTTGTCTTTGTATTTCGCTTGTAAACTTGTGTAAATTAAAATTAATTACCGCATTTTGATATCTTTCCCACACAAAAAAAAAACTTTGTTTACCACGTTCGTTTTCTTCTTTAAATAAAGTTTTTCTCATATTCATTTCTAATATTTGTAGGTGACAACGTGAATGACAATGATGACATTCATTGTCATCTCCGATGCCATTGTTTTTTGTTTTGTAGTAGTGGAAGAAGTAGAAAGGTTACAGTACCCCAACAAAAAACACTTGAACAATATTTTTTGTTCAATTTGGCCGATAAAAACTGTTTTGGCCAATTTCTAGTTCATTGGTAAACAAAATCAAATCTAATGTCATTTAAAATTTTTTTTTAACTTGCCATACAGACATACACACGCTAACGTTGAAAGAAAGTAGGGGTTTGGTTTTTGTGGTACCTTCAATAATTTTACTGGTATTCAATGATAGTCCCAAGTGAAACGTTGTTTGTTTATATTTTTTTTGTGTGTCACGGTGGAGGTTTTGTTTTTGATCGGATTCCAACTGTTCCCCCCCTTTTTTTTTTCATTGCGAGTTAATGTTAAAATAACGTTGATTTAAGCATTTTTACTTCAGTCTTAAAAATTAATTTCTACTTTTTAGCACATGGGACTATGATTGCAATCTTTGGTAAATTACGAAAGCACATTTATTTTGACGTCATCAAATGCGTCATTAAATTCCTCTTGGGATAATTTTTTTATTTTCAGACTAGTCCTTTTGTGTTTACTGTTTTTTTTATTTTATGGTAGCTAATAAAATATAAATTATAAAGAATGTCAGTTTGTTTATTCTCCCTTTTTTTTGACTCGTTGAATTCGAATTAAAAAATATGAAAAATCATGAATCTAAATATTAAAGAAAATTTTCAAGAGGGATGATTTAAAAAAAGATCCCCTCCTAACAAATCATGAAAACTAAAAAAGAAGAAAAAAAAAAGCCTCATTGTGTACGAAATCATTTTAATTTTAAAACCTGTTGAATTTAAACTGTTTTAAAATTAAACTTCTTCAAAGACCATGTTTAAGTTCCATAAATTAATTCACCAATCTTAAAGAATGAGCGAATACTCAGTACATGTTTCTGTTTTTTTTAACCTGTTGGCTTTACATCTCTTATTTTAATTTGTTTACTACGGCAGGCATCACTAGTTGATTTATCGATAGGTCTAGCACAAAAAAAAAAAAAAAAAAAAATAGTATTATTAATTAGCATAATAATAATTTACAGGGCACTCCGAAGTAATGCTTCTATCAATTTTTACAGAAAATAGAACGAATAGCAAGCCGCAAGCGAGTATTTCACCCTTCAGGATAGAGCAAGTTTTTAGCTACAAAACAATTTTTTCTCTATTGTCATCACAATTGGAGGAAATGGATTTTCACCAACGATTGCACCATTAAAAAAAAATCTGCACCATTAGAAACAAACATTTTTTTTTATTATACACATTTGCCATTGTCCCTGCTGAAACTTGTTTTCCCAATTGTGCTCTTATCCTCTGTTTGGTTTTCATAAGCGGTTAGGGAACATTGATGTATGAGTGCAGTTTTCTACTTTGACAAATTAGTGACACATTTTGCTTTGTTTTCGCTAAATTGCTACATGCAAGAATACCATAAAGAAAAAAATATGGATTATTGGTTAGAAATTCATCTTCTGCTATACCTCTTCATTAGAAGGCATTATTTTCATATTTATGACAACCTTTTACTGGGTTTAAAAATAGATATCAAATAATTGCAAAACTTTTAAAGTCATAAAACAAATTTTGGCAGGAATCCAAAGACTTTTCCTCTTTAATTTAGCATAACTTAAGGGACTTTATTTAGCTCCCTCAACCCCCAGAGAGAGACATGGCGTAAAGAAAACTAGGTCAATTTTTTATGGAGTGGATGAAGATGAAAATTGTCTAATTTCCATTGCTTATGCTGCAGAGATGTCAGCAATATGGTAAAGTGTTACCCCTGAAGTTAGGGTCTCTAGTGACTAAAGTCACTTACCTTTCAATGTATCTTATCTGGATGGGGCGTGACTGATACCAACTCACATTGTATTTATTTGGTCACTAACTGAAAATTTGATTTATTTTTTATTTACTCCAAGCAAGCTGGGACTGTCACTAGTGCACAGGGGATATTGAAGAAAGGGTAAAAGATGAAGAGAATTCAAGAAGATAGATGGCAATTGACATTGCATTGAAAGTTTTGGAGATTGTAGACATCAGTGAAGTAAGTAAACTGAAGGGAGTTCCACTGGTGGGGAGTGCAAGAAAAACTGTTGGAGTGGAAGTTGTGGTTACCTTTTAACTATTTCAACAATAAGAGGGTGGGACATAGATGCTAATCTAGTAGCATACTTAAATTCATGTGGTCTGGATGCTGAGGCAGAAAATATAATTCATCAGAGCAGTTGCCATCGGAAATATTTGCAGAAAAGACAGGGAAGCTACTTTACATGAGTGAGAAAGTGACTGAAGTCATGATGTCAAGTCGGGATCAATTATATAGAAGATCCTTCTTTAGATTTTGTCGAGAACCACAAAATAAATAGCAGGAGCACTTGGCCAAATATGACAACTGTATTTAATGAATAGAAAATGTGCAACATGGCTGCTGACATGGAAAATTTTCTTGCCTGACACTGAGATCCAACCTTCCTATCAGTACATGCAACTGGTTGGTTGAAAAAATAATTCCAAGGAGGCACTGTATTACTTTCCAGAAGACTAGCCTTAGCCATGCTGATGGCTGGCAGGAAAGTTTCTCTAGGGTGGTTAAAGGAGAGCAGTTTTGTCTTGCATTAAAATTTACAAGCCATTTCCTACCTTAGTTAATCACTAATTGGGGGTCTGTTTGAATAGCAGCAAGCAGGTTTACTTTGTCATCCTTGGCAGATTTCTTATTGAAATAGCAGTAAATGTTGGTGACATCTGTATAGATGCCAATATAGGAACTGATGACATCGGAAAGATCATTGATGAGCAGAAGAGATGTAGGACCTAGGATAGAGCCTTAACAAACATCTGTATTTGTGTGAAAGGATCTGGCAGCTTGCCTGCTCAGAACCACCTTCATTTCACATTTTGATAGGAACAGATTAAATTAGTCACTCAGAAATGCCTTAAATCTGAAGCTTGTGCAGAAAGACAGCATGCCAAACTTCTGTCAAATGCTTTTGAAATATCCAGAGCCACAGCTCGATCTTCTCCATTATTTATTAAGAGCCTGATATGCATATTTATTAATGACCATTATCATAACAGTGGTAGACCTGGTAAAGTAGAAGCCATCTTGTTTGCCAGAGAGGTGAGATGCTTAACCACTTAAGCATTGATTAAAGCTTCAAATACGTTGCTAAAAAGCAGTAAGAGGCTAATAGAGGGGTGAGTGGGTTCACCAGAGTTCTTAAGAACAAGAACTACAGATGAGGACTTCTGGCAAGTCGAAAGCAGAGAGGCAATAGCTGTAGAGTTAGGAGAGGACTGGAGCCAGCTTAGGAGCACAATTGTTTAATATGATGGTTGGGATTCCATCACATTCATTTGCCTTATGGAAGTTCTATTTAGAAATAATGTCTGAGATCAGAGAGGTTATGCATATATCACTCAGTTGAGCCCCTGTTTTAGGTTGGAAATTGGGTGTGGGTACTTAAGACAAGTCAAGTAGAGTTAGAAGAGAATTTGTGAGCAAAGCAATCAACCTTGTCTGCTGTAGATGTGAACACTTCAAATTGGTTGAACAGAAGAGAAATTGAGTGTTTGCTGTTCAGCACACTTTTACAGAACCACCAGTAATCTGTAGAACAAAAATTATGAGATACTATATGTTTTTTGCTGATAAAATCAAACAATAACTTTGCATCACTTCAGACATGCTTACATTCATTATAAGCAAAGAGGCATCTGTTATAATCAGACATGTCACTCTTGTACAACTGCAAGAAGTGATTTCTGAGGGTAATATCAGTCAAGCATGCAGCTGAGAACCAAGGCAATGAATGAGATTTAACATGGAATTTCTTAGTTGGAATGAAAACATCGATGCCAACTTTCATTCAGGAGGCAACCTCAGAAGTGCATTTTTGAACAGAGAATAAAAACTTTGTTCAAAGTAAATCATGTAGATCATGAAGATATTCTGTTGGTAGAAGGTTCCTGATGAAAAGGGAGCAAAATAAGTTTAGACACCACTGCATGATCAGTTTCCAAGAGGGCAGAGCTGCTTAGCATGACATGAGTCAGGGATAGAAGTAAAGAGAGCTACAAGAGAGATGTCTCCTTCAGGGTTAATGGGGAAATGTTTTGGAGAAGTTCACCACTTGTGAGAGATTAAGTTCAAAATTTGAGTTCCAGCAAGATCAGTGACAGATTAAGCCACTTGGCATGATGAGCATTAAAGTAATCAAACACAAATATATTTGCAAATGTATGTAGTGAAATGATTTTGTCTTTATTGTCAGAAATACTACCTAGCACACATCATGAAATAAAGAGGAGCAGTAGGGAATGAAGAGATAACTGCCTGAGTTTAGCAGAGAGAGATGGAGACACATGTAAGAAGGGTCTGGCGATTCTAACCAGTGGGAGATGTTCATGGACATAAACACTCTAGCCATGTCTAAAGAGAAAATAACTAGGAATTAAATCAAGGAAGAAGATTGTAATGCTAGGATGTGTGGGTACTTTTTGAAGAGGAATAATTCCACACTGCTAAAGTTGATATGAATACCACAAATGTTGGAGAAAAATGTTGATGGGTTTAGATGTTTTTTTTGTTTGGCTGTTCTTGTTTTATATCTTTGGTTGCTTATCATGGTGAGATTTTTTTTTTTTGTAAAGAGAATTTTTAGTAGCAGTCAATCATCAAATGCAACATGTGTGGGAAGGGAACTGGTGCAGAGGTGCTTGTATAAACATCTATCTATGCACAACATGGCACTGCAAGGACCCTGATATTATTCAACTTTTGATCAGAGCAGCCTATCTAGCTGCTATACAAAAGTTCAGGCTCCTAATTACCAGTTGGAAGTAGCAACCAGAAAACTGTCAACCCAGTATCCTCAGTATAAAGAGACATTGCCACCATCCACACCTATCACAAAAAACTCCTGACAGCACCACTATTATAAGGCCTGAGGAAAGTAACTGGGAACCCCTTCCTAAACAGGAAATAAAGGATGATCCTTTACTGTTCAATAGAAGAGAGAGGAGTATGAACTGGGTGATAGGATTTCCTATCTCCTCCTAAAGTCAAGGAATCTTTTATTGATTCAGTAAGAGATTAAAAACAGCAAAGTGATGCCTCAGAAGAAAATAAAATAAAAACATCCAGGAGAGCTCCAATTTGTTTCACTACCAACAGAGCTTTATGACAATGCAATCTTTGAATCATATTGGAATGTTAGTTAGTCTAAGAATGAAGTATGAATAGACAGTATAACAGCAGAGTAGAAAAAAAGTAATATTGAATAAATATTGCAGATTTTCAAGTATATATTCTAATTATGCAAAGTAGAAGACATTAAATTTGCTAGATACTGCTTGTAAGACTACTTCAAGAGTTACCTTGCAGCAGGTTCCCTGAAAATGGACGATTTACCTTAGCCAGTGCAGTAACAAAAGAATGCACCATAAATTTCTCTGTAGAAATGGTTTTGGGAAAGATACTTGTTGCTTCTCAACCTGATGCAGGTTCTTGACTATCAATATAGCATAAGTTGATGGTAATCATTACTACAGAGATTTACTCTTTGTCACTTTATTGTTGATGAAATATAGGATGAACATTGGTGATAATTGCTGTGCATTTATGTAATTTCTCATTTTAAAAAAAATGTCCAAGCACACATGGCCCAGTAGATATAAATGTTGGTTAGTTCCTGTGACTTTACCCAAAGAGTTGGGAGTTCAATACCAGACTACAGCAGTGGTAAACAAATAACTTAGTGAGTTAGATTAAAGGAAGATAACTACATGGCCACTACCAGAAGGGGCATCACACATGGAATGGGTATGATATACCCCAGTGATTGAAATAAAGGGTTCAGTTTGAAATTCCTAGCACCTAAAGAAGGCTAGAGTATATAACAGCCACCACATCATAAACATGACAATAAAGATGAGAACAATGGTCCAAATAATGTAAATAGTGTTAAAAAAAAAAGAAGCTAAATGTAGGTGAAAACACAATTCTGGTGATACAAATAGGCTCATTGAAAAAGCAGTCTACTGTATTATTTCCCTTGTGGCAAATGAGTTGGTACTTTAACTTTCTTGGTGCCTTACCTGTTAATTGGTGTCAGATCTAATTCAGTAAATATAATCTCTCCTAGAATAAGGAACTATATATAGTTGGACTATCTTTTGAACAAAAAAGATTTAATTTACTGGATCTTGTGAATAAAGTTATGCTTAGTCCCCCGATACCAACCAATCATTTCGTAACATTTTTAAGTTGTAAAATTTGTTGAACTTGTTATTAGGTAAAACTGAATTAAAGAAAGAATTGTAAATTTTTATGAAATCTTTAACTCTGCTTTCATGGACTTGTTACATATAAAATATTTTTCTTTTTATATAGAAAACTTTTTTTCAATAGAAAACTGAAAAATAAATTTGAGTTGCTGCTAAAATTAATTCTTTTGTATGAAAAGCCCAACCTGGTTGCTATTTTTTTTTCTTTCTTTTCAGGCTTTTATTTAAAACAGCTGCAAGAAGAAAAAAAAAATTGTCATATCTCCAAATTTTTGGGGGGCTTAGAAGCATGGTGGTAATTAACCTTTGTTTAGTGTTTGGGGGTGGAAGATCAATAGCATTGGGCATAGTTTGTACTCCTTATTTGAATTTTTTGAGGATAGGTTCTTCAAAAAATATTTTTTACCTTTTTTTTGGTAATTGGTGTTCTTAAGTTTGTTTTGTATAAACAGAATTCATAAATTTTACTGATGGTTGCAGGATGGGAAATGGTAATTTTTTTTTCTCTCTCTCTGTTAATGTGTAGATAGCTATTTTTTGCAAGTTAGTCAACAAAGTTTGTGTACATATGAAAATATACAGTTTCCAAACTTTTGAATCATTTCTTTTTTTTTTTTTGTGTGTGTGTGTGTTTTTGATGTTGTAAAAATAAGTACCATAACTATTTCAGTTTAGTAGAGAAGATTTTAAAAAAAATTTTCTATGAAGATCATTCACAAGTGAATTAATTGGCATGTGTTATATGTGGGATAAATTAAAGAATAATTATAAATGGTTACTAAATTGCTTGTTAGTCTTGTTTAATAAAGTTTTTAATTTGTAGACTGAGAACTTTTGACAAGTTATGATAAAGCAACAAAAACTGGATGTTAATGAGGATTGTAACCAGTGATTTCAAAGCTGTTAAACATATTTTGCTTAAAGTTGGGTCTCCACCTGCCACCCACCCCACCATATTTATCTACTCTACATATAAAATTGAAGGTACTCGTCAAAATATTTAACGGAATAATTTTTTTGTGTTAGTGAAAAAAACAATCTGATTAATGAAAGAGTATATTTCAGTTATGATAAATGTTATTAGAGTGCTTGTTTTATCTTCCTCTTTATTCTCAATCTATACATTTTGATTTGACAGGATTGAGTTTCCATTGTTGAAAAAAATTGTTATACTTGGTTCTTAAAATGCTAAAAATGACTTGCTCAATATTCAAAACTGGAACTGAGAAAAATAAGTTAAGGATGTCAGTTTATATATATATATATATATATACACACACACACACATGTGTGTGTGTGTGAATGAATCCAAATTTTCTTAAATAAGATTTACCATTTGAAATGGCCATCTGATTTAAGATTTGAATTTTTTTATATCTAATAAATATTGTGTCTGTAAATAAGTTAAATTACAATGAGCCCTCTGACTGGATCAGTGTTTATATTTAATATTAATAGGATCCTTTGGGATTTACCTCCCAAGTGTTTTTTATTTTCTTTTTTTTTTTTTTTTTTTAGTTGACCATTTGACTGTCCTTTTGCTATCATGAAGTTAAAATTGATTTTTTTCTTTACATGAAGATAGTTGACAAAATATTTGCTAATGTTGGAAGTGAAAACATCTTGGCATTGAGTTGTGATGTCAACGTGTTTCATGTACTTTTGGTTATTTTTGTTTGAATTCTTATTTTCTCATTTTATTAGATTTTTTTTTTTTTTTTTTTTTGTTAATTGGACCATTTGAGGTCTTTTATCATCTTTAACTATTTTTCAAACAGCTTTCTAGTGTTAGTATTAGAAAGGAATTTTTACTTCAACAAGTTATTTTTTTTTTTCCAGTTTTACTTCATCAAATTAATTTTTTGTCTTCTAATCCCTCATTATATTTAAACTTCTACAAACATTAGAGAAATATTACTTCTGTGTTGTATATTATTTGAGCAAAACAATACTGAATAATCAAAATTATGTCTTGATGTGGTAAGTAGTAATTTTTGTAATAAGTTTCATTTGAAAACCTTACAAAATTGGTTGGATAATTGTGGCTTGTTAACTCATTGAATTTGATAGTGTAAAGTCAAAATGGCTTTGCATTTTTTATTTTCCCTCACCAAGAAATGTTTGTGTGTGTATATATGTACGTGCAGGTTTCATTAAAAATAAGACAAGATATGATGGTTAAGTTTTTTTGTTATTTTACGTGTAATGCTATGAATATTTGTGTTGTCAGTATGTTCCAAATAGGGTTTGGTAGGTCTCTCTGTGTGTTTAAATGATAATGCATTGAGCTCTGTTGAGAGAGATGTAGCATAAGTCTTCAAGTCAGTTTCGTAGTGGTATGCCGACATAATTATGAAATTTGGATTGAGAATGCAGTTCTGCAAAGGATACATGAATTCATAAATTCATAGCATCATCCACATACAAAAAAAGACTAAAAATAATGGAGGCCTTATTGATAAAAACAAAAAGCCCAACACTCAATAACATCAATTATGAACACGCTAACAACATGCTTACCATGTTTGGCACATAACACATGCTACTACTCTACATTATACATGATACCACTTATATTCTATTGCACGTAAAATAACATTCATCCTTGAAACTGGTTAAAAGTATAGCCAAAAGTGCTTGGATAAACAAAACATTTGGATAATTTTTATATAATTTATGTCCTCAAAAGAAATAAGATCACATGAAAAATTACATAAAGAACTTAACCATCACAACTTGTCTTGTCATTTTTAATGAAACCTGAATATATATATATATATATATATATATATAATGTGTGTGTGTGTGTGTGTGTGTATGATGGTTAATATATTTTGTATTTGTGATTGAGAGATATCAAGAAACCCGTGTTGTCAAGGCATTTGAAAGAAATAGACAAGTTCCTCTTTCTCATAAATACATTAAAAAACATTTTTAAAACCCCTTTTAAATGTTATACAATTTTTTTTTCAGTGTGGCTCCAATAAAATCAAAATGAAACTCTTACTTTATTTATTGATATATTTATCTATGCCAGGTATGAATACAAACCTTTTTCCTTTTGACTGATTTTGATTTATCTATTATCAGCAGCCTTTGATAGACAAAATGTTCAGTTACAAAGCATGACTGGCCATTTGTGATATATTTGACAAAGCCAGTAACGCTTAGCCAGGAAGTAGGATCATGTTATTACTCATACAAATTATAGAAGATGAAGGAGGAGATCCTATTTTACAGAGATAAGTACATTACTTACATATCCAGTTATGACTCATTTAGTTGTATATGAAATTTTATCCATGTTTGTGTTAGGAAATTACATTCCTTTTGAAAAATATACAAATTGGTTGATCAACTTATATCTTTGCTGATCAGATTTGGTTTCAACGTTTTTGTGGTGAGCAATGTTTTGCAGCTCACAATCTGAGACCAGAGATAATGTAATGACTTGGAACTAGTGAGGTAGGTAGCATACCAATAGTGTGTGTGTGCACATGTGCGTGCATATAGTGTATGGCAGAAATACTATGATTGTTGTTCACAAAATTGATGTTTTATAAATATGGTAATACAGTAATGACAATGGTGTCTTCATCTTGCTAATCTTGCCATTATGTGGTGGGGGGTATATCTGTCACACTGTGTGTGTATGTGTGTGTGTGTATATATATATATATATATATATATATATATATATCTTGCATATTTGAAAAATAAAGAATACTTCTAAATTTTATTTACAAAGAGAAAGACCTGGCATAGTTAGCTTTGATTGTTATTCACAAAATTGATGTTTTATAAATATTGCTAGCTGAAACAGGGTTATTTTTTTTTCTTTCTGTATATCATCAAATATTTCATACAGGGATATATTTCAGTTGTCTTTATACAGCTTTTTTCCTTTCTTTATTCAAACCCTTATTGATACCTGACCCAGGAGTGGAGGTTAACAATCTTGTCTGAAAAACCATTACTACTGTTGTGAGTCTAATTGTTGTACCAGCTTAAGCAGTGCATAGTTTAGTAATAGTAAGGTTGACAAGAAATCTAGGGATGTGAATTTGATCCACACTATTTTGTCCTTGTTTCAGTCTAAGCTAAGTCTCTTGAACAAAGAATATTTGCTGGGGTTGTCTCATTTTATCTCTCTGAATCTAACATTTTGATTGTTACTCATAATGGGCTGCACAAAAACTTTTGTCTTTAATCTTATTTACACAGATTTAAAAACAATTCTGAATGTCATTCTTGGGCATACCTTTGACATTTTGTATTTGTTTTTATTATTCTCTCTTAACCCCCCCCCCCCCATGAGTTACCTGTTCTTGAACTCTTGAAAGTCACATTGAAATCAAATATTTTTAAAATGTCATAGTTAAACTTTCAGAGACTGAATTGGATTCTATTAATTCTTCACTCTGTTTGGGATTTCTTGTATAAAAAAAGATTGATATTCAAAGGTTTGATATCTAATGCTAAGGAACTGAGCTCAAGTTAACTGTTTCTTTGTAAATCCTGTGCTCAAGTATTATCAAACTTGAGATGTGTAGGAAAGAATTTCATTTTTTTTAGTTTTGGTTTGATTCTAACATGTTGCAATTATCAATTTCATTGTAATTTGTTATTAAGTGAATTTTCTGTCATTTAGCTTTTAATCTGTTTCGAACTTAATTATTTCTTTTTTCTAATGAGACACTTAACATGTGAACTGTAGTTAGTTTATTTCAAGTATAAATATCTTCATGGTTCAGAGGACATTGAAAATATTCTGTTTTTCTTCAATGGTGTTTCTGAAATTTAAAAAAAAAAATCAGCTTTGTAGAAATGCTAACTGCTCATAAGTGGTATTATAAAAAGATCTGAAGGTAAAAGCCGGTATAACATTGAATTTCTAAACTGGAATGACTATTATCAAAAGTTTAACTCTAATTAAATTTAGATTTTTTTTTTTTTAAATGAATCACTTTTAAAATGCAATTTTGATTTTTGTTTTTTTATTATTAATTTTTTAAAAGATTTATTTTAAATGCATATTCTTTTCTTAGCTTGCTAAAGAAATCAATCTAAGTAAGGAGGAATCGATTCATCAATGGGATTACAGCAATAGAGCTCATTTTTAAAAATTTTTAAGCAGTTTGCTTCTCAAATAGGTTCAGTTGATAAACTACCAAAACTTCCTTTTTTCAATGTTTGAATACTGACAAGACAGCAGCTAAATTGCATTACTTAACCTAGTTTCTTATTTCTACACTCATCTTGGCAAATTATCATAAGTGTGCTTTACTGGTCTCTCCATTGTAAAGGAGTTCCTTTTCAGCATGTCTAGTTAAATAAATTTCAACACTTTGTCAACACTGATATTTGGTTGAGTGTAAAAAAAAAAAGTCCCCAGCGACTTAAATTTTTTTTAATGTACACTTAGGAAGTTCTGTCAAATTATTAAATATTTGACATCACTTTTAGATCATGATTTATGAATGCATACAAGTTTTTAAATGAGTAATGTTGATTTTGCAAGCTCATGGAAAAAAATAATCTAAATGTGTTAAAATACAAGCATTTCGACTAAAAGTGCATCCTCTTGAAATTGATTAATGCTTTACAACAGAACTTGTAAAAGTGTCAGCAAAAATGTAGACTATTTTTATAGTAGTCTATAGAGATGCAAACCAAGCAAGTTTCTTTTCAATTTTATTGGTAATTTTTAAGTTGCTTGACATCAAAATTATTTGACATGGTTTCAATCAAACATTGATTCATTGGGAATAATTTATTCATCTTGAGTTTAATGATTTTAATGGATCTTTGCTACACATTCAAGAATAGAATATTTTAGCATGCAGATTTATATGAAATGAAGATTGTTGTGTTAAATAATCGTGTTTTATGGGCCAATGTCTGCATGTGAATTATTGATATTATAAAAAGAACTCTAGCTATTGTGTTAATAGATATTGGTGTGCCTAATTTTTTAAATTGATTTGGATACTTGAAACTGTAGCTATAACACAATACTTAGTGCTGAGTGTCAAATTACTAATATTTCCAAGAGAGCAAAAGGCAGTGTAGGTATTTATTAATCTTAGCACAATATAATGGTAAAATAGTAGGGGCATACATAGGGATCAATTTGTTCCATTAGCTCATGGTCTCCCACACAAGCTTGTTAATCATCATTCTAAAGGTCTTGCATATATTATGTAACTGATAAAATATCATAGAAGATATTTACATTATCCTTAACCACTTGGCCCTCATAGCTATTTAAATCTATTCAGTGTGTTGTTTGTTTGTTTTTTTTTTGTTTTTTTGTTTTTTTTTTCCAGCTGGTTTATTTTAACAAGTTTTTTTAGGATTGAGCACATATTTTTTTTTTCCAACCAACCTTTTTTTCATTAGGAGTTTATGTACATAACATGATAAATCAATTAAACTGAAGTTGTAGACATAGAACAAGGAATGTGTCATGTTCTGTAGAATTTCAGATGGATTTTTTTTTCTCTCAATTCCCTTTTAGATTTATTGCCATGTTTAAGCTAATTGTTTTACCAGAGAAATTAGTACAAGTGTCATTCTTGCTTTTCAGGCTTCATATCAGAAACGAAACACAGATTGATTTTACTGATATATAAATTAAATTAATCTGTGTTTATTCAAAATTACCTTGTTATGAAATTATTTAATGATGTAATCTTTTTTTTTCTTTTTTTTTTCTTGTTTCTTTCTCCCTAAATACACTATTCAATGGAGGTGAATTTATGAAACCTTACTTTTGTCATTTTTTTAGAATATTGTCATTTCATTAGGATTGTAAAATCTTCAAAAGACACTTTTGCTGTATGTCTAAATATGTGCATGTATATGTGTGTAAATGTGCTTGTATGTGCATGCATAAATGCATATATAAATGTGTGTGTGTATGTATGTATATATATATATATATATTCATTTTACATATCAAGATCGCTATATAAAGTCACAAGTTTATTCACCTTAACCCTTTGTTGTATATTGGCTACAATTGTAACCAATATGCAACAAAGGGTTAAGGGAGTCAACTTTGGACTTGAAACACATGTAATGACACAAATATCATGATGGACACTTAATATATCATATAAAAAGCAAGTAATATTAAGAATACTAAATCTACACTTTAAATGAAATGTCCACATCTTATCAAACTTTTTCTTCTATACCAATTTATCTCATTGGAACAACCCCTATTTCTGTTTTATATATATATATATATATATACACACACACACACACCATATATGTGTATATTTTTAATTTATTTATTTAAACGTGATTTTAAAATGAAAATGTTATTTAATTTTTTCATCAATCTCCAGAATTTTCCATATGCATGTTTTTTTGAATATTTTCTTTGTATATATGTGAAAGCTTTATGTACTTACTCTGAGCCTATTAATAGTAATGCGAACTTGGGGGGGGGGGAATCACCTGTTTGACCAAGATATGTAGTTGATTTTACATACTTACCTAATCAAAGTACCTCCACCAAGCTATTCAGAAGTATGACAGAAATAACTATAATCTACAACTTTAACAATTTATTAGTGCAAAAACTTTGAAAGAAGTTATTTGTCAGCTTATAAATATTTATAATCTTGCCTAGCATCAGTGATCATGTTTTAATGTTTGAAATATATGAAACCTATTGGTCACAAAACTAACGTATCTCAGTTTGTTAGAAACTTTATTGGCATAAGCTCTGTAAAAATGTGAATTGTTGCTGTAAAGGAGTTAATTATCAGTTGAGAATTTGTTACACATACTTACGTAAAGTGTTTATAAATTAAAGAATAACAAAAAAGTCCTTGCCATTTTTGATTTATTAAAAAAAAGTATACAGCTGATTTTACATGTTTTTAATTCTGAAGATAATCTGTATCAGTATCTAGGATCTTTTGCTAACATGCCCTCAGCTATGCAATGCCATGGTGGTAGAAGTCAGTTTATTGGATTCAAAGAAGTGTCTGCTGCAAGTGTGCCTTGTTTGAGAAGGATTTCACATAAAAGTGGTTGTCTTGGGAAGGGAAGAGGTGGTAATCTGTTGGCACAAGTGCTGCGAAGCTCTTATTCAAGTCACCATATGGTATCCCTGGCTACCCACACTACATTAGGCCTGCCATTGTCATGGTGGAACAGTAAAACCTTTCAATTAATCAATGCTGCCTTCTCCTGCCTGTTGCACATGTTCCAACTCCTGCAACTATAAGTCTGCATATTGACTAGTTTAGCTTATACAGAGCATGGTGTTGTGTGAGAAATAGGGTCCTATGTTGACAAACAAGGTCTGACATGCTTGGGAGTGTCATAAAGCAGGAGTCAGCAACCTTTTGCAAACTATGTGCCAACTTGGTTTTAAAATAATTCAGTGTGCAAACAGCATACATATTTTTATATAAGCTAAGGTCAATATACCTGTTCTACAATATATTTTATATAGTAGTATATACAATAAAATGTAAGCTATATTAATAGAAATAAACTTTTAAATTTTTTTAAAAGTTTTTATTAATGGGAGCCTTGCCCTTGCATGGTCTTAGCCAATTGCACAATATTGCCAACATATTTTGTTACTTTGAGTTTTACACAATTTTCTATATTTTCAGATGTTAGGCAACTTTGTTGTAGACGTAATACTGCTTTCATGCGAAAGAAAATTTACTCAGAGAAACAAGTTAAGCCAAAAGAAGAGCAAAAGCAATTTTCTTCAAACAGATCAAAGATCTTAGGTGAGATGTCCAACAGTTAATAGTAGGAGGCTTTTCTAAATTTTTGTCTTTCCTTAGTTTAACAAACCTTGGCATGCCACAGGTTGCCGATCACTGTCATAAAGGACCCACTTTTCATCATTGGTAAGCACTCTATCAGATATCTGATGCTTTCTGTTAAAAATTGATTGACAGATTGACAGTGTTGTTACCTGAATGGTGTTGAGTTTTTGTCATGTCTCCAGTTTTTTTCTTGTCTTTTTGCTTGACCCTGTCACCTTTCTGTGCTCATGACTGTAAACTTTGTGTTATATATATTGTGACAATGTCTTGATATTATCCAGTATTTAACTTTATTAAAATGTACTTTCCTCTGCCAGAACAGTAAAATCATCTGAAAAATCTACCTACTGTTTATGATAACTAGATCTGATCTCCTGATTTAGATTGAACCTCAACTTCCAGAGAATTTTATACTTTTCTTTTTATTCTCTAAATCATGTTTTGTTTTACTACATGCGCCAGTGGTTTCATCCCAGTTGCACACTTTGTGATGGATACCTGTTTTTGTATTATTTCTGGGCTAACTTTTTGAATTTGCCTATGATTGGTGTGTTTGTCTCTCTCTCATCTGTGTTTTATAAGAAGGAGGAGGTCTGTAGTAGTAATATTAAGAAAATTAGTACTGCTGTTCTTGGGTAAGCAACCACAGTATTTAAAAAAAAATTTGTTTGTTCTAGAGATATTACTTTCCCAAAGTTCACATTGGATATCAATCACATTGCTCCTTGTATAAGTCTCTTGGTTGTCTACTAAGGCTTTCTGCAAATGTCAAAAGATCAGATGTTTAGGTAGTTGCCTAGAATATTTCCCTTCCTAAAATACATCAGAAAAGAAAAAAAAATATCCCAACTTGCCTTATTTGGTATTACTTGACATTTCATTAAATATTTCACACAGGTTTGAAATAGATATCAAATTATAGTGTTTTTGATCTTTTTAAAGGTCAATGGAATATTTGAGAGGTGGGAACATTAGTTTAAAAAAGACTGTAATAACTAGTGTTTTTTAAACTTTGAGTTCCTTTATATGAATTTTTGTTGTTTAAGAAGCAAATTCTCATTAACAGTGGTAAAGTTTAAGTAACTATCACTTTTTTTTTCTATGATAAAAATCTTTACTAATTTGATTTTTTTTAGAATATGTAAAATTTCTTGGTAACTTGAGTTGTGACTGCCAATGCATAAAAATTTGTCATAGATTGGTAAATTTTGTAGTTTAGATGTTTTTCATCTTGTCAGATTTGTTCTCATGTCCTTGAGAAAGGCATAAATTTAATGATTTGTGTTCTTTTGAATTACTAATTATTTTGATGGTACACTACAATGAAATAATCTATACTATCAGAATTCATGATTTAGAATTATGTATGTTTTTATTTAAGTATTTATCAACAGAAATTTAGTTGCTAAGCTGAAAATTGCAGCATAAAACCAGATCTTATTTATTTCCCTTGCAGAAGTAAATCACAAAAAGGGTGGGTGGGGGAGAGTAGTGGGAGCAAAAAGGTAACTCCATAAGGTCAGAACCTCCACTAACTGCCAGAATCTTTCTTGCAATCTATATGGTAAAGCATGTTTCTCCTGTATGTGTCCGGTTGTCTAATCGCCTGCAATAGATAGAGAAGACTTCTAAAATTTTTGTTTGCTATCCTATAATATTTATGTCTGCAGATATTTATAATACTCAGAAAAGTGTGACTCATTTTTAAGTAAAAAGTTTAACTGCTTATAAGTCAGTCAGTTTTGAGTGCATCTGTTTCTACTTTAGATATTCATAGATATTGTGTTAGCATAGCACTTGAGTTTATAACTATATTTGGACATTTGCTTCTATCTCCATCTAGATAGTTACATCAATAAGTTTGTAGCCTGACAATGAAAACAAAAACATTATGCAACATACTTTTCAATTTTTTTGTTAATGGCATAAATTTATTAGTGAATATTAAAATGAAACTTTATACATTGAGCATTCAGATTAAAATCTAATTCATAATAACGTTATATATAAAGTGTGTGTGTAGATGTATATATGAAAGAGGTGGAAAAAAGTATTCTTTTTACCTTTTTTTTTTCTGAGTAAGCTCACAGTATTTTCATTGTTACCATCTAGCATCAAGTTAATTTCTTTAGATTAAGTACTCTACTCATTTTTGATAATTTGAAAGTTTTTTAATTGAAGTTTTAAAAATAAAATAGTTTTCTTGAAACTTATTTTAGTTTTAATTGAAAGCTAAATGATTAAATTTACTGTTCCCAGTAAGCAAATTATTCTGGTGTATTTCAAACAGAAATTATATTGATCGGAATATAAAAGTTTGAGATTTTAAAAATGTGGCCATTTTTGAGTGATCGACACATTTGTAAACAAAAGTTAATTCTCGATTTTTAAAAATCTTGCAAAAATAAAATATACATCTATGACATTATTTCTAGAAAATTAGCAAATTTAATGTTAAATTATTCTGATTTACACAAGTATTATTTATTTATAGCATCAAATTTAGAATAAAACTATTTCTTAAACACACTTTAACTTTCTGACCTTTCCACCATAGGTGTTTACAGATATATACATGCCAGATAAGTGTATGGTGATCACAAGGGACATAATTGTACAAATTCTCTGGTAAGAGGCAGGGGAAACTATGAGTGATATGATCTTTTAATTTACATGTAGAAATTATCATAAAAAAACTTCAAATATGCAAAAAAGAAAATTGAAAATTATTTTAAAAATAGGGAGGCAAATCGATTTGTATTAAACTTTTTAATTTTTGATTAGTAAATATAATCTTTGCTTAATAATTTTATAAACCCCAACAAATCTTTGAAGTATTTTTAAGTTATTTTAAAACTTTATAATTAAAAAAAAACCCAAAAAAAACAAATCTATTTTTAAAATTTCATTATCAATTCAAAAATGTTTTCTTTAAACTATAATGTCCTTAATTTTATATTTATTCAAGTAATTAAAAGCTTATCAAATTAAATAATGTCATAGTTATATTGCATTTTTTATTTTACTATTGGGAGCAGATTTTCGAAAATAGAGGCATTATTTTTCAAAAAAAATAATAGATGATTTATATTCCCAATGAATCCTGTGTTTAACTAATAAAACCAATTTTCTCAACAAAATTTAATTTCTTTAAATTTCATGAGTTTATGGGGAGGTAGGGTAACAGATGTTAAAAAAAAAAAATTTTTTTTTCCCAAGATTTTTAAAAAAAATAATAATGGAAAAAGTTCGTTTTTATTAAGTTTGGGGCCCTTTTTATCTTTTTATTCATACTATACTGTATTATTATTATTATTATTATTATTATTACTATTTTTTATTTTTTTATTTTATTTTTTTTTATAGTGATTTTGTGGAGATACCTACTTCAGATATACACACAAATGCAGTAAAAAAAAAAATTCTCTACTCAAAACCTTCCAATTAAAATTTTTCTGAATTTTTCTTATTAATCCAGCCTACATAAAAAAAAAAAAAAACTGTTAGAAGTGAGTTAAATGTTCTTGTGTTTATCTGACACTGTGACCTCTTTGATTTGATAATTGACTCTGATTCTGGAACAGCTGTGGTCTAAGCTGACTTTTTTTTTGGGGGGGGGGTTTTTTTTTTCCATATTTAACCTTTGTGTGCCTGTGAACCTGTGCTGTTAAAATGGTGTAATTAACTGTTAGAGTGAATTCCATAAGCATAGTTATTTAAACATTTTTTTAGGAATGGAGTTATTTTTGTTTTGAACTCTTTAAGAAACATAAATTAGATTTTGAAATTTAGAAACACATGTGTAAATCTGTTGTAAATAGTCTTGAGAAATATTCTTTAATATATTTATAGATAAGCTCAAGTACTGTCTAAGTTGGATGAAAGGTCAAACTTTGGATTACAACTGGTATAATGACAATGATTTCTTATGAATGCGATGGTGAGATAAAGTGTAAAAACTGTTTGGCTGTTTTCTTGCTCTCAGCTTTTTAGTGTGATAATGAAAGACAAAGCTAAAGAATTTATTAAAAGAATGAAAGACAAAGCTAAAGAATTTATTAAAAGAATGAAAGACAAAGCTAAAGAAAATATGTTGTGATTTTTCAGGATGAGAGGGACAATAAATTATCAGATCCAATGACCAGAAAGTTTAAAATACACACACACATACAATCTTGAAAAATAGTTGTTAATACCAAGTTGGAACAAATGAAAAGTGTTATTTACCAACTTTTGTTGATGTAAAAAAAGAAAAATGTTAAGCTCATTATTAACATGCATTAAGATTAATTTTGTGATCACCATGCATGAATATGGATGCTTGTGTTAAGTCAACTAAAAGATTTCCTATTGTTACTGGGAGGTTACCTAATAAAACATACATCAGAAAATATAAAATATTAGGACCTTGAATAAGGTCTGTTTTCCAACAGATAGCATTCTAAGAACTGCATGTGTGTCGTTTCAGATGGTAACATATCTATAAGGAAGTACTATAAGTAAGCTTGGAATTCAGTGTATGTCATTTTGCTGAAGTTCAAACAATTTTGTTTTTCATAGCATCAAACATGTCGGATTTTATGCCAAAGAAAGTGTATTTGTGAAGAATTTTACTCAGTGTAATTTATTATGAGCTGCTCAAACCAACCAAAATCCTCACAGTCGATTGCTATTGACTGCAATTAATGCATTTGAGCCCAGCATTGAATAAAAAAAAAAAAATGCTGCTGTACAAGCAGAAACACGACAGTGATTTTGCAATATGATAACACTAGGCCACCTGTTGCAAAACAGGTGAAAACCTACTTGGAAATGCTTAAATGTGATGTCCTGCCTCATCTGATTATCCCTTGTTTTGACCAATGGTACATGGCTCGGCTGAGCAGCACTTTCATTCTTATGACGATGCCAAAAAATGGGTTAACTTGTGGTTAGCCTCAAAAGACGTCTTTTTTTTTTTTTTTTTTTTTTTTTTCCCCACATAGAATTCAAATGCTGCCAGAAAGATGGTGAAAAATGGCTAGCAATGGACAGTATTTTGAGATATGTTTCTTAGTAATTTTTGTGAATAAAACATTACTTTCCATGAAAAATCAGTAAGAACTTATTCAAGGTTCTAATAAATCTTGTGGAGGGGTGAGGTTACCTTTTCAAATTATTTTTTTCTCTTTTTCCAAATATTTTTGCAAATGGGGAACAAAGAATTTAAAAAGTTCAAATTTTCCTCTAGGTTCAATCATGCATACCAAATTTGAGTACACAGTTTAACTGGTTTTGCAGTTTTATATATAATTAAAAAAATATCATTTTATTTTTTGTCATTTGACCAAAGGCAACTTTATCCTTACGATGTATGGCAGTGTGTGTGTGTTATATATATATATATATATATATATATATATATATACACACACACCTACATACACACACATGCTTAAATGTCATTGGGATACAAAATATATTTTGCATTTTGTATTTATTGATCTCTGGCTTCTCTCTTCCAATCTTTTCACTCTTTTCTTTTTTTTCAATTGGAGTAGATAGACTAAACTATCATCCGGTTCATATTCCACCCACGTCTTTTTTTTTTTTTTTTTTTTATATATATAAGCGTTTCACCCCGAGCAAGGCATTTCACTGCCACTACTGTGCAGGGGGCTACATAGTGGAGAAAGGATGGTTAAATATAGGAAATGACAGAGGGTGGGTGTTAGGCAGGTAAGGATACCAAGAATGAGGGTTGGGTAGATGAGTGTTGGGAGAATAATTGGAAGTTAGGTGTGATAGGAAGGTGTCTATTGATCCCTACATTTAAACACCTGGAGATTGTAGCTGTCGGGGAAAGCAGACATGTGGAAGGGAATTCCACAGGCAGGAAATGTTACAGATTCTCCTTTGTATTTTGTCAAGAAGCCCAAGGAGAGTAGCAGGGGTACTCGACCAGATGTGGCAGCTGTATTCAATACATGGGCAGATGGTAGATTTGTATATGTGCAGGATAGATTCAGGTGGGAAAAACTTCTGGGCCCTGCACAGAGCCAACTTTCATAGCGGCAGATTTGACAATGGATTCAATATAGTCATTCCATTTGAGGTCTACCGAAAGTGTAAGGCCTGGGAAGCAAGCCTGTTCCATGCTAATGGGAGGTAGATGTGATTGTCTATGGTGGTTAGTTGGTAACAGCTTCGTTTTAGAAGCATTGGAAATTTACTAGCCATTTCCTACCCCAGGCCACTATGGATTGGAGGTCCTTTTCAATCTTGGCAGTGAGGTTTGCTTTGTCGCCACACCGGGTTTTTGATCGAGGCGAGAGTAGATTGTGGTGTCATCGGCGTACATGCTTACTTGGGATCTAATGGCGTTGGGTAGATCATTAATGTACATCAGAAAGAGTGTGGGACCTAGGATAAAACCTTGAGGGACACCTGTGTTCATATGGTAGTTTTGGGAGGCATGCCCATTTAATACTACCTTCAATGTGCGGTTAGAGAGGAATGACTGGATGAGTCAAACAGATGTCCAGTTATACTGTAGCTCCCCAGTTTGCATAAGAGGCCAGCATGCCAGACCCTGTCGAACGCTTTGGAGATATCCAAGGCAACGTTTCGGGCTTTGCCATTCTTGTTGAACAGGCGAAGAGGCTCATCCCTTGTTCCCTTTTTAGGATGTGGTTTTCCAATCTTTTCACTTTTTCTTTTTTTTTCTTTTTTTTTCTTTTTTCTTTTTTTTCAATTGGAGTAGATAGACTAAACTATCGCCCGGTTCATACTCCACCCACGTCTATTGAACAGGTGAAGAGGCTCGTCCCTTGTTCCCTGTTTAGGATGTGGTTTCCGGCTTTCTCTTTTCCAATCTTTTCACTCTTACGTAGCCCCCTGCACATCAGTGGACATTACCGCCTTGCTCAGAGTGATATGATTTAAAAAAAAAAAAAATTATAATTCTATACTAACCTATATGATAGCATGAAGTTAGGCATTTTCAGAATTGAATGGAGCTATTAATTTCTTAAGTTCGTTAAAGATTTCAGTCTCCAACTGACATTAAATATGAAAACTGAAAGAATTTGGTTTATTTTGTTAATGTCAGTGTCTTAGAAACCTGGTGTTGTGAATTAGATTCTGTCCTGATGAATAGAGCTGCAGCAGAATCAGGCCAGAGATAGGACAAGTACAGTGCAGTTTCATCAAGGACACTGAAACAAGGAAAGATATTTATGCTTAGAATGTTATCAGAAAGGGCAATACAAATGAAGGACATGTACCTGTGTTTTATAGAATATGCAAAGGCATTTGACAAAGTATGCTCAGCAACTTAGACATATTTGGGAAAGATATTAGAGTAATCAAGAACCTCTACTGGCAGCAAACTGACTGTATACAGATAAGAAACAAGTTCAACAGATATACAAAAATAGAAAGGGGTGTAAGACAAGGATGTGTCTTCTATCCAGATCTATTCAACTTATACAGTGAGATAATTCTGAGCCTTAGAAGTCATGCCAGGATTCATAATTGTAAGATACACAGATGATATAGTGCTGATAGCTGACACAGAAAGGAAACTACAAGACCTCCAACAGAAGATAGCTGAAGAAAGTGGAAATAAGACTATAAATAAACCATAAGAAAGCTGAATGCATGGTCATTAGTAAAAAGAGGAGCCCAAAATCCCAACTACAGGCTGGGGATACTAAAATCAAACAGGTACATAAATTTAAATACCTGGGAAAGTGTTCTGACAGAAGATGTGGCACTGAGATCTGAAGGTGAATTGGCATGGCCAAGGATGCATTCCAGAGGCTGAGTAATGTTGAGAGACAGGAAAATTTTGTTACAGTACTGGATTGTTAAGGGTTTGGCTCAAAATTCCTAGCACCCGAAGAAGGCCGGAACATTGTACAAATGGCAACAAAGATGAGGACAATAGTCCGAATAATGTAAATAACTACAGATAGGTTTGTTCAATAAATATTAAAGTAACCTGCTCTTATTTTTCTGCTATTATTATTAGCTTATTCTGCAGAATAGATTGTTTGGAATATTTTAATAAGAAAAAAGTAAATCTGTGGTCACTAGTAATTCTAGGAATGATAATTTATGAAATTAAATTCCCAAGCTGCTTAATGCATGACATGTTGATGATACAATGAATATTAAAGATTTTAAAACGCTAAATGGGTCTCTCAAAAGAGAAAGCAATCTATCCAGGTGTCAGCTCCTATCATTTCTCATTTTATCCATTGATCTATACTTTCAAATGGAAATATGATAGTTGATGGTTTTCTAAATATAGAAATGATGATGCAAAGAAGTTTATTGAACCTAATATTTTTTTCAGTGCAGATTACAATTTAAAACCTAAAAATCAATTGTTATCCATAAAAAATGTTAAAGCATAAAGGAGAATTTCCAACCTCAATAAATCCCTAAAAGATAGACTGATATGTTTGATCCTGTACCAATGTTGAGAAGTTGGCTGTGCCAAGAATTTTTTAGCATCTCCTCATAAGAATGTAAAATGAATAAGATCAATAAGCATTGAACAACTGATAAAGGATCTTCTGAAAATGTAAAAAGATAAAACATTTGTAAATTGTTTTTTTTACAACTAAATGTGTACCAATTTATAAAAGAACAAAAACATTAAGGGAAGATATAAAAATTAAGAATTCTTTAAAAACAAAAATGAAATAAGCTTTTCAACAAATATTATTTGCCATTAGTTTTTATACTAGCAAATATGACTGAAATATTAAAATGTTGAATGCAGTGTATATGTGCAGAATAGATTTTGGAATGTTTGTTTGCTTCCTCCCGCCCTAAAATGCTTGGGCAAGATAGCTGATTGTTTTTTTTTTTAAAAATGTTTTATATAATGTAATGCACATCAATAGTTATATTATTGCTTCCTACAGCTAATCAGTGTCCCCAAATTTCCTACTGGCCATTTTGATCTTAATATGTGCCCAGATGAGGATAAGATTTGGCTACTAACCAAGCTAAAACATTATGAGTGAAGACTGCCACTAAAACCATGATTTTGTTGTCTTTACCATGCAGTATTATGTAGTTGAAAATTAACCTCTTGCCTTTTTATCTCTACTATATGACTATAGGTTTAGTACTTCAAATTAATGGACCTTGTATTGTTTCCAGTGGACCTACCTATATCATAATTCTTTCTCCTCCCTGCTTCATTGTGGCAGACAGATATTGTGGATTGAATCCTTCACATTTTTTTGTCATGTAAAATAAGCTTGTCAATTTAGTTTGTGAATTTTAAATTTCTCTAAAAATATTCATGCAAATGCACAATATTTTTTTTACTTTTGTATAGTTTTATAAGCAAATAAAAATCTGATCATCTCGATAACTGTTAAATATGACTGATATTAAGGAACTTGAAATTTTTGTTTATAGAAAAGGTTCTGTGATTTCAAATGTTTACATGCTTTTTGCATAAAAAATGAATGCCTTTTTTGTACTTTTGCCTCTGTTCAATAAAGAAAATAATTATATAAAATATGCTTGCCTCATTTATTTTTACATTTAGCATAACTGAGGCCATGTTGTTGTATACAGGAAATGCTCACTAATATTTTTCTTAAATACAGATAAAAATTCCATATTTAGACTTTTGTCCAAAATCCTTTACTTTCCATATCGACTAAACAACTGAGAATATTGAATGATTCAGTCAAAATGTAGTCACAAGAGCAGAAAAAGATCAGGTTTGAATAACTCTTGGTATAATATTAACTAATTTTTGTTTAAAACTATTTTGAGCTAGATACTTACCAGCTTACTTTTTCTATTCCACTAGGATGATATATAAAGTTATAAGAGACTTAGCAAATGATTTTTTTTAAATTGAGACTATCAAAAACCACACTTGTACTATTTTTTAATTTTTTTTTTATAACAAAACAAATTAGCCTTATTTTTTTCTGCAGCCTGGGTGAAAAACAATTGACAAAATAAATTTGAAAGTTTCTCCAGCTTGGTTTATTTTTATTTTTTGTTCATATTTTGGTGAATAAAATTTACTGCTATGTCAGTTGGAACTTTACATAACAGAATGCCTATTTCATTCATGAGTTAGGAAGTTTGTCATATTCATGTAATGTACAAGGCTCATTGAAGAAAAAGGTAAAACAGTAATTTCTTGAAAACCAAATTAATACTAAAGCTTCATAGGCTAAGAAAATAATTTTTTTTCATTACTTCTGTTGTTAAAAAAAAATTAAGGAAATTAATTTACTTTTCTGTCATACATGTGCAGTATATTACTACTATATTATTATTAATATTCTATTACTATAGTCTAACATCATCAATGTTAGAATAATCATTGTTGATTGGGATTTATTTACCACTGATTATAAGTGAATTGTTGTGAGTGTGTCTATATGCATGTCATTAAAGTTGATTATAAATGGTTTATTTGGTTTTTCTCAAAATATAAATTGCACAATGCTCTTGATGTAATGATTGAAATACTTCAAAATATTTCTGCTATTAAATTGTTTATAATAAGCAAAAGCAATCACTTTGGGCATATTTCTTATGTGTTGGGTAATGTTGCTCTGTAATTAAGGAATAAAACAGTATTTAAATTCCTAACTTTATTTTATCTTTTTATTTTATTTTTTTGTAACTCCCAAAATGTATCTGGGTATAATATCTCGAAGGTGAGTTTTGTTGTATTTCTCTGCCTGTACAGAATTTTTATTTAATTTCTTCTACAAGGAATGGAATTCTACTTAGTATTTTGAAATGACTTACCACTCACTTATTAGCTTCGTCAATGGTTGTCCTGTTGCATTTCATATTCACACTCAACCATGAACATTTTTAAACCAATATGGCTGATAAATTTGCAAATGAAATCCTGGTCTTTTTTTGGTTATAAAGTCAGTCAGTCAGTCAGTTAAGTGCCATACGTGAAACACGCTTGGGCAATCATGTCTCGAAAGAGACATGACTGACTGGGCAGAAGATTATCCTGCAGTAGGTCGCCATTGCTTTCTGAGGTAGATTGGTTGCCAGCCAAGGCTATAGAACCCAATCTGTTTTGTTATTTAACCCATAAGTGGAAGGAAGAGACGGATTAATACCTTTCCCAAGGGTATTTGCACGTAAGTGAATGCAATGAATTCAACTAGAATTTGAACTCGGCTCTCATTTCTCATTCTGAGCCGATATCCACTGTACCACAATGGACATAAGTCATCTAATTGACTATTTTGTTTGATGTGCTGTGAAAAATAATTCCAAATTATAAACTTGCTAGTAAAAAAAAAAAATTAAGAACTTAGTTAACAGCTGGAATTTGTATAAAAATGTTGAAGTAGGAAGCAATCTTTCAGGTGGCTCAGTAATTTTTGTCAATTTCTTTTAAAAAAAAAATTGAGATCACCATTATTTTTAGAATAAGTTTGGCATTTTGACCAGCAAAGAAAATTAGATTAAGAGAGCAACTCAAATTTGAAAAAACTTTAAAGCCATTAACTGAAACTGATAACTTATCAAGATATTAGATATAGAATACAATTTTACTGTAATAATCCATGGTCTGAGACAAATCTACTGTTTTGAGAACAAAAATGAGTTGTTTGTAATTAATCTTTTTTCATAAATCCATTGATATTTTTTAATGCTTTAAAGCAAACTGCATTAATAAACTCTTTCATTATGAGGAATGGCCTAAATGTAAGGTTTATTTCCATGGAAATCAGATACATGGTTGACAATAAAAAAACTTTTTTTTTTTTTTTTTCACATTGTCACAAGAATGAGATATTTTTGTCAGTGATTCACAAGAGTTTGCAGACTGTGCTTGTAAAGAAGAAAAAAAAAAAAAAGCAATTTTTTTTTTTCCCCTGACATCATTGTTGCAACTGCTGAAATGCATTCTTTACTACCTGATTGTATTCATGTTCATTGTTTGGTATCTGTAAATATTTAAATTGTGAGTCAATAGCAGGAAGTTCAATTTTCTATATAGAGATTCTGTAATATGTCTTTGTACAATTTCATCTTGGACACCATTTTGTCCAAACTGTAACAAGGCAAAAAGTTAATTATCTGTATGACCATAGCACCCACCAACTTTCAGGATATCATGGGCCTAACATAATGAAATAGGAAGCATTACTTTCAAAGCAACAACCATGTAAGTAGTAGAATATTTATGATTTGTGTGATGCTGCATTTTGATTGGCTATTTCTGTTTTGGTTTCAAGAGAAGAAATTTATAACGTTTAAAAGAAAAAATGAAAATACATTTTTCTATTTTGTTTCTTTGCTTTTAAAAAAAGCACTTTGCACTTAAAAAAATATTGACAAAATTTGATCCACAATGAGTATTCAATTAATCTTATACTCAATTTCCATTGGTCTAATATTTTCTCAGTCATGTTTGTTTTTGCAGATGTAATAACTTTAAAAAAATCTTCTTTTTATACAAAGCCAGAAGTATGAGGTATATAGTGAGTATCACCTTTGCTACACAGTTGCATTGTTCAAACTAGATCATTAACTCCTACCAAACTTAGATGCTGTCTTATCAAAGGTTACATCTGGTTGGTGCCAGACCAGTGGAATAACAAAATCTGTTCTACTGATCAAGCTCAACTCTACTTTCACTTGTGAACTTGCACTGTTACAGAAATATCATCAGCTTGCAAAACACTTGACTGGCAAGCTGGATACATTGTGACACATTCTCTTCTAGTTATAAATTTGAAAATCTATTCAGTCTGAAGGTAAATGCAAAATCTTAGACAAGTCCGAAGATTGCGATCCCATTAAGTCAAGAATTGGAAAAAAATTGTATGGGATACAAAAGTTTTTAGCTTAAAAGAAAAAGAAAACAACAAAAAAAAAAGCAATTGCAGTCATATAAGGTATGTTTATTATGAAAGTTTAAGATAATTTTGTTTAAATAAGTTTCAGATTTTCTGGCTGGTGGTATCTGCATTATTTTAAATTAGTGTTATAAGTCACTTAAGAAAAATGTTTTTCATATTTCCAGGAGTTAATGTCTTAAAATATTTTGTATAACTTTATAAAATGTTTCTGAAATAGTCTGGAAAGAAAGTAAGAACTGGAATATTATTAGAATATATAAGAACTTAAGATACTGATATTCAGAGAATTTAAAACAATTACTTTGTTACTGATTTTTGTGCATCATTTTACTTAGTTATTGTCATGTGATGCAAACAATATTCAGTGCATTATTTAAACAAATTATCTTTAAATATTTCAAGCCATCTGTCACATATATTATTGCCAACTAAAACTGTTCTTTACATTTTATACATGTAGTCAAGTAAATATTCTGAGTAATGTGATTAATTGAAACCATTATTTTTTAAATTTAAGCTTGTATTTCAGTTAAGACAGTTTAGAAAATCCACACCTGAGCTGAAGTCTGTACATCATATATTTTAGCTAAATTTTATTGATGATAATTACAATTAATTATTGGTATTTTTCCTCTTCAATTTTGCCTATTTCTTTGTGTTTTATGATTTGTATGACTTTGTGTTTTTGTTTTGTGAAAAGGATGTTATTAACTTTCAAGATTTGGATTCATGAACACCTGCACTTGAAGAAAAATTAACAGATTTATGAAAGAAAATAAAAATACCTAAACAATATTTAGTGACAGGTTTTATCCCACATAGACTTTTCTCTGTATGCAAAATTAATCAGATCTACTCATCTGCTGCCTGTGAACCTTTTTCTTTTGAATGAGATTTTAATTTGTTTAAAGCTGTTTCATTTTCTCATTCTTGCAATTTAAAAGTATATAAAGAAAAGACCATATCTGAGTATAAATATTTTGAATATGGTGTCTCAAAATTTTAATTTCAATATGTTCATCTCATTAATGTCAGGCCAATATAATTTATTTACTCATGGTTATAAATATAAAATATTTCATGTATTTGATAATTTTTTTTTTTATAAAAAAACTTTTATCAAATTGTTTGATTTCAACTGAAATTAGCAAAGATAATGTTTATATAGACTAAAAAGATTTATAAAAAAAAATAGAGGGAACTTAGTAAGGTTTGAAAAATATATCCAATTTGCAGTGGAGTTTAAATCTTGTAAGAATGGTGCCAATGGAATACTTGTAAACTATTCAATATGCTTAGGACCAATTTCATGTCACCTCCACATTATATGTACATTATCTTGCTTGAACAACCCATTACCACCAGGAAACATGAGTATAAACTGGTGCACATTTTCTGCAGGAAGTTCTGTGCTTATTACTGATGAGGATGGCAGTTTCACTTGATTTTTCTTCTGCTTCTTGAACACAACTGACATTATTACAGGGTCACCACCATCATGCAAAATTCTTTACTGGTGTATACACGTAAGTTTTCTCAAAGATGACTCGCCTGGCCAAGTGATCTTCTACAGCCTGGTCTTCTACTGTCTAGTCTACGTGTTCTCTGTTCTAGTAACTGATACTTTGTATCAATAATGACACTTCAGTTGATTGACAACAACAAAACCACCATGAAATTCACTGTATGTTATATAGTACATTTTAAATGTGTAGGTTTGTGATAATCTTACTGCAGAGTTTACAGGATTTGTAATGTTTTTAAAATAAGATAATGCAGTATCTATGAGAGAATGCTTTGCCAAATGAAGAGAATTTTTTTTTTTTTTTTGTGTCAAGAGTGGAATGCTGACAACAAAAACAAAATACATTCTAGCAAGATAACAATGGATAAACTGTCTTTTAGAAAATATAATCATTCTAAACTGTTGGAACAAAATTTGGATTGCTAATGACTCTTCTGAAAGTATAAGAAATAGTACAGACAAAATAATATTAAATATTAGAATTATGATGCTAAAACAAAATTAGCTATTGGTGTAACAAAGATTTTAGATGTAATTACTAAATATGCGAAATCAGTAACACTGGTATTTGATTTGTTTTGCCCAGTGTCTTCCTTGTATTAATGTCATTTTTTTTTCTTTTTAAATGACCCCTTGTTCACTTAAAATTATGTACATATACACTATATTCCTATTGTATAAATATGATGTGATTTTTTTTTTCCCTAAACGTAGCTTAGATGTGGCACAAGGCTGAAAGTATGGGGCACCCAGTGAGGATCAAACTCACTACTCAGTTGTAACAAGTCTAGTAAGACAAACTTGCTAATCCTTGCACCATGTCAAGGTACCCAGTCATTTTTAGTTATGTTTTGGAGGATGATAGTAATATTCATTAAAATATTAATGAATCTTATTCCTTTAATGGGAGTCAGTATATTTGCCTATCATCTGGTTAGCATTCTTCCCTGGTGTTTTAAACAGGAGTAGAGGTTTATCCCTTATTTCCTGTTTAGGATTGGGTTTTCTGTTCCTCTTTTACTCAGTAGTCCCTTGCATCTTAGTAGCATTGTTGCCTTGCTTGAGGTGAAATAATTAAAAAAAAAAAAAAGTAATTTTGCTTTAATTCATACTACTGCAGACTAAATTGGTTATATTACCATGCAGAATAGTAAAGAAAATCATAAATCCTCATTTTTTTTTCCCCTCTGAATTATTACAATATAAAAAAATTTAAAATTATATGTTATGATATTCTAACCCATGTCAATAGTGATGAATCAAGAAATCAGTTGTATGATCAAAAGGATCTATTTGTTTTGCCCTGGATACTTCTCGATATTTCTGTTTGATCTGAGCATTTTCTTTATTATTGAATAAAACAACGCTTTTCTTTTAAAATACATATTAGACTGTCCTCATTTCAGGAGGGAATCCCAGAAAAATACCTTCTGTCTTCAGGAGTCAAAACTAACTGTTGGTTTATAGAAAGGCCTCACCCTTTACAATTAGAGCATAGAGAAACTTTTTTTCTGCCTCTACTCACAATCCTGTCTCCATGTGATATTGCATATATAAGGTGTGTACAGTTATTCCAAGCTTTGAGAATTTAAAAAATTTTTTTTAACCTTTTTTACACCTATTCATAATTAACAATTTTTTTTCTTACGTAAATTTTAATTATGCTATCCAGCAGTTATAATTTTACCCAAACAAATTTAACCTGTTCTATATTCAATATGGTTTATATTTTTCTTAAACAATGCTTGTCTTTTTGTATGTTTATATGGAGTACGGAGTGGGGTTATCCTTTCAACATCTCAGCAGTGTCATTAGTCTGTTTCCATAGCAACATATTTTGTGTAGATCTGGAATTAATCTCTCATGGGACTAACACAATTTGACCCTTAGGATTGTGTATGATGATAGAAGAAATAACTAACTTTTGCTTGGGTGGAGTAAAACGAGGCTGAAAAGATAACAAGGGCTGGAGGTAGAAAAGAATGAAAAAAATGATCAATCTGCCAGCAAAACCAAAACTGGTTTAACATTTAACTTGTCCCAGAGGAAAGTTGTAAAAGAGAAGAACTTGTTGTTCTACTTAAGTAGGTTGCTGAGTTGGGTAAGTAGGTAGATAGATAGATAGATAGATAGAAGTAAATGTGCTTCCCCCACCTTCATGCAAAGTAAAAGTAACCAACCTGCAAAGAAAGATGAAAGTCTGCTTCCTATTTTGGGATAGTCAAGATGAGATTTCTCTGATTTCTTTGGGGTGGGGGGCGGTGTAGGTACTTTTGCTCATCTGAGAGAAATGTTGATTCTTTTTAATTACCTCTCTCTCTGCCAATTTTAGGAACTCTTGAAAGATGCAAGTCTGAATGCAGGACTTTCATCTTGATGCCGAACCATATTTTATACAAATCCCTGTATCAAAGGTTAAATTTAGATTAGTTTTATTTTCTAAATTAACAAGGTATTATTTTATAACCAGTAGTTATTGAGCAGTTTTTTAACTTTTGAGAAAGTGTTTAAATTCCTTTTTTTGATTTAAAAAAAAAAACCAAAAAAACTCTTGACTTTGAATCATGTTTTTTGAATGAATATCTATATATATATATATATATATATATATATAAAAGAATAAATGTAAAGTTAAAAAAAGCTGTAAACTCTTTCATTATTGTTATACAGTGAAGTATTTCTGGAAAATGTAATAACCATGTGTTAGAAAAATACATCCTGGTCAAACAAAATTATGAATAAAATTAAGAAAATTGACAGTAAAGATATTGCATACCCAGAATTGTTTTATGAAGTTGCAAGAAAAATGGAAAACATTTTATTTTTATGGTCTCCTTTCTTCAAGAAAGGGTATAGGTTATAGCTCATCTGATAAAAATATGATCCTCAATACAAATATTACACTTTCTGGTATTATGATTAGGGAGTTAATTGTTTATTGAAGCTTAGATTAGGATGAGTGTTTAAGTGTGTTGCAGTGGACCATAATCCTCTAAAAAAATACATTTGTAAACATTTTCTAGGCTGGCAATTAAAGTATCTAAAAGTTTTTATTTTTTATTTTTTTTTTTTACCAGTGAGTAATTCCAGATAAGTTCACTAACTAAGGCTTAACCCATATCTTCATAGTGTCAGTTTAAACTGAGACCTTTTTTTCCATATTTTGTAACCATTTTGCTTAAAGTTTTTCTTGTTTTAAGATGAAAACTTGTAAATTTTCTAACTTATTTCAGTGAACTTTTGACTTGATAAAATTATACTTTTTTTTTTAATATAAGAAAAGTTCAGATGATAAGGGTTAACTCACCAACTCATTGATATTCATTAAACTTACTGTACTTGCACAAGGCAACAAGTGTGGGTCACTTTATGATCAAATTCTTTATAATTATAATTTAGTTCCATGGCAAGATGCCTATCAAAACTGTAGTAATATCACAAAATATATTATCAATAGATTTTTGTCCTAGATTATATTTATAGAAATACTAAGGATGGAAAATATGACACTGAAATCCAAATGTACTGGTTAAGCAAAAATGCATTCCAAAAGCTCAACAAATTACTAAAAAAATAAGACACTTTTGTTAGAAACCAAGAAAATGGTGCTGAATTGCTATGTGATATCAATCCTCTTTTATTGTTGTAAATGCTGGACCATCACTAATGAATTGCAAACTGAAGGCAACAGAAATGCAGTTCTACAGAAGGATACTGAGAATTTCATGGCTATTGTAAGCAATGAGTGTGTTAAGAAAATGGTAGTAAAAAGAAAAATTACTCACTCAGATATGTTTGAAATTTTTGAGACAGAAGAAAGCAAGCCTTGAAGAACTTAACTCTCACAGGACATTGAGAGAGAAAGAGGGAAGGCATTGGGTCACTTACCTGACGATTTTGTCTGAATGAAAGGCTGGAATCTTGGAACAGGAAGAAACACTTCTGAAGGCCACAAGAGTTGGGAAATTGTAGAGAGCCATGATCCTATGTATCATGTCCTGAAGGGACATGGTAGATAGAAGTCTTGATCTTCTGTTGTCCATGTGTTAAAACCCTAGACTGAGTATTTAACTTTTGAGAATAATGTTCTTACTTGATTATTTTGCTTGAATTTTGAATATTTCATGAGTTGCTAGAGTTGAAATGGTCAGTGCATATACACTTGAAAATATGATTTCCATGTGAAATAAAAAAAAAAAAAAAAAAAATTAAAGGATGTTTTGTAAGATCATAATTCATTAATATTTAATTAATCATCACAAAATTTGATTTTCTTCACTTCAGTTTTGGTTCTTAAGGTATTGAAACATGAGTTGACTGAACTATTGTTTTTGTTATCACATTTTAGACAGTTCATTTTTTCCCCCAACCTTTAAACTTTTAAGGGAGGTGTCTCCATCACTCCCTTCTTCTTTTCTCTTATCTCTCTCTCATCTCTCTTATCTCTCTCTCATCTCTCTCTTATCTCTCTCTCATCTCTCTCTTATCTCTCTCTCATCTCTCTCTCATCTCTCTCTCATCTCTCTCTTATCTCTCTCTCATCTCTCTCTTATCTCTCTCTCATCTCTCTTATCTCTCTCTCATCTCTCTTATCTCTCTCTTTTCTCTCTCATCTCTCTTCTCTCTCTCATCTCTCTCTCTCTCTCTCTCTCTTCTCTCTCTCATCTCTCTTCTCTCTCATCTCTCTTCTCTCTCATCTCTCTTCTCTCTTATCTCTCTTATCTCTTATCTCTCTTATCTCTTATCTCTCTTCTCTCTTATCTCTCTTATCTCTTATCTCTCTTATCTCTTTATCTCTCTTATCTCTTATCTCTCTTATCTCTTTATCTCTCTTATCTCTTATCTCTCTTATCTCTTATCTCTCTTATATCTCTCTCTCTTATATCTCTCTCTCTCTCTCTCTTATATCTCTCTCATCTCTCTCTCTTATATCTCTCTTATATCTCTCTCATCTCTCTCTCTTATATATCTCTCTTATATCTCTCTTATATCACTCTCATCTCTCTCTCTTATATCTCTCTCTTATATCTCTCTCTCTTATCTCTCTCTTCCTTTCTGTACTACAGGACATCGGTGGGTAATATACTCAGCCAGCTAAGTTTATCAGTTTCTCCATCAAATAGACCTCCCCACCAACCATCTTTGCTTATGGATTGTTTACTTAAAGACAGGATGTGCGTTGTGGTGCGTTGGATATCGGGGAGCCGAGTTTGAATTCCAGCCAAATTCATTGCATTCACTTATGCTCAAATACCCTTGGGAAAGGTATTAATCCATGTTTTCCCTTCAGTTATGGGTTAAATAATAAGATAGATTGGGTTCTATAGCCTTGGTCGGCAACCAGTGTACCACAGAAAGCAATGGCAACCTACTGCAGGATAATCTTCTGCCCAGTCAGTCATGTCTCTTTCGAGACATGATCGCCCAAGTGTGTATCATGTATGGCACTTGACTGACTGACTTAAAGACATCTGTAGAATGGACTGGCTGAAATATCTTAATGACAAAAGTAAAGAAAAGAATGCATTCAGTCTTCTGAAAAATTCAGGTAATATATTCTCTCCTCAAAATTGAGAGCAGTATTTTTCTAAATGTACTTTAAATGAACTTTACAAACTAAGACTGGATTAATTTGTTGATAGTCAATAGTTTAATTATTTTAAAATATGAAAAAATTAATAAACATCAGAATAATTAGTGAAATTTGTTCTCTGTCTAACATCATTCTTAAGCCTGAGATATTTTTGTAATGTAATAAGGAATTGGGGGTGGGCGCTAGCCAGTTTATTGAAAAGTACTTATCTGAACAATTATTGAATCTCAGCTGATTAATTGGTACAAAACTCTATTACAAAACATATGACATTATCATCTTATCATTTCATTATAACTTTTTTTTTCTCATTTATTTTTCATTTAGTCTGATTTTTAGTTTTTATTTTATGTGTATTTTCATTAATGGTGGTGTAGTATAAAAAAAAAAAGATGACTGATGATGAGGGGGGGAACAAAAGGTGCAGTGCATGGTCAGCAGGCCAGCTTTTTTTTTTCTTTCTTTCTTTGGTTGCCTCAAGGAAATGGATTTCAGGTTTCCTTTTCTTAAAAATATAAAATGGCAACAATTTATTTTTTGCACCCTCTGTCTGGGTGTATAATATATATTGGACAGTCCTTATACACTGTCCTTAAAAAAACAAAAAAACTTTGTGCACATGCAAGAAAAAATATAATAAAAAGCTTAATAACAATGTCTTGTCAGTTTTCAATGAAAACCTGTAATATATATATATATATATATATATATATATATATATATATAAAAGGTAAAGAACAAATGCAAAATATTTATTAATCTAATGTTTCATTTTTATTGAAGCTTTAACAGAGACTGAGATATGGAGAAAAAGAAGAAATTTTTACTTTCATGCTGTTTAATTTTCATTCGTTAATCATGTCTCACCTGCATTCAAGTTTTTGAACCAGTGTTGGTTTAATTTGTAGTGTTCCAAATTCAGTGGGTGATAATGCATCTGCCCAAGAAATTAAGATTCCAAGCTCACCTAAAAAAAAACAAAAGAAACAAAACATAAATATTAATTTAAGTCTGTAAGTGTATAATAATTCTTGTCTGTCTTTGTGCGATTTAGATGATAGATTTTTTTCAAGTATATTTGGAATCTCTTAAAACTTTGGATGGAGACATCATTTCTCCTTCAATCTGGAACACCACAAATTCTACTAACAATGGTTTAAAAAGTTGAATGCATGTGAAACTAATGAAAGTAAAAATACCAGAATTTCGTTATTTTTTTCTGTATCTCATTTTCTGAAGCTTTAAATTGATAAACGTTTCCTATCTGTTCATTATATCTATATATTGATTGAAACATAAACGGTAAATGTGAATAAAACCTTGTGAACAAAGTTGGTTTCCTTAAAAGAAAGTCAGGTGTCTAATGTGACACTAGCCTGGCCACTGCTTTCTATGTCCTGTTTCCCTGATGGGCTGAAGAGACCACCGCCATTCGCCACATTGTGAATTTCTGATCCAACTAGAAGTTTCTGGACTCCTCAGGACGGTCTGATGATAAAGGATGAAATGGCTGGGGGTCTATGCTTGGAAGAAAATCACTATTCTGGCCACAACTGCAAGGATATAAAAAATAAATAAGCAACACTTTCCGGTTCATTTACAAGGAGTCTTTCAAGACTACTGCTTTTATGTCATGACATAAAGAGTTTACAAGAATACAAGTGTTTTTAACGAGATTCACTTGTCTGGGTCAAAAAGGTGAGAGAGAGAGAAAGATGCACCTTCACAGGTCTAAGAGAGGTAATTTCTTGATTTTTCACCTATTCACAATAACATAGCAGTTTCTCTTCTCGGTTTTGTTGGCAGAGTTAGATTCATACGGGTATTATCCGTCTCTTAGTTTGGATCGGATTTCTGGGTACCTGACAACCACAGAGCTAATTCACCCAACCATTTTCACTGCGTTCTACCAATCTTTTTCCAGACTCTTTCGTCTCTCATGATCTCTGTGCCCGTCTCACTCTGACTGTCTTACTCCAGTATGTGGACTGCTTATATAGAGTGGGTGGAGCTAAATAATGTTTAGATGCCACCCACTAATTTTAATATGGAAATTGCTTTGACCACCATGGACGTTCACCTAATCTCTGGATCTCTGCGGGAGACTATTTCTCAACTGATACTAAAAATGAATTTGGAGTTCCTCATAGTCTTTTTGCAGACAACTCCTACTTGAGTTTTGTCAAAACCTCTTATTTCATCTGCAAACTTGGACAGATTTTGGTCTTTCAGACCACCCAGAATACAACTTCGCCATTTACCATACTTTTCATAAAATCACCATTGATTATAAACTTTACTTAACGAACATGTCCATTAATCATTCTGGGATTATTTTATCTAATTAATTAATAAGGCAACCCCAGAAATAATTATTTAAAAAAAAAAAAATCTCTGACATTCCTCTGGGATCTGTTTTAGCCAACTAATACATTCATCTCAGTCCTTTAGAACTGTGAATTAAAAAAATTAATCTGGAGGAGGGGGGTGCTTTCTCTCTGTGTCGCAGATGGCCATAATTTGATCTCCATTTATGTGTGTTCTGGGAATTGAGAAACACAAATAGTAAGTCTCTATAAGACTCATAAATATTCTCAGTTCTGTTCTTCATCCATCTGCATTTCTTGTCATTTTCTTCTTACTATTCTTCTTTCCTTTTCATGATTTGCTTTTGAGGATTCACAACTTGATGATTGGTTGGCTTTTCTGAAACTTTGTTTGCCACTTACCTCGTTTTGTTTTTAGGGAGAATCAAAATTTTACTGGTATCTACTTACTGGGGGTGGGGTGGGGGTCTACTTTCCAGGCACCACTAATGGAATAAATTATTTCACTTTAACTATGTGCAAATGTTTGTTTCTCCTGCTAAAAAAGACCTTGTCACCTTACATCCCTACAAGAGGATGTGTGAATATCTTCCTCCTCCACTTTTGGTACACACACACACACACACACACACACACACTTTTGATTTGTCTTAAGTTATTTATTCTTCCTACCTATTTTTTCACATTTTTGTATCCATCTGTTGTTTGTGTTGTTTGGAGAGATACACACAAGATTTGTATATTTAGGGATATATTTAGCTATTCACATAGTTTTGCCTAGATCCTGTTTGGTTGATAAGTCAACAATGTTTTTCTTCCTCAGAGTTTATTCATTCTTCAGCCATCTACCCAGCCTTACTTCCTAAGAATTTCCTAGGCAATACTTCAAGGCTTGGTTCATCTAACTTTGCTTTTTCAATGACATGAACATGTTGATTGAGAGTTCATGTAACAATTAGTTATTGGCATACATAGCTTTATATACACTGTCAAATTTTATGTTAGTTTTCAGAATAAAATATATTGGACTAAAGTAAATAATGTTGGTAAAATTTTTAGTTCATGTTTATATGCATAATATATGTGAATTTCAAGTTATGTTTTTTTTTTTTTATTAGAGATATTTAGATGAAATTATTGGTGTGAGATTTTAGGTAGCATGAAAGTTGCACATATTATATAACAATATTGTTATCAATATTTATTTCTTAATTTCAGGTATACAAAGATTGCAGTGGATGTTAAGAAAGTATAACATGAAAAGAGAAAACAAATATTTAAGTAATTGTTTGGCAAGAAGGAAACAATAGCCAAAGTAATGTTTTGGGATAGTATTGCTGGCAGTAAAATCATAGGTCTATTCACATTTGACAATGCAATCATTAACATATATGTATTAAAGTGCGATGGGTAAATTGTCACAATTATATATTTAATTACACATATTTTTTTTATTTTTGTCAACCACATGTAGTAGGCTCAGTTTGGTATCCGAGAAAAAGAGAACCCTGATGTAATTCACTCAGCTAGAAATATGAAATGGCATTCTGTAGTACTTGGCATTCATGCTGGAAGCTCCAATTAGAAACATTTCAGTGTGTTTGGGTGTCAATACAAGAACAGTGCTGAGGATTCAGAAAGAGTTGAATGAGTCTAATGGTGATTATGAAGGTGTTTGAAGTTATCACATCATACTGCAATTATCTTCTCGCAGAGTCTCAGACCCAATATTGAGGCTTACATCAAGGAGGTAGTGCTACTCTGGATCAAGTGGGTGGCTACCAAAAGACCCTGTCTCGCAACAGAATTCTGCAACTGCATCACCTCCTTACATCTGTTCATCTAACTCCCTAGATTGCAACTCCCTTGATTATGTGTGGGTGACAGTTAGGCAAGAGACCTACAGAACTCCTTGTAATACCAAAGAGGAACAGATGATAAGGATTATGGTAGCATTTACCAGTTTAAACAAAAAGACCATTCAGAAGATATGCAGGAAATGTCAAAGTTGTTGGAAGGCCATGGTTGAAACCAATGGTGATTTTATTAAATAAAATTAATCATTAGTATTTCAAGATATTTTTGTGTTCTTTTGGTAAATATATCTGTCAATAATATGATGTCAGTGTTTTTATTTTTGTGTAATTTAGATGAGTATTTATCCATTTATTATATAAACCATATTCAAGCAGACATCTCTGGAAATGAAAAAGTTGGGTGCTAAAAATGTGAATCTACAAACAATTACTTTAATTTTGAAAGAGTTGTTTGCAGTATATTAAAGCAAAGTTGTGAATGTGTCTTTATTTCATATATGACTTTTGTATTCCTCCTTGAAATTTCTGATCATTTTTAAAGGCTTTTTTTTCTCCCTGGAGTAATATCTCCAGGGAGATATTAATGTTTTGTTTATAGCAAAACATTAAAACTTAGCATAATAATTTCAGACTTGGAGCTGGTGGGTATGAAATAGAGCTCAGAGCTGTTAAAGTCACTTATGGTCTTTTTATAGTCTGTTTATTTGTCACCCTTCTCGAATAAATAAGGACAAGTTAACAGCTGCTAAAAAATCCCTCGACCATGCATATCTTGAGGCAGAAGTAGCTTTCATCAATGGGGAAAATAAATGACATTTCCCATCTTCATATCAACCAACAACACTCTGCAGCTTGGAAAACTATAAATGAACTATTGGGGAAGGGATTAAAATCTCAACCAACAATCAAAGGTGGAAGCCATGAGCAACGTCTTGTTAACTGGCTTTCTCACTTTAAAAACCTCCTTGGTAATCCTGCAAACCTACCAGAAGACAAATCCCTTCCAAAAGTTCAAATTAGTAATGCTTTGAACATATCAACAGGAGAGTACACCATTGCAGAGTTAGGTTTTGTTCTAAAGAGGACAATGAACAAAGCTCTTGGTTCGAACAAGATTCCAGCCATCTTGTGGAAAGACCCTATTTTTCACCAATTACTTCTTGACTTATGTAACTATGCAAAGGTCAGCCATGTATCACCAACTATCTGGCTATGGTCACAAATCATTCCCACTCCCAAAAAGGGTGATTTGACACTGCCAACCAACTATCATGGTATTTCGTTGCTGCCTATAGCTGCGAAAATTTATAACAAGCTACTTCTAAATCGTGTTCGCTCAAAAATAGAGCCCATTCTATGCAAAAACCAAAATGGTTTCTGCCGAGGTCGATCCACTCTTGGATAAATTCTCACTCTGCGTAGAATAATTGAGGAAATCACATTCTGCAATAAAACTGCAGCTCTTATCTTTGTAGACTTTAGTAAAGCTTTCGACTCGGTCAACCACAAGACTGTTCGAAATTTTTGAACTTTATGGCATACCAGTAGAAATCATTGAAGTCATTAAAGCATTGTATACAAACACACAAGCCAAAGTCCTGACTCCAGATGGTGAAACAGCCTTTTGATATTCTAGCTGGTATTCTCCAAGGTGATACACTTTCACCTTTCCTTTTCATCATTGTAATAGACTACATCATGCCCATCTCTGTGGGTACAATAAAAGAAAATGGATTCATGTATCAGCCTAGAAGAAGTTCATGTTACCCTGCACTTTATATTACTGATGCTGATTTTGCTGATGACATTATGCTGTTGTCAGACAACCTCCTTAGTGCTCAGGCACTCCTATCTTCTCTTGAATCCGCAGCAAACTGTTCAGGGCTTCACCTGAATGAAACCAAAACTGAGTATATGCCAATTAACATCACAGCAATCATGAAATTAAAACTCTCGAATAACATCCTTAAACGCGTTGATGACTACAAATATCTAGGATCACACATCAAGAATTCTGAAAAAGACTTTGATATCAGAAAATGCATAGCATGGACTGCTTGTAACAAAATGGATAAGATCTGGAAATCCAATCTTGATTGTAAGATCAAAATCCAAGTTTTTCGTGCACTTATTGAACCAATCTTACTCTATGGATCTGAAACTTGGACTCTTCCAGCAAAACAACAGCACCATTTAGATGGATGTTATCTTCGTCTTCTTGATCTTTCATGGCGAAACCACCCAACTCTAGAAATGATATATGGAGATCTACCAAGAGTAACAACCTTAGTTCAAAAGAGATGTGTCCAGTTTGCTGGGCATTGTGCACGTACCACAGATGAACTTTTCATCGTTTGTATTATGGAGGCACCCATCATCTCACAATTGATCTTGTAAATTAACCTTTCCAGACAGGGTACATAGAAATACATCTATTGCCAAGGAAGACCTTACAGGAGCTATGACAAATAGGGAATACTGGAAGGGTGTAGTGAGTTCTATCTCGGCCAAGGAATGATGATAGGATCAGGGTTACTTGCTAAATGCTAATAATTTTTAAAAGCTTTTTAAATCTATATTAGAAAAGAGCTGTTTCTCTGTCTGTCAGTTATCATGTCACTTGTGTAATATAGATGCTTGTGTTGTGTGTGAGTAACTTACTTGTTATTGTGTTATATTTGAAATGAGACATTAAAATAATACATCCTCCGGTCTGGATAATTCCTACCTTGGGCTGAGTGATAAAATCGAAGTTGTAGATATTTTTTAATCCTAAATATTTTGTTTTTAAACTTTTTAGAAATGTTTTAACAAAAAAAATATTTAAAACCTTTTTTTAAGAAATATTAGTTTATCATTAAATGAAAATATATGCACATAAACAATTTGGATTGAAATCAATCTTTTTATTGAAAGAGCTAATTTCCCTTCATTTCTGACAGCAATTCCTGGGTAACAGTAAAAAAAAATATAAGCCAAAATGTGGAGGCTTTTGAAATCATAAAAATGACCCCTATATTTAGAATGAATATATTTTCTAATAAAAGCTATACTTTAAACAAACAATTTAGATTTGTAATTTGATCATCTTGCAGTAAGCAATGTAACAGTGAACTAGTAAATACTTTTTTCTCTCTCCAGGCATTAACATTTATATTTGCTAAATACAAGGGTGTGCTGAAAAGCCATTTCTCTCAAAATTATGTTTAGTCATTTATTTGATTAGATTTTAGGGAGTAGGTGAGGCCAAAAAATACATAAGTGTGACTTCATAATATTCAAAGTAAAACTGAATTACACTAATTTATTTAAACTACTTGGTACTTTTGATCTTTTTGTTGACTGTATACTCTGGCTTTGTTCAAGTCTGTATTTGATAATGTTCCATTGATTTTAATTTGAGGTTTTTAATATATACAGAGGATCAAGTGTACTCCTGACACTGTCTATGCTAGGGGATATATTGTATGAGTTAATTCATTTAAATGTGTTCTTTCTTGTTGCATTGAGCTAGTGAATATGAATTTCCCTGTCTGACTTAGTAATTGAACTTTACATGGTAGAATTTTAGAGCCTGAAACTTTTTTCTTTAAATTCTTTCACCACAAGAAAGGTGATAATGTCACTAAGACACAAGGTGTGAGAGGCGAGGGGAATAGAATAAGATGACTTTTGTGAGGAGAAAAGAGAATGAAAGAACAGGATTCAGAGGAGGCTGGCAACTGACGTTACATTTTAAATTCTTGAATATAGTGAGTGGCAGTGAAGCAAGAAACTGGAAGAGTTCCGGAGGTGAGAAGTGTGAGATAAGAAACTATTAAAATAGAACTTACAATTATATTTAGCTATTTCAACAGTAAAACAATGAGACCTGTAGACTTCATGCAGTCAATGTCTTTTCTTTTTCCTGATGTAAATTAAATGCATTATGTTTTGTTAGTCCTATTAAAGCTATCAAAATTTCAGAAAGAACAAACCTGAATCTTTAATTTCTTTCAAAATGTGATCTATATGAGATCACAAACTGTTTTTGGTTTTATGAGGATAAGACATTTAAACAAAACTTATTTTGATAAGTTAAATTTCTGAATTATGAAGTTACAGTTTTACTTTTCTATTCTCACACAAAACAATATTTCTAAGAAAATTACTTTATCTTATAAATTTTGTTGACATTTTACTTGAAAATTGTGTTAGTGGGCATAAGATCTGGTATCAGAAATGGAATGTAGACTGGTTAGTTTTAATTCATTTGTATATATTGGCTGTTCAGGTTGGTATTTACCAAAGACAGAATGGTATGAGGAGGGACACCTGAAAGCCCCTTCCCCTTTTAAGGCCTGACTGAATTTCACACCTGTGCCGTGTTTGATAGCTTTGTCATGAACTAATTTAAAAATTAGGTATTTTAATAATATATATATATATATAAATCATTTGCAGACAAGTCTATTTCACTGTATCACAGCTCTTCAGTGCTCTGTGTGTGTATGTATATATATATATATATATATATATATATATATATCCACTTCAAACATTATTATAGTGGATACTACCATGGCCAAGTGGTAAAGCACAGTAGATTAAATAGTGGTTTCACATACATTGAGGACATAAGTTTGGGAACACATTTTTCTTTACTAAGCTTTCTCAAATGTGCAGTCTGATAGACATATATTGCTTAATAATGGGATGTCTGATTAAAATAAGCCCAATAATTCATCAGAAATCTATATTCCACTAAAAAAGTGAGCATACTTAGAATCTATCAGTCTGAAAAAAACCATGGATCTGCACTTCAAAAAATTGCCTCAGCTGCTGATGGCGGCACAGCATCTGTTATGGCTGTACAGACCCACACAGGAGTGACAGTCTCAATTGCAAACAATGCATGTGAAGACACTCTCCCTGCAATATCACAGTTTTTTTTTTGTTTTTTTTTTTTTTTTTTGTTTCTTCAACTGTGGTTTGCCTCAGCAGTAAATCTCCATTTCTTCACTCATCACTCCAGCCTTTTCTGTGAATTGCATCTCTAGCATGGGCAATTGTTGGCGGTGTCGTTCCACCACTTGATGTCCTTGTCAATTGCACTCATGTCACTTTTGCAAATATCCTTGCAATGAAGATGAATTTGTCTTTATGTTCTCTTTCCCCTCTTAGATGGACTATCTTCCTGGGCTGGCAAGTTCCATTTAGCTGAAGGAAGTGTGTGTATAATATATATATATATAGATATGGTAAAGTTAAAATTTATTTGTAATTTTCTTATATTTCTTTAACAAGCATTGATGTAAGTAGGTTATAATGACAATGTACCTAAAATTCAATGAAATACTAGATTGCTTAGAATATTTTAAAAATTACTGGGTGTTTTTTTTTTTTTAAATTTCTATTTGTCAATTACTACAGTTAGGTTCACCTCAGAAAAAAATTCCCAAACATAAGTCTATGAAGAGTTGTTAGTATCTCATAAAAATATCCATCTGTGTTAAATGTTTTACTGAAATATTTTCAACTAAATGTATTTCTTTAAAATCAGATTAATTAAACTCTAACTTAGCTAAATTCAGTTAAGTATTTCATTTTTGAAATATTTTCTTTGCAAACCTGGATGTATGTGGCCCGAAAAGAAAAGGTGGGCTTTTACATGGCACCACTTTTATTTTAACTACCTTCACTTTTCAGCAATGTCTATAGCTTTAAAATATGATTAGAATTGTAATAAAACTTAAACATGATAAAAAATGAATTGAGATATTTTTTTATTTTTCAGAATTTACAAAATACACTATTTAATACAAGAATTATATAATTTTATATTTACAACATTCTAAAAGCTAATACAATTGTATTAAAACTAATGCAATACAAAATTTATCATTTACAAATTTTTAAAGAAATTAATATGAAAAAAATCTATTCATAAATCTAAACATATAATAAATTATTAAATTGAGGTTTTATTACAATTCTAATAATAGCTTTTTAAAACAGACATTGCTGAGCGCAGGAAGATAGCTAAGATAAGTGTCATGGGGGAAAAAAACATCATTTTGAGACTATGGTTTTTGGTTCATTTCTGTTTTTAAGAGAATTGTCAACAGATTTGTCAATATGGCAGATTTTGTTTTTTACTGAAAAAAAAAATTCAGCAAAGTATTTTGCTTATTGAAAATATTGCATTTAATCTATGAGCTTGAAATTAAAACTAAAAAGCTTCTAGAAAGATTTTTTTCCAATTTTTACAAAAAATGCATAAGCCTTAAATATCACTTTTCTTTGTGTGTGTGTGTGTGTGTGTGTATATATATATATATATATAGGTTGTATCAGAAATTTCAAAATCAGTTATATTGGCTGGACAAAAGACAACAGCAAAAAGTATCAACAAATATTCCTGTCACTTGTGTCCTGATTTTTTGTAGCTGATCAGTCTATGCAAGATCAGATGCTGGTTTGCTCTACAAAGGGAAACACTTGTTTGAACCTTGCTGTAGAGCGCTTTTTTTTTTTTTTTTACTGAGTCTCTATAATGTGAGGATGGTACATGTATTACACATTGCTGTTATATTTTTGATTTTTTTTATCTGTAAGGCATCTACTCAAACGTCTATTCACTAAAAATAATATTTAGTTATATATATATATATATATATATATATATATATATATAATGATTATATAGCTTTCTGCTGACCTTCAGCTACTGACAGTAGAGAACTGGCACATCAGGATACTGGGAAATTTCACAGTGGGTCCCAATGATTATTATAGAATTTTCTAGTATTTGTATTATGTATACATTAACATACATAAATAAAACTGTTGAGTAGATGTGACATTTTATTTGCCTAAAATATTTAGTATCCTTTGAGACTATGTTTTGGGATTAAGTGGGTCATTTTGATGAGGATCTTTTGTAAGTTTTCCTGGTAGAACTTATTGACCCAGTTCATGACTTCTTACTGGTAACAGGCAACATAGAATTCTTTAAGTTATGTTGGAATTTAGCAGAATATGCTCAACTCATTTCATTTCACAATATATCATCTGCGTGTTCATCTGTCAGATCTTATTAAGTAGTTTGGATTTTTAGAGGGAATGTTTTCATTCTTGCTACATTTTCTTTTACCTTATTGCATTTCATCAACCTTTTCTCATAAGAGCTTAAAAACCATTGGAAGCATCAGAACAAAAATGTAGCTTCTGCTTACTCAAACTCCCCCATTGCAGATCAGAAGGAAAGTGCTTTGTTTAATTTATTCAGCTTAGATTATATATGTAATTTCTTATACTTCAAATAACTAACATACTATCTACTGTACTTAAGAGCTGCAAACTTGAAATATTTTTTTGTTTATTTTTCTGAAGACAAAAAGTACTTAATATTGTGTTCATCCCAATCAAGAATTCAGTAAAAAAAAGAAAAAATCTATTTGATTAGATTTTAAAACATGTCAGGCTGAGAAGATTGACTAAGTCCCTGTATATTTGTGTATTTATAAGACTTAATGCCTGTTACCTCTAAGCACACAAAGTATGCCTGAGGCATATTATTAATGACAAATTATTATTCACTAGTAATTTTCTGTTTGACATGTCCACAGCATTCAAGAGCTTAAAGACAGTCTATGAAAAGTGATTACTTACCCTGTTCATAGATGTAAATCTATAATTAATTACAATGTTAATAAATTGTAGGACCTCAGACATACATAGCTCTCTGTTAAGCTTAGTTTATTCTGGCACAGGGCTATGCTAGGGGAGCACCCATAAAAATCAAATTTTCTTCATTCAGAAACATCACATCAGTGAATATAAAATAGACTATACAAGCAAATTGATCTGCAAGATGAATTTAAGTAATCTTTGATAGGTAACATTTATGAGGGGGTACTGTTAAGTCTTTGGCTTGAATGGCTAAAGGATAACCTGTAATCATGAAATATAAATGCTATACCTTGTATTCACTTAGAAGTTTAACACTGGTACATTATTTTTCAAGTTTCTTTTAATTCTTTGCATCCAAATTCTGATGTTTGGTCACTGAAATAGTGATTTTATAGCTTTATATATTCTGTTATTACTTTTGGATTAATTGAATATTTCTTAAGTTTCAAAGTCTTTTTTAGGATTTAGAAGCAGGAAATAGATATAGGAAGATTTGGTATGTAGGGCAGATAGTTTCTACATTTGATCTGCAAATTCTTCACAATATTCAGTTTTGCCAACCTCATCAACTGCATTGACCTGCAGGAGGAAAATGCCTCTTTTCCCTTTCAATGCCTCTCTGATTTGACACAACCAAAGTAATTTATATTATTTGTTTGGCCTCTTGGAATATACACATCAAAATACTTCATAAACATAATTCAAAATGATCTTTCTTGCTGAATTGTTTTGAATTTCTTCAGTGATTGAGAATTAGAGGACTGCTACTTTGTATGGATTGTTTGGTCTCTGGATCATATAAGCATGGTTCAAATGGTAAATCAATTCAAAAAATTATGAAATGATCACTAAAACTGATGCAAAACCAACTTCAATATAATTTCTGGCTGACATTTTTAAACATTTTGGCATCCACTGCATATCTAACTACTCATGAATTATAAACTTAGTGCACTCCTTGGATATTTGTAGTGTGTCATAGATTCATTGCTCATCTAAAATTAGGTCACGAGTAATGATTTCTATGAGTTCGACTTTCTACTGGGTTTCTTCTTGGGTTTCAAAATCTTTGTTCTGGTCATTGACACATTGTTTTAATAGTCATTGTTCACCTATTATACACTCATCTATTTTCTTTAGTGTTTTCTTCTGCAGGAACATCATGGTTCTGAGTTCAACACCTGAAAATTCCACATAAAATTCCACATTTTCTGTTGATTTTGTTTGACTGAAACATTATTGAACAATTATGAAATCATTTTCCATAATTATTGTTTGTGTATATTTTGGCTTTTCTCACTTGATGTATATGTAACCTATGATATTACAGTAAATAAAACAAAAAAATATTCTAATGACATTTGGGAAGTAAGGCTTGCAATTTTAGTGGTAATTTCATGTGAACCTGAACAATATAGGCAACGTGTAAGCTTTTCTTATTGTCCACTTAATTTACTGTTACTCTAGCTTGATATTTCTGATAGTATGAGGAAAAATAAAATTTATCAATCCTGAATTTTTTTTTTTTTCAAAAAATTTTTCTTAGGCTAAGCCAATTTTCTCTTGTAAAATCTGGAACCTTATTAAACAAAAGATGATTCTGAGGAGTCTTTGTCAAATGTTTTATTTTTGTATTTGTAAAGATGTAGAAACATTTTTTTTTTAAATGTGAAGTTATCAGTACTGACTTAATATAAAACTTTGACTTTCAATGGCTAAATTCTTTTAGTCATTGAAAGTCAATAAAATTTAAGAAATTGCTGCCATTGATAGATATGCTAATAATTTTATGTTAGCAGAATTAAGCATCTTTTCTCTCACCAAATATAGAAATATATTTCATTCCTGGACATATTGTAAACTAAAAGCTTATTGTATTTCTCTCTTTATGAGATATGAATGTATTTTCTTCATTGTTGAGCTAAAATAAAATTTTAGCCTCTACAGCTGTTTGCTAAAACTATCAGAATTTCTCCATAAGACAGATGGTCTCATTTTGGTTGAACTGAGATATAATATTGTCATTATTAGCAAAATTGATTTTACTGTCTCCATTACTAAAAGTAAATAGATCACTTCTGTTTGGGTTTTTGGGATGAGAAGTTATTTACTTGTGAATTGTTATCCTTATCTTAATGTTTTGGTGAAGAATTGTGAAAACAAGATAAGGACAGTAGTCCTCATATAAATGTAAATAATCACTTCTTCCATCAAATCATCTTTTAATTGCTTTGCCTTGAAGAGGATTGATAACATTTTTAGAATTAGTATCTGGATAGTGTTAAGTTTGCATATATAGTTTTGAAATATGATTTCATGAATTAAAAAAAATAAAAACATGAAATAAAAAAAAAAATAAAAAAAAATAAATCTGAATTATTATTCATTATTAATGTTAAAAATTCAATAATAAATTTAAAAAGTTATCTAAGGTTGTTTTATCTTTTCTCTTGCTTTGCTGTTATGGTCCTTTATCTTGTTGAATAGTTTTTCTATGTTCTCAAATATTTCATTACATCAAATATATTTTAGAAAGACTTTCAAAGCATGATCTTCATAACTAATAGCAATTTGTATTTGCCTGTCTGTCTCTCGCTGTGTGTGTGTGTGTATATATATATATATATATAATGCATTTTTCTCCCTTATACAAATGAAGAATGATATCTACAACAGTATCTGCAATAAAAAAGAATATCTGAAAAATATGTCAGACTTTATTAAATTTGACATGTCATGAGAAAGTTGTAACTTTTTTTTTGTTTTAAGAGATAATAGAATCTTTGCTTGAATATAAAAACAAAAAATAGCTAACTTAAGTTTTCAGATGGTATTATGAAGTATTCATGCCATACCTCAAATCAACCTTTTCACAATCTTCTAACTATAATTCTGGCATAATACCTCATCACCTATCCACCCAAAAAAGAGGCTGAGATAAGGAAAAAATGTGAGTTGTGTACATAGCACTGTTCAAATAGAAACCTCTCATGGTCGCCAGGTGTTGGCATGATCAGAATATCAGTAAATTCTGGAGATATGGTTTACTCGCAGTTGACTATTAAATCCATGAAAATTAATCTTTTCTTTTTCTTATCATTACATAAAATTCTTTTCTTCACTAACTTCTGCTTTGCATTTCTCCTTGCATTCGTCATGTAACGCATTCACAGATATCCGTATTTGATTAAGGTCTGAGAGGAAAAACGAAGTTTAGGAATATTTCTTGCTTATCTTTCAAAGTGAATGATAATTTGGAAATATTTTTTGTCTTTGCTTACTCTCTATATTATTCTCTCTCTCTCATATATATACATATATATATATATAAAATTTTCTTTTCAGAAAACTTCACTCTCTTAAGAGGGACAATAAATGGCTCTTAATTTTAATGCTTTTAAAACAAAACTGCTTTCTTTTAATTGTCTTAATGAACCTTTTTACCTTCTTAAACTGATGCTAAATTCCCTGAGCTATCTTAGGCTTATGCTTACCAAGGGCATGAAGTGGAATCAGTCACCAGGTTTGCTGCTAGTAAACTTGATTCACTCTCTCATTCTAGACATTTTCATGCCACCATCTATCTTGCATCTTTTTGAGTTTATCATTCATTCATACATTGAATATTACTGCCACATCTAGTCTGTATCTAGAGATTCTTATTAACCTGGTACCTCATTATGCACTTCGTGGCACTCTCTCCCAGCTTCAAAAATTTAAATGTCAGTCATCATTTTCTGTTTCCTTGAAATCTGTTCTTTGTCTTCTCTTTTTAATAATTTTTTTCCTTTCACACTCAGTGAACTTTTGTGTCTTAGTGGATTTATTGCTTTGATTAGAATGAAATTATTTGCATATTATATATAACATTACTGGTAGGACACTAAAAGAAGAATTGAACTCTTTAACAATGATTTCTGATATCAGTTTTCTTCACGTTAATCTAAAATGGTACGTGGTTACTAAGTGAAGAACTTACATAACAGTGTACATAAAGTCCAGACCAATTTCACAAGAAATAATCTGCTAGTATCAACTGTTGTATATAAACCTACCTGTTATTTTAACTTGATCAAATAAACATAAGATCTTGGCCTTTTTTAAAACACTTAGGCTCACAACATTTGACATGAAGGCTAGTGGAAAACCTTCAACACTCATATTACTAAGAAAATGAATCAATGTTCTTAATAAGGATTGTAAGAAAAAATATTTTTCAGATTCTTCTTTTAGGTTCAGTTGATGAATCTGATTTTCATTCTAAAATGAAAATATTTTTTTACTTGACTTGTTCACTTGAAAGATATCAATAACTTGAATATGAAGTATTTTAATGACTACCTCTTTTTGACTCAAATCTTTGATTCTCTATTTATAGCTGAAACTTTTGTATGTGTAAAAATATATATATATATATATATATCTGTGAGTGAATTAAATTTATACATAAATTAGCCAAACTTAGAAAAAATTATCAGATTTATCATCGGTGTATTTTCTTCCTTTAAGCTGAAAACTTTCACATTTTCATTTAACATTTTATGGGTTTTCTTTGGCAAAGTTGCTAGTATCACTTCACTTGCATTTGTGGACTAATATGATATAACATTATTGAATTTTTTTTTTTCTGGTGTTGGCCATGTGTTACTGAAACTACAAATAAGAGGATCACTCTATTTTGAATTTAATTTTCTTTCCTTTCCTCTCAAAGATCTTACTGTTAGCATGATCATACACTTCAGATTTCTCTAAAATTATTATTTTGTGTTCTTTTAAATCAATGGTCTGTTGTTATGGTAACAACCACAGATGCCATTTCTAGCTGCAGCATTCTAAGGAACATTTTTAGCACAGTTGTTAATGTCCTTTTAGAAGTCTGAAACATGCACACCAAACACAATCAAGAAATTCTTGAAATCTCTAATAGTTGGTCATATTTTCAGTTTATCTTTGTTTAAAGCATTTTTAGAAGCTAAATTGTATTGTTTATAGATCAAATTATCAATGAAATTATTCATCCAATTTTAATTCCATGTTGAAATTTCTGATAAAATTTGAAATGTTATTTTTTAGATAATACAGTATTTAAGGAAAACAACCTTGCTAATGAATTGCAGCATAACTTTTTTTTTTTTTTAAAGTTGAAATATTTTTTTTCCCATCAGAACCATCTAGGTCTTTTTACATTAATGCAGGGGCTTTATCTTTGGACCTATGTTCCTAATTTTCTTCAATGACCTTCCTAATGTTATCAGTTCACAAATCAGTATCTCCACTGATAGCACAAATAATCTTATTGATAAGTTTGATTGATTTGATAAGATCAAATTGGCAGCTGATCTAAAAAATGATCTACAATCTGTTAACTGGTGCAAGAAATGGCTTATTAATTTCAATACATCCAAAATCAAACTGCTTTATTTTGATAATCTTAGAGAACCTTTTTTGCCTTCTATAGTGTAGCTGATAACTTCCAGGGGAATTACTCATTGTGCCTTCTTGGGCTAATGTCTTCTGCTGAGATAAAGTAGAAAGATTGTTGATTTAATTGCTAGATCAACTGGTATTGTGCTAGACAGTTTTTCACACCAGAATCTCTTACACATAAGTCTACCATTCACATCTGCAGTAAACATTTTGTGTGTAGCACTTCTGCTTTGTATTTAGAGATTATTGATAAAGTACAAAGAATCTGCATTGTTATCAGTTCTGACCTGGCATCTACATTTCAGTAAGTTTTCTATTAGCATAGCTTCTTTGAGCCTCTTTTATGGTAATTGTTTAGACGAGTTTTCCTCTTTGGTATCTTGACATTATAAATTTATATACAGTATTAGATTAGATTAGCAGCTCGGTTTCATTATTTTAGAATTTAAATTTCTAGATATAACTAAATATGCTAACAGTTTCTTTTCTTGCACTTCTAACTTGTGGAATTCTCTTCTGGCTTGCTGATACGTCAACTTTAATCTTGAGAAAGTTTTAATGCAATGTTTGTTGTTATATTCTGTCTCCTTAATTCCTGTTCTTTTATTGTTCTCTCGCCTTAAGCTTTTTTTCTCATTCTTTCACACTCAGTAACCACTTGCATTTTAGTAGCTTTAATGCCTTGTTTAGAATAAAATGATTAAAAAAGAAAAAAATAAATTGAATAATGAGTTAAGTCTGTTATTTGTGTTTGTAAGAGTTGTTTTATAGCATCAAAATAATGAAACCTCAAAATATAGATTTTTGTATGCTGAGTTTAACAGGAAAGGAAGCTATTTTTTTAATATTTTTTACCAAATGAAATTTAAGTTGTTCCCATTATTGATATAAGAGAGTTAATTGAATCACTTTTTTTTTTGCCTTCATTTACTTTGGGCTATTGTGTATGAAATTATATACCTTGATAATTTTGAAAAGTTTTTACAGATTTACAAGGTTCATCTCAAAGTCTTTACTTCACTCATGCCTAGGTTTATTTATGGTCACAGTTTTTTCTTAAAATGTTTTGAACAGATATTAGTTTTATTATTTACTTTTTATCTGGTTTAAAAACAAAGATATGTGAGGAAAGGAGCCTCTGTTCATTAGTCTCTATGAAAAGTTAATAACCTTAATAATTTTACACTTTGGAAAGCCTAGAAATATATTTTTCTTTTTGAAAAGCAGCAACATGAATTTGACATTCATTTCCAATTCCATTATAATGGCAATTTGATTTCTTTTGAACAGCCAGGTTTGTGTATCTTTGGATTCCAGATGATCATTCAAATCTTACAATTTTTACAGCCTCTTTGAAAAGAGGCTACTTCCACCAGACCAATTAGTTCGTGTAGGTTATGAATTCTTCAATTGTGATAATATTCTTTAGCACGACCATTTTCCCCTTGACTCGCTAAATGTTAGAAAAATATTTCTTAAATCTGCATTTTACTTAAAATTTTTGCGTTTAACATGGAAAAAATATTTAAAATGTACACAAGCATTATATCATGATTGTCTGTCCAAAAATATACACACTGGAAATGTATTAAAATAACTTAATTCTTCTATAGATTTTTCATTCAGAAGATCAGTGTTGAAACTTTGTCACATTTGGTTCTGGGGTGATAGTGAAGATGGCACAGACAGCAGTGAAAGATCACTTCTCTGAAACTTCCAGCAGCCAATGTGTTTGTTAAATCCCAATTCCAACTGTATAACTAAAGCATAAATAATGAACTTGTCTGCTCTGATGATGAACAGTCAGCCAAACTGTCATGCAGCAAATAGCTTGTTAGCCATTACTGTTTTTTCTTTCACATCTTTTATTTCTTGGTCCTGCTACTGAATTCAAAGTATTATTAGGATAACTGATAACAGCTGTAAACATCTTCCCTCCCCTTTGCTACCTTAAGGTGAACATTCTTCACCCCCAGGGCATGAGGGTGAACACATAGCTGTTTAATTTAGTCCAATCATTGTCTCCTACCTTCTACTTGTCAATTTGTTTTTCTGATATGAAATCTTGTATCTTTTGTGTGTCTGTGTGTCTTTTGTGTTGTTGGTTAATGTTTGAGATTTTTTTTTTTTTTTTTTCATTCATTTTTAATTCACATTGTTTTTCTTGTCTGGTCTTCTAATCTGTCAGACAAAAAAAAAAACTTTGCCAATCATTACCTGTGATGGTATTGGTTAAATTCTCATATTATTTCATGCATTTACATATTCACACCAGATGTCTGGTAGTAACTGTTGTAAGTAGTCTCAAATCTCTAGCATCTATCTCAGTAGACCATGTAAATTCTTGGTAAATTTTTTCATTGGTCCCATCTAGATTTGAATCTTCTAAATACACCAACTACTATAGACATGATTTGAACTCTCTTGTTGTGTGTGTCCTCTCGCCCAGTTTCTGGGTAAAGTTCTGGTATATTTCTAATTGTTCACTCTTATATTCAATTTTTACAACCAAACTGAGTAACTGCCTGCCAGGTTCACTTTTCTTTTGTTTACAACAATCTAATCTGCTCTTTCACTGATTGGGATAGTAATTTTTAATTTTAAAGTACCAGTTATTTTTTTTTTTTATGTACATGCATATTCATACTATGTTTGAATTATCAGGGGATAGTGAATGACCTCAAATCTCATCAAATATTATTCCTAGCACCTTTCTCAATATCTAAGGATTTGCACATTGTTATAGGATCACTAAAGTCTCAATTCTTATTTGATTAATTCTGATTCATGTTTTTGATTTTAAACTGCTTCAGTTATATTGTCCTGACTCTTAACCTACATTTTTCTCAGCTTTCTCAATTCAAAGTTACGATCAACCTCATATTTTCTTGTCTTCTCTCTGTAGACACATTTATAGTCTGGTACAATTTCTTTCCTTGTTTAGAACTGTCAGTTAATTCTTAAATTAGATAAGGATGCAAAGCATAAACATGGCTTAGTTTTGGCACAAGGTCACTGAAGTAATGTCTTTTTTATTTTATTTATTTATTTATTTCATAAGGTTTTAATTCCATGGTCCTTGCTAGTGCAGCTTTAATTCTGTAGCTATCATTAATGCAGAATTACGATAGCAAATATTCTCAGAGTTTGGTATATGGCTTAGAATGGAAAATTTTTGCAAACATTTGTTATTTCTGGGAAATGATTGTGGTTATTAATATAAAACTTAAGAGCTGAATACACTGTTAAAGCAGCACAAAATATATTTGATGGATAAGCAAACACAAGAATTTCATAAAATAGGTTTACTTTTATGTTAAGATACTTGAAGAATTTCAACACCTGAGATCTTAATTCTTCACAGTAGCTTACCAACAAGCACAGTTTCATTGTTGAGTCATTCTACATATTTCCAGTGCTAGTAAGATTAATTCTATCATTCAAATATCTTTAAAAATTTAAGTTAGAATAACTCTCTCTCTCTCTCTACATTGGGAATTACTTCACAAACATTTGCTAGTTAAAAAGTTGTCTTTATAAGATGAGTTATCTTGTCTATAGCACCTAAACTGTGGTCTAGGGAAGACACTCTCATGACAGCAAACTGATGAATGAAACAGCCTCTGTGATGATACAAATAACTTAATAATTAGAAACAGTTTTCAAATATGAAACCAGCTGGTTTCTTTTGCCATTATTACTATTTTATTTTAAAGTAATGAATTGGATGTCTTAGTACAGAGCAGTGGGTAGCAAACTAGTTTCAAAACTGAGTGAATTTGGCTGCCTCACCACTGTAGACATGTATCAGACTAAATTAATTTTAGTACCTGTGAAGTTAGTAGATTATAGTTACATCTAGGAATGCCTGACTCATTTGCTTGTAACTGTGATCAAAGTTGAGGACAATCAGTTGAATCTACAGCCAGTTCAATTCACATATTTATCTTAAACTATTTTTAGTATGTTTTGCAGGTGATATTGTTTTCACATGGTCATCACAGAAATATCAATTAAGTATAAAATTCTGATTGTGGAGCACCTATTGAGTTGAACTTTCTGCTTGTCATGCAAGCAGGCACTGTTTGGTATGAATTTACCCAGACATTTGTGATACAAAACCACTAGATTGCCTAGTTGGTTGGATCTTCAGAATATGCTGACTGCACCTATGCAGAATATGCTGACTGCACCTATGTTTGTAACATGTGATGTCTGAGGATAAGATCTTGGTGGTTGAGGGTTTCAGAAGTCGGGAATAGTTACTCCTGATTCCAACACACCACTTTGACTGTTACTTGGGCTAGAGAAGTTGTCAAGCCCAAACCTAATCAATCAGCTGGTCCTGCCAAGCCCTAGGACCTATTTGTTTCTTTTCCCACAAGCACACTTTCAATCTTCACTCCTGAAACACTTCCCAACCTCTTTATCTTATAGGTGCTAGAAGGTATGGGCTGAGGGTTAATCACATTGTGAGGCAAAGATGTAGATCACTGCTAAAGTTTATGGTAATCATTACAGTCTACAAAATCAGCGGGGACTCAAAATCATACTCCCAACTTGAGTATACTGTTCATATGTTCCTGTCTCAACCAAGGCGGATGGGTTTCCCCCTTGGTATATTCCTAACACAAGTTGGACTCAGTGGTGGAGCACAGGACCAATGAATAACCAATATTAATTTTGGCTGTTTCACAAAACAAAAAAAAAATTATCTGACTGATTTGGAAACAAAGTATAGAGTTTTTCAGATTCATAGTAATTGAATCATTAAAGGAAACTGTCCTATCACCTTTTCTAATTGAAAAAGTAATAACTACAATAGTGACTCTATGAAATGTAAATTTACTAGTTGAAGTTGAATGTAAAAAACCTGCAGAAGACCTTATGAGGATGAAATCTTTCTACAATCTTAAATGCAAAGCAAACCTGCATGAAAGGTTGAATATGTAGAGGGTGTGTAATTAGAAATAGATTATGCCTGGGCCACACCTGAAGATATTCAAACAGTATTGAGAAAACAAGGATTCTCCAACTACAAAAGAATAATAATTAGAAGAAACAGAGGAATTAAAACTAACATATATCTCAACATTCAACAGAACATTAATTCTGAAAGAAATCAAAATCAGATTCCATATTGAAAAAGTAGAACCTTACATCTTGACACTGTTACAATGTTTCAAATGTAAAAATATAGACCCAATAAAGAATGCTGTAGAGGATGTGAAACCTGTGGAAAATGTGACTCTCATCACACAGGAGAAGAGTGCCCCAGTGAATACAAATGCACCAACTGCCAAGAGAACCACCCAGCTTTTTCAAGGTCTTGTGGAGTATACAGGAGAGAGAGAAATAATGAAGGTAAAATACAAAAACATATTTTACTGATGCAAGAAAAATGGTAGATACATGCAAGAAAGTAACATTATATGCTGTAATAATATAAAGAGAAAATCTAGGCAGATATAATACTCTCATTGAAAAACTCCTAAAACTGGAACCAAGCAATTTGCCCAAGTTTCAGGAACAACTTAAGAAACTTCATTGTGCTAAAATAAATCAAGCAGCTCCCCAAACTAAACCAAAAGAAACAATAACAAACAATTCAATAGTGGCACTATCAACAAATAAAACAAATACAACTAAACCAAAACAACAAAGATCTCTTATCTGTCCACCAACTTCTGAAATTAACATGAGAAAAAGTTTCAAGGAAAACCTCTCTCAAAACAAAACAAAACAAAGAAACAAAAAAAAAAAACCCAGATTAACCAACTAAAAAACCAAACCAAGTTCAAAACTCCTCAATGCCAATCAAAGCAAAAAAATTTAATTCATTAGAAAAAATGGAGATCGATGAAACAAATCTTACAAAAACAAAAAAAAAACAAACCCATCATAGAACACAAAAACCAAAACACAACTCTCATATAGTGGAACTGCAGAGGAATAAAAGCCAATCATGAAGAACTCCTACAACTCACAAAAAAATATAATCCTAAAATAATGTCTGCAAGAAACTTTTCTCAAACATAACAATTATTTCAACACAAAAAACTAACATCACATAAACAAATATGGAAATCAAGCCTCTGATGGTGTCTCAATCTTAATAAGTAAAGACATACCTCAATACCAAATCAACACTGAATCTGATTTTCAAGCAATTGTAGTCAAAGCGACGCTTCACAAACTCATAAATATCTGCTCTCTATACATCCCACTACATGATCCCATTTATGAAAAAGATTTAATCACTTTTTAAAAGTTACAAAGCTATACCAAAAAAATATAAACCCCAAAACTGGCCAATATAAGTTTTTTTCATAATTTTTTATACACCAAGATGGTTTATTTATATATATATATATATATATATATATATATATGAACCTATTTTCTTTTTCCAACCATACACATAGGGTTGATATGACATATAAAACCTAACAAACAAAGCTACTAGAATAGGATACATACTGAGGATTGAAACCATAAATGACTTGCAAGAATAGCTTCATAATCATTACTTAATGGCAAATATCCAAATAGTTATTAAACTTGACTTAGATTGGCACAAAGGTACCCAATAAAGATTAATCTTATAAGCACTTAACTTTTAGTTATTCTGTTAGGTGTTTAAGTGGATAGTTACTAAGTCTAGCATGAAGCTGTAGTCATATAAAGTACCAAATTAGAATTAAGCTTTAGTTTCCATAGCTTTTAATAAAAATTTAGCTATGAATCTCAAGTTATAGCAGAATATGTTTTATGAATTTCAAGTGCTATATTTTCAAAATGCATTGAAAAATATTATCTCATAAAAGTTATGCTTAATATATTATTTTCAGAAATTTTGAAGTTCTAATGTAGAAAAAATTCTTCTTTTAGAAAGGTAACTGAAGTAGTCATGGCAATACTTGAAGGATCTCGGATTTTCTGATTTTATTCAAACTGAAAATAAGCAAAATTTCAATAAAATGGTCAAAACATTTTGAGAACTTATTTTCCCTGCCTTGTGTAAAACTTTCCTCTTGTATATGTATCTGCTTCATTTAAGGAACTTTATGATTTGAAGTAATTTTTTTTCTTCTACTTGCTGATTTGGCCTCCTTTATTTTAGGTAGATTTTTTTTTTTTAGAATTATACTATTACTAACCTGACAACTTGGAAATTCCACTTGTTTTTAGTTGAGAATAAGGGCAATGTATTTGGAGCAAGATAGAGATTTGATCTGTTCAATTGAACTAGTGACATTTTATTCAATTGCTTTATGAAGAAAATTAACTTAATTTCCTATTAAGTTAAAAACTGCTGTTACAGTCTAACATATATTATAAAGATGACTTAATTGAGAATCTTAAAAGTACTGTAAGATTCATGCCATGAAGCGATGATTAAGGTTAGCGCTGATGTACTTTTGCTATTGTAGAGAGTTTAATCTTTGAAGCGTTCTGTTTGTATCTCACTCTGTCAAATTGAAATCTTAGTAGATAATGTTATTGGGTGTAGAATAAAAGCCAGTAGAAAAGAATGAATAAAGTGCAGAAGACTATTTGTTTATGTAACCCTTGCTATTACTGATAGAATTTATTAAATAAGTATCAAAATTTTAATTCAGTCTGATTATTGAGTATAGTGACAAAGGGAATTTTGGTGGTAGATAATAGGAGAATGAGGTAAGAAATTATAGATATTTTGGAGTGCCAACTGCTTTTGAACCTATATGGATTTCCCTTATGTTGTACCTCAATGTCAGTGTGCAACTGTTGCAGGTGAGGTTGAAGCTCTCTAACAATAAACCATAATTATTTTTCCTTGTTACAGCTAACAGTTGAGTAGCACTCTGACAAAATGGCATCTGACATAAAAGTGTGAGATTCAGATTTTACACAGCTATGTAGTCATTAATGTGTTTACACCAGTTGCATCAATGATGTGTAGGTTGATTCTAGTGGTGCAGATTTCGTCAAGCATTGTAATATATTTGAGGATGATGTTTGATCTCTATGCAATGCCTCTTCAAATGAAAGCAGTCTATATAAGGTTGAATGATTTCTGTATACAGAAATTCCATCTGTAAATATTGTAAGGATAGTATGATGAATTTAAATCTTTTGTTATTGCCAGACAATATGTCTGGCATATCCTACATGAATGTTACATTTGGCTTCTTTTTTTTTTCTTTTTGTGTGTGGAATTAAGGTAAGTTTTTCAGATATTGAACTAAACAGGACATATTTTTAACTAACTTTAATGCAACTATAAAAATAAGATAAAAATAGTTTTTCTTTTTCGAGTTAAAATATTTTCTTTCATCAGAGCTAATAGAAACCTTATTATAAAATACTGACTTACCTCTGTGTGTGTCTGTAATTCTACCTTTTCCTATCTTACATTTGTCATGGAAATATCTTGGCACAATTATGACACTTTTTGCCCTATGGTCTTCGACTCGTTTGGTGGTAATTCAGGGTCAATCCCTGGTCATGGCAACCAATAAATGTAACACTTTTGCCGGCTGGTTGTGATGCTTGTTCTCGTCGATGGTCATGATGGCACCAATTGTGACATTGCCACCCAGCTGGCTGGTTGGTTGGGTTGCTGGTGCTGGTCATGATGATCTCATCACAAAAGCTGGTTTTCAAGACGTCTATTGCAACAATGGACCACTGCCCACGTTGTGAATTGATTTCAGAAAGTCGTGTTGTGCAATTTCAGTAGTCGTCTTTCCACCAGAATCAGACCGGACACTGGTGTACACTTGTGGTTAAAAATAAATATGGCACCAAAAAAAAATTAATGAAATAAATGAATAAGGTCGAACACGCCTGGAGAGTTATGAAGAATGTCTTTATAAGAAAACAATTATTAATCACAGGAGCAGACAATACAGTTGTCGGAATTTACAACACAGAGAGAGAGAGAGTTCATTTAAAAATATCAGAGCTTTCAATCCTTAAATAAAAATGTTTTTTCTAAGTTTTGTTAAAGTAAACAGAGCTCTTCAAATTTTCATGAAAGTCTTTTCACATATTCCCCATAATCAGGGCTGTTCATTCTCTATGCAACTTCTAAAATAACAAGGTCCTTTCAGGTTTTTATCAGAGTTTAACGGAGTTTACCAAAGTAGAGCAAACAAGGAATCAGAAATTTTGATTCTCCCATGATTTAAAAAAAAAAAACAATAACGTTCTTTCGGGATTACTATCAAAGGCGCATTATTCAAAATTAACTCTTTAAGTTAATTGGCGGCAGGCTTCGTTCAACATTAACTCTTCAGCCATAAGTTTTGTGGTAGGCGACTATCCGTGGGTTGTGGCTCCCCAGTTGGGAGCTCTTTTCCACAGTTGTTACATTTCGACTCACAAAAACTACTCTCCAGCCAACAACTAAAACCAACAGCAACTCACAGCTACTGATTTTTCTCGCTGAATCCGGATTTTTATAACTATCCCCAATCCTCTCGGGTGATTTTCGCCGACTCAAAGCTTTTGACCAATGAAACTGTTTTCCACCCACATGATTTGCGGGGGAAGGGCCATGGCCCGATGAATGAAATTTCAACAGCTCACTTCCTTTCAATTACATCATATTTAGATTTGTCAATTCCCACAAATTTTCTGTTCTTAGGAACATCTGTTGGGGGATCTAACCTTACTTGACCTCATCAAATGAATCCTGACATTTTATTATGACTGCAACCATTTTGTCAAATTTCCACCTAGCGCAAAATAACCCTTACTGTATATGAAAAAGAAAGAAAACTATATTTCCTTCTCTCTCTTTCAAATTGTCAGCTAATTTTTCTATTCCCTGGATTTTACAAGTATATGATAGTATTAAAATAGTTTTTTACCTAAGCTCACACCATGAATTACAATAGAGCACAACTAATAATACTACTACTAATATTAATTTCTCTCCTTCCAAAACAAAACCAAACAAAAAAAAAAATATACCCACGGGAGATAGTGTCACACAACACCTCCTGCTCTTTATTCTCTTTTCTCACACACTTTCTAATTACAGTGAACAAAATGGGAATATTTCCTTGAAAACAAGAGTATTTTCCCTTTCCAGTTCTATTTCTTGATCCACCTATTTGCAATATAATTTTTCATATAAGCCCCCAACCACTCTAATTAGGTGTTTCACTCAAAAAAGAATTGGTCCCTTGCCTCTTCATTCAGATCACAAACACTACGATTATTACCTTTATTACAATTGTTAGTACTGATATTGATACTGGTTCAGCTAAACTTTATAAGCATTAGGTCAGAAGAGAAATGGGGGTTAGGAAAATCATTTCACCAATCTTCTCAGTGGAGAGAGTCTGCCTGCTTTCTTGCCTAGAAAATGAACATTGAAAAACTTTATTTTTACACACAGCTCAAACACTGACTTCTGGTAGAAAGTACATAGTAGGAAGTATATACCTGTTTCAGCTTCAGTCATTAGACAGGCCATTAATTATTAGTATCATTAATGTTTGCATTAAGATCGTTACTGTTATTATTAACACTCTAACCATCACTGGTTGCATATTATCTTGTTTCTGCTACTATATCAACTTTACCAGTCCCCTGCTTATGCACCTTCCATAACCAACAAACTATCAATAGAAATCTATTAAAATTCCAATCACTGCTTCCTGTCCACCAGACATTGTTCTTCAGGCATTTCTCTTCAGTTTGGTTGCTTTCATGCTCTGATTTTATCCTTTTTACTGAATCTACATGATTAATATCTCTAAAAGATGGCCCTGTCTCTCTCTCTCTCTCTTTTTTACATTTTGTCTATTGATTCCACATTCCTCTCATTCTGTGTAGAAGTGTCTGGCTATTATGCTCCAAACTAGTTGCATTCATATTCTGTTCATTTCTTTTAGACTGGCTTGTATCTTTGTCTTTATTCCAATATATTGGCTGATGTGTTCTTCAGTTTTCACCAAACACAATTTCTATTTGATGGTCTTCAAAAATTGCTTCATAAGTTTTCTTGGTCTCTTTATTTTCACAGCTGTATAAATTGAGAGAACAATGTTTTATTTTAATAACTGAAATTTTTTGGTAAAACAAGCTGGAAATCATGAATAAAGATACTCATTTAAAATGTGTATGAAAAAAGTATTGAGTAGCCAAAACGTTGGTTTGGTTTATTAAATAAGAATAAAAGAACTTACAAAATAATTTTTTATTTTAGTTTTTATCTTTTGTCATCTTCCAGGCAAGTTCATAATTCCATCCTCGAAGAATTCAGTGTCTTGATTTGGTTGCTATCAAACTCAGTAGTTTAGCAAAAAATTTCCAACATAAAAATTTCAAACCCCCCTTTTGATAAACTTCAATTATTCACAGTATATTTTCCTTAAACTGTACAAATCTTTTTGGCACTTCAGTCATATTTTTAACTTCCATAAAAATAAAAAACATGCGTCACATTTTGCTTAGTTTCTTCAATATCAAAATCCATAAACAATAAATACCAATTTTCACAAAATTAAGAAAAATGCACATTGTATGACAAGTCACAATACTTAAAAACTTTTTCTTTTTAATAAAATTATTTAAAATGAAAAGCTCTTAATGTTATTTTACTACAAAAACAAAACTTTTTCATACTGTTCATATATTTTCTATTAATAATCTAAATTTTTACATTAGTTTTGATCAGCATAAACATCTACAATATTATTTTGCTAGAGAAAACCTATGTACAATGAGTACACTTATTTGAAGAAGGGTGTGAAGCTGAATAGATCATTCTGCTGTAATCCTGTCTGTAACCATATTCACTGTAAAACTGATGATCAAATTCACATTGCTTATGTACATACACCTTTGCTAATACCTCCTGACAAGTAGACTGAACAATTACACAAAGGTTCATCTATAAAACTTTGGTGTAGAGGTGCTAAATATAACATCAAGCAATCAAGGAAACAAATTTTATATTTCTATTAATCTTACACCTTTTATTTCTACAGATATACGCATAGATACACATGGACATGTTTATACACACTCATGGAATAAAAACATTGCTGAAATAATATTTGATTATAACTGGTCACACTTACAAAATGAAGTGGATATTTGTGTACATGTTATGCATTTGCATGTATATACACACACAGTAAGTGTGGATACTATTTTCCAGTAATCTGCATTTAAATTAGTCTATCAGCTTTTATGTTTTTTAAAAAAAATCTTTTTGTTCTATCAATGTAGAAATGAAACAAATCTTTTAACCACATTTATTGCTGTCTTCATTATTTTCACTTCCTTGTTCTACTCATACAATTTATCTAATTTGTCTAGCAATTTTCTATATGTGTGTTTTCTGTTTTGGCAGAAAACTTAGCATATTCACTGTTATGGTCATGTCTGTGACAATACACTACTGCTGAATCAAATTGTTTTTCTTACTCCAAGTATCCACTGGTTAAGCCATCAATATCTGATCAAAACCACATTGCTTGCATAGGAACAAATTGCCACCTCAATTTAATTAAGCAAAATGTTTTGCTATTCTGTTACCTAATAAAAGCTGAAAGCTAGATTATCTAAATTAAATGGTGCTTACATTTAATTGACAATGGCTATTATAAATTTAAAATTTGCATTTCTGAAATGGAAATAATTAACGGGATCATTAACTTGAATTAGTAAACTTGATTTTTCTAATCCAGTCAATACAGCATTTAAAACTTTATCCATATAAAAAGAAAATGTAACTGCAGAAAAGTGAGGACTATATTTTATTTTTAAATCCTATACTAAGTCTATAAAAAGTTCAGGTTATTATAAAAGTGAAAATTTTCCTAGTGCAAGATTCCTGCATAAGCTTTTGCTTTTTCAATTCAAAATTAATTTCTTTATTTTATGTCATTTTGATCATTTTTGCTACTATGTTCTCTTGTAATTTCATGACGCCATATATTTTAAAACTAATGCTTTTTTTTAAAATTTCCTGGAATATTTAAAATATTTCAAGATTGAATAAATAGGAAACTTTGCAATTTCTAACTTTATGCATTCATCTTTGTTCTGTCACATATGATTTTTTTAATTGAATATTTATTCATTTCTGTTAAATATCTACATGTGTCTGTGATATAGTTATAAATATTGATCTTACTTAACACAAGGTGCTAACTGTTGGATATACAATGAAAATAGGCCTAACTACACTGTTAACCATTGTTCTGCAATCAGAGCTCTGATCTAACCATTGGGAAAATATTTTATTTTCATTGGTTCAGGAAATGTTTTCTTTTGGTCTATTAGAATCTCCTGTTTTCTCCAACTCCTATACGACTCATTCAGAAATAAAAACAAACTGATTAAATACTTTTTAATTTATTTTTTTAAATTGGCAATTTATATTCAAATGAGGCCAGATTTGTTTGTTAGCTGCATAATTACTCATTCTTTGGAGAATGAATCAGGTATTTAGCATGAAATGCATTGTTTCATATCTTACCAACTACTAACTTTAGAAGGTGTCAGCAATTGCACTGAAAGAAACTGGATAATCACACTCATTATTATTCAAATTGCTGTACAATTTGAACAAGTAATGCTTTCAATTGAGGTGGGGTAGGAGAATAGATAGTGGTATTGTGTGTTGGGGAGAGATGTGTTTTAGCTGTTGTACACTGACTGCTACTATCCTGCACAACTGAGATATAGCCAGGTAGGTTATTAATTTCAAATGGACATAAGGAATCCATCTTTTCCAGTCGCCCAACCCCAATGTATTTAAAGGTGGATCAAAGCAATTTTTGATGTCTACACTTTGGTTAATGTGCAACAGTTATGAATCCCGCAAAAGTTGGGTTTGGTAGCTGCAGCTTTTATCATTATTACTAACTTACAAGACACACTTGGTGGCAATTTAAACTCAATGTTAGCTTTTCTATTTGTAGAATTTTAATATATATATATATATATATATATATATATATATATATATATATATATAACTTTGCAAACAAAATATAGAATAAGCAAAAATTAAACTTATTCCTAATCAGCAGGTGTGCAGTGTTAAATGAATTGTCAATATTGATGCTTAGAATTTAGAAATGTTTTTGGGAATAAACCATGAAAAAGTTAAGGCAAAGATTTTTTTTCCATTTTTTTTTTTTTTTTTTTTTTTTTTTTTTTTTTTTAATATAAAACTATTTTCATGAAATAATTACGAAAAGAAAAAAATATTGCTACTTGAAAATATAAGAATTTATTTTATTTACTGAATAATATTACATACAATTTAATCTTTTCATTTTTCTTTCAATATTGGTTTACTTTGTAGCATTTTTAACAAATGCACAAAGAAAAACACAGAAATCAGATCATGATTATCAAAGTGAACAACAATTCTATCCCCCACTTCCTATTATTAGGTTGCAAGTTTGATAGGAAATTGCTTTATATTTAAAATTAGAACATTTTAAAGTTATTGCCTTGGCAAAAATCTTGTTACAATGTGATGTTTTTACTATGTGCTAGTACGAAATCACAAGTCATCATGACTGAGTGTTTGAGCATCCTGGCCTTGTTCAGACTCTTGTTCATGCTAGATAACATACTCTTTCCCAGAAACTGTAACTGAAGTCTGTTCAGCATCGTTGCAGTATAAACCATGGGGATACTGTGGGTGTTCAACAAGCAAGGTATGCCTGAGCAGGCGTCTGCACGCGGGACTAGCTAGTAGACAGACATCCTTGGATATGAGTGGCCAGCCATACTATAGCAGAGTAATATGCCTGCCAACAAATCATGTCATTGGATACTGGATCTTTTTTTTCAATTATAAACTAGTCATTCCTATAATAAACATAATGAAATTAGTTATATACATTTCAATTTTAATTATTTTTCCATGTTGAAATCATTTAAACTTTTTTTTAAAATATTTATCCTATGTAATATAAGATTTTGTAATTTTTAAATTTTTTTTTAACATGAACAGGAAATCTTGAAACAATTTTTTTTCTGTTTCAATCAAGCAAAAGATTGCCAACTCACAAATTGTTTTTATAGCCGACTTATTTTTATTAACACTGTGATTATAATATTCTTGGGTCTTGACTTTCTTTTGTATTAGCCTTAAAATGAGAATCTTTTTCTAATTTCCTCAACTAAACACATGGTGTTCTGGATAAGAATTCAATATTTTTTTTTTTTTTTTTTTAATTTCTGCTGTGAATTTGCTATGAAATGAAGTATACACTATACTTAACTATTGATATTAAGAGTTGATAACAAGAAGTGGTTATATTCAAAGTGCCTAAGAACAGTTTCATTGAAATATTGTTCTTGTTAGAAATACTCATCTGACGAACAGATTTATACACATCTTACAACTGCTTTGGCTGATACAGCATAAGTGTTGGAATAATTTTCAAAAAAAGAAAAATTATGCATATGTAATCATTTGTAGTTGTCAGTCATCAATAAGAGATTTATTACAAGGAAAATTGTTCATAATCTGCAAAATTTAATTTGATATGATACAGGAAAAGAATTAATATACTGCAAAGCTGTTGCTAATAACATTTTTGGAAAAGCAACATTTACACTGTTATAAGTCACAAAACTGTTGAAAGAGACAGGGTTAAGTTTTCAAGCATATTGAGGATAAAGGAGTTGAGCAAATAGGGTGCAGCAGTATTATCACCTCCTTAACATTTCCATTTGTCAGTCATTTCGTTAAAATGGTCATACGGTTTGTTTCATATAATTCAATAATTGTTGATATTTACTCAGCTTTGCTGAGTTTAGAAAAAGGACAAAAGAAAGGAAGGAAAAATTGTGTTTGGCAAAAGTTGTTGATCATGTTGTAAATTAAAAAAAGATTTCATTTTAACATATGACATATCATTTTAACATATATTTACCAAAATTACACAAAAATTTATTCAAATACTAAAGAGAAAATTTATTCAATAAAATTGCCATTGGATTTAACCACAGCCTCCAGATGACTTTGTAATCTCCTGCATCTCTCCTTGGCAATCTCCTTGTTTAAGTTGGTGAATGCTACCATAATCCATGCTTTCAGTGTTAGTCTCTCACTCAACTTTGCTCTACGCATAATTATCAAGGAGGTTACAGTCTGGGGAGTTAGGTGGCCAGATTTAAGGGGTAATGTGGTTGCAGAAATTGTCTGACAGCCATGACTGGGTTCTCCTGCTTGTGTGCCATGATGCAGAATCCTGTTGCCAGACATAGTGTCATTCAGCAGCCACCCTCTTGACCTAGATCAGCACTACTTCCTGAGGCATTTGATATAAGCCTCTGTGTTTAATCTGAAGCCCTGTGATATGATGAATGGAGACCTAATATCGACATCACTAGTAATCACTTCAAACACAATGATGTTGATTGGATAAATCATACAACTCTTTCTGAATCCTCTGCACTGTCTTCAGATTGATACCTAAACACTCTGAAATGTTCATATTAGAGTTTCTGGTGCTAATGTCAAGCAGTACACTATGCAGTTTCCAAATTTCTGGCAGTGATTTTATTTTTAAATTTATTCAGTATTATTATAAAATATGCTTCACCTTAAAGAAGGCTCAGTGACTACTGAAAGTAGAGGGCTACATTAAAGAATAATTTCCATGGATATGAGGGAAAGATAAAAGTTGACTCTAGACTTTAACAGATCAAGATTGTAGTGAATGGGGAAACATCTTATAGGGCTGTGGTTTGGGGGAAAGAAGCAGTTTGAGTAGAACTTATCACTGATGGACTTCAGAGGAATGTGAATAGTTTGCAACTATATAAGTGGCATGGTAGATCTTAGCCATGAAGGTTAGACCTGGTGGAACCAAAAGATGCAGTTTGTCTGAGCACTTTCCATGGAAGTAACAATAGAGCCTCCTTCCTGTGAGTGAGAAATTGTAATGTGGAAAATAATTCTTCTCTTACAGGGCCTTGTAGACACTTTTAAGCTCTCTCAAGACTGGAAAGTAAGCTCCTACCCAGATATGGTAACAGTACTCTATTTTTGGCCTGATTTGACTCTTATGAATGTGGAGAATAGCATGGTGTCAGGTACTTACACCAGTAAGTATAGAGAATATATGCAGTATAGAGAACTGATCCTTTTAATTGCATTTTTAGTGAGGGATCATATATAGGAATCCTCCAGTGAGGTCAGGTGTGAGCCTGAAGCCCAATTGGGGTCTGATTGGCAGTGATGGGATGTAACCAGTTTGGTTTTGTAGGCATTGACTGTAGTCCTCTCCCCCTGGGGAGTTAGTGTTAAATTGGAAGAGAGGTCAGCTGCCAATCTCTGATCAAGTCTTTGAGAAGTGCCCCCATATATCATATCATCAGTATAAATATTTATAAATGATCAGAGTATATTCTTAGGTAGATCATTTATGCAAATTAGGAAGAGGATTGGTCCAAAAAGTGATCCCTGGGAGATGCCTGCATTGACCACCAGGTTCTTGGAGGATCGGCTGTTAGTAATTACCTTCTTGTTAGGAAGGATTTTATATTAGAGAAAATTTTTCCATCAATTCTATAGCTGGAGAACTCATATAGTAAACCTTTGTACCACACCTTGTCAAAGGCCTTTAAGGTATCTAATGCTATATTTCTTGTGTATGTGTGCCTCACTAAATGTGTGTGTGTGTGTGTGTGTGTGTGTAATATGATAGTTAGGACATCAGCATTGGATTGGGCTGATCAAAAAACCATACTATTCATTGCACAAAAGGTTGTCCCTATCCTGGTGCCTGACAACCTTTTTGTAGATAATGATCTCAGATTTGGTGAGGAGACTAATGGGTCTGTACTGAGAGAGGGAGGATTGGTTGTCTGTATTCTTGAAGGCCAAACATACAATTTCCACCTTCCACATGCTTGGTAAAGATTTCTTCAAGCAATGGTTAATAATTTTGCTAGAATTGGGGATAATTTTGGGTTGATATTCCTAAGGGTGATTACTGGAATTTTATCCAGGCCAGTGGCTTCTTTTGAAGTTGATGTTTTTGATAAGTCTAGAGACTTCTACTGAAATGAGTACGTTACTGAGATTTTGCTCAGTGAGATGTAGGAAATTGGGGAGGACGATGGATTTTATCATCTAACGTGTTTGAGGCAAAAATCGAAGCAAAGTGTATCACCTTGTCTGTCTAAGATATTGTCAGTCCTCTCTGATATTTTATTGAAGATTACCAACCCTTCATCCTTAGGGTGATACAGAACAAATACCAATGTGGTACTATGGATAAGTGTCACACAGAAACACATATGGGAGATTAGGGTCATGTTTTTTTGTTTTTGTCTGTCACAGGGAAACACATCCTTGATGTAGGCACTGAGCCCTTGACCGTGGCAATTTAGGTGGTCATATTTTGTTGAGTGTGTAGCCCAGGATTGTGAGCTTCTGCAATGGAGTAAAAATAAAAATTGATTACTTGTTTTAGATAGGAACAGGTCATGTTTAAACTGAGAGAGAGATGGAATTCCACTTCTGGAAAGTTGAAACATAGACCCTCTTACATTGTTGTAGATTGCATACCTGGAGTCTTTTTGGGTTGGGTTGGGTTGGGTTTGATAAGGTTTCAATTTGATTGTTTTCATGCTTGTTATTTGGTTTTGTTTTGTAGGCAGTGACACAGATATATGCATAAATAACCTGGGTTGATAGTCATAACAGTACTCTTTTAAAAGGAAAAAAAAAAAATTATGAATTTTTTTATATAAAGTTATGACTTAATATAACTACTGATGTCTACTAACAACTACAAAATTGAGATGGTAAAACTTAGTTCTCAACATTGATAGGCAAAGCATTTCTAAAATTAAGCAATTTGGGAGTGAGGGAAAGTTTGCTGAGGTGTAAAAAAAATTTGGTAATTAATAGCAATGAAGTTAAAACACACAAAGAAGGATGTTATGGTGCTTTTTTTTTTTTTTTTTTACTCAACTGACACTACTATAATGTGCAGTCATCAAAAACAATGTTCATGTGGGAAATTAAAAATCTAAAATGGTGACAATTTATTCATCACACCTCGTAGATATGATATTGAATAAATCTGTCGTTTTTGAAAAGGGCATGAGCAGAGAAAAGGTAGATATTATTATTATTAGGAATAACAATTTTGCTATATTAATGTTGAACCTTTTCAGTGAAATTTAAGTGCTTTTAAAATTTTAATTTTAAGAATATTAGAAATATTTATTCTGTCTACTGATTTTTGTTTGCTAATCATGAAAATGTTTGTCTGCAATAATTGAATGCTTCCTCTTAGTTTCAATGCCAGAATGTATTCTATTTAGTAGAATTTCAGTATTGATTAAATTATCAGTAATTTTACTTGTGAATTATAACAAAAGTACACTTATCTTCTCAGCTCAGTTTTGCCATTCAGAAGTTGGAGTAAATCATTGCTTGGAACTATTTTTATCTCCCATTTATTAGCTTGCAATAAATTACAAATTTTTTTCCCCCTCTTCTTCTACTCCTCTTCCTTTGTTGAGGGTAGTTCCCCTCTCTTTCACCTTTGTGGTATGGGGGCTTTTCTTCTTTCTCTTCTCAATCCCTCTTTCTTTGGGAGGGGAAGGCTTTTCTTCCTTCTTTAAGAGGTGACCCTCTGCTTTTCCTTTATCTTCCTTGTGTACCCACTTTGTCATCTGTATTTTCTCTTAACTTCAGATTTTAAAATATTTCAGGTATTTAATACTTTTACTCTTCAGTTCAATTTACTTTGAAAAATATGCAGCTTTTGTAGCATTACATTAGATGAAAAAAATTGCTCATTACATTCTTAGAATTTTTATGGGCCATAGATGTACAGCTAACATCATTATTGTCTGTTAAATTTCAGTCACTGCTAACAATTTTTTTTTATTTGTAGATGCCTCTATCCCTACTCTCACTAATCTGCTCTGGACACTTGGTAAAAAATGTCTTCCTCTCCTTTTTCACAGGAGCTTTTGACTTGACATCAAACTTGCCCTCAGGGATGGATTCAGGCTCTTTGATTACCCCCCCCCCCCACACACACACACAAACATCACAATTCAAGAAAGCAAGAGAGGTTTAGGGAAAAGAAAACAGATAGCAGAACACATTCTTGTTTGCTTCTTTATTATTATTGTATTTTTTTTTCTTGTGTAATCAGAGTATTTGCAATTTTTGATTTTGTAGAATATAAGTGAAACTAACTGGCATTATCCAGATATTTACATTAGGATAAAAAAATATCAGGATACTTTATAAATTAAATAAAATGTAAGCTTTGTTGGTTCATATTTAACTGCACTGATTAACCTAATCTGGTACAAGGCTAATAGTGCAGAGCATGCTAATTCAATATAGTAGATATGGCTTTCATGTTTAGTTTCACCATAGTTCTATGCAACCATTCATTTACAGACTGAGCCAAAAGTTAGTTCTGTTCTTTATAAAGAATGTACTTTTGTGTACTGATTTAAAAAAAAAAAAAAGACAATAAGTGACTTAACTCACTGTACACACACACACACACACACAGAGCATCCAGATCCTCTTTTTGAAAGGATTGTTGAAGAGTCATCAATGAAATTTTATTTAAATGTTTTCAACTGTAGTAATTTTGAGTATCAGCTTTAGTGTGTAATCGATTATTAATAAAGTCATATAAAGTTTTAGAAGTTAGAATGTTTGTTTCTCACTGTTTTCATAAATTTTATACCAAGATCTCATTGAAATAACTTTCTAAAAAATAACATTTGCAGGTGTAAATTTCTCTAATCTTGCTTTTATACTCTTCTTTCAGTGGTTTTGTTTTAAACAAGAAATTCTTTCCAAACTTCATTTATTTTTTTCAGGTAGTATGATCAATTGCATAATTGAAATTTAATGAACCTGTCAAAATTTTATTCATTTCTCATTGGTACTTGAGGCCAGTGATTGAACTCCAGGTTAAGTGCAGATTTTCAAAGTAGGCAAGTTTACCCTTCTTTGAAAGTTGATACACAATCTTTTCTTTCTAGCATATTAAACTGAATTAACTAGGTATGCTAATTATTTCTATCTTTGTTCAAACAATCTAAAAAAATCTATCAATTGTGGCATCTTTTGATTATCTTTGAAAAGTTGTAATATTGTAAATTTAAGTTCAAATTTCTTTATTTAAACAAGCATGTACTTTTTCCCCTATATTTGTGTGCATAAATTGTATATTTTCTGCCAAAATTTTCTTGCTCATCTTTCCACTCAAACATTCTATTATAATTCTGATATTCAAGTCTATTGTTTGTCATTAATAGCATTAAACATGGTATTAAAAAAAAAAAACCTGTATCAGCAGAAACGTTTGTGTATTGATTGCTATGTGCCATTTATCATCCTGGACCCTGATCGCATCCATGCCTGTCTTTTATTTCCTGTTCCATCACAGTTCTTTATTGACAAATGTTGAACTGGTCAGTGTGCATTGAAGGGTTGGGGGAAATATCATTGATTCTGTGTTTACTAGACACAGTTTCCACTTTTTCTCTACTGAAAATCATGATTTCAACTTTGTTCAGTTTTTTTTTTCTTTTTTTTTCACATCATTGATTCTGAAGTTTTGTATGTGTCACATTCTTTGTCCTCTTACTTTAGGTGAGATGCATGAGGTGGGTGCAAAATTATTGCTGTCAGTACAAAATTACCTGTGTTTATTTGATCATTTCTTTTTTTTTTGTCTGCTTTGAGGACTTGTGTGAGAAACAGTTATAATCAATTCATGAATTGATTATATATATATATATATATATATATATATATATATAATAATTTGCTAATGTGTGTAAAAATTAGATCTTATGAACTCTTCTCTGTCTAAATAAAGTACAGTTAACTTTTTTACGTGTATACAAACATTTTTGCTCCAGATTTCAATGCAAAACTCTAAAAATAATTTTTTATATACAATAAAAATATAATAAACATATTTTGCTGGTCTTAATAGAAAAAATATCAAAACATTTTTTTATCTAAAAAAAAAAAAATGTATACCGTAGTCCTCTCAATTCCGGGTGAGGGGTTTGTTACAAGACATCCAGGAGATAACTTATATACTATGATCAAGCTTAATTCATAAGTTAAACAGAATAAAATATGAACAATAATAACTAATAATAAAATAGAACAATATACTGTAATAATTTAGGATGGATTGAAGATTTATTCATTTTGTAGTAGATCTTAGAAATTTTAGAATTTTCTTATTGTGCCTATTTACTTTTTTCTATTTTAAAGGAAAAAAGGAAGAACTTTTACTTCACTTTTAGCATATCTGAATTGCTAGTATTACTTCTGTTTGTGCTTTTTAGATTTTTAATAATAAAATTTTGTAAATTTATGGAGTTAACTGCTAATCATTGAAACTTTAGATAAGTGTGCAGCCATTTACTTTTCAGAAACACCAATGACACCAAATATCTAACTGATAAAATTCTTTAACTTTCTGAACAGTAAGTAATAAAAAAAATTAGTATTACCAATAATTTTGCAATAATTTAAAAATTTTAGTGAAATTCAAAATTTGAGCAAAAAATAATACAGTGACATCAATTATGCTTTAACAAGTTTAATACTCTGACATGAAATCACAATTATGGAATACTCAAGGTTTCTGAAACTATAGCAAATTTTTTGTAAACTAAGTTTGTGGAGCAACCTATGTGGAATAATGTCACTACACTTGCAATGGTTGTGGAGGCTGGTCTTGTAAATATAAGTCTATAAAATATCTTTTATTTTTTGTTCAATAAGTTTATCCTTATCCCAGGTAAAGGCAATAGTAGTAAGGCATCGAATCTCCCTACCATTCTTTGGTGCATTTTCATGTGAAGCTGAGCTTAGTTTGGAACACAAGTACAACAATATAACACTTGGTGAAAATTATTTTTTTCTATACTCATGATAAATCTGTTTGACTTGATAGTCAACCATTTAATTTACAATTGACAATCTTAGGGATGATAAATATCAGCTTTCCAAAATATCTAATTGCTAACTTCTTTTTGCTTGTGTATGAAATAGAACAAAGGTGTTACTGTAAAAAACATGAAAATGCTAGTGTAAATATACAGACTGAATCTACTTTATATCATGTTGAAGACTAACAAGATGCATGAAATTGCTGCTGAGTCACTTTTAGAATGGGTGTTTCCCTTTAAAATGTATAAAAAGGTTAATAAAAGAAGTATAAAATATTGAGACTGATAGGAAAAAATAGTGTAATGGAAGCAGGGTTCATTTTTTCAATTGTTTCATTTTACTTATATGGTGGTTATATTTGCATTAAATAACGTATAAAAGGTGATATACTGCTAAATAAAATAACCCGCTTAGTGTTTGTTTCCTTTTTATAAAAAAAGATTGGCCTATTTTTTCCAAATCAAGAAATCAGTGACAGCTGAAATCTTTGAAATGATGATATGACAAATCAGTGGATGACATCAGTTTTGATCAGACTGTTTAAAACAAATACAAACATAATAAAAATAACTTTCTTAAACTGTCTCTGTGAAACCTTTAATCTTAGATTGACACAAAATAGCAATATGGCTGCTGGATACAGTCAAGCAAACAAAACCATGTTGCCATAGCAACACATATTTTGACCAACTTTAAAATCAGTTATAATTCATTTAATCTTTGAAATCTAATATTTCATGACTGTTATTTTTGTATTAATATTAATTTCTCATTCTAGAAATCAAACTTACTCTACCTTGAAATTTCTTGGCTGATTTCAAAACAGTATAAATATTGAATTGAGATTAGAAGCAATTAATTCTGTTAATATTTTTTCTTATTTGTCTATATTTCATTTGTTTATTTATTTTTATTAGTTTATTTTATCTCAGTCATAAAATCACTACCAAGGTCAGTAAGTAAGTGTCAGTGGGAATACTTTTACTGATCAGTGTTGCTCAAATTTCTTTGTAGACACTGTTGGTTCTGCATTTAAAAGCTTCAGCTTTGAAGTCAATTTTTTGTGTGTTCAGGTGGAACTTTATTGGCATTTTTAATGTGGGATCATTTTAGTGATTCTACTTAACTGGTTCTATCCCTTTTACTTCCATTGCTGACTGACAACACAGCTCAGTCATTTGTTGAAAGAAAATAGAATTGTGGCAATGTTTAATTAGACATCAATGGAACACAGTGTTGCATAATAAAATGAAAAATGAGGCTTTTGTTCAGCCCAGTGAGTATGTGTGGAGGAGAATTGAAATTTGCTTTGTGAGACTGTTTCATTGAAAATATAACCTACAGTTTGTATTACTTTGAGATGTCAATGTTATTGTTCATGTTCATATTATTTTGCAGCTGCTAAAAAGAAAAAAAAATAAATTGGGTTTTTCTTTTCTGTTTCTAATTTTCTATTTTTGGCTGTTGATTGAACAGCATAATTTTCTACTTGATTTATGAAAAATATTGGAATTTTAAAAAGTTTCATATTAGCATTATATAATGTTTTGTAATGTTTGTAAAATTATGAGAAAAGCAACAAAAATGTCTGTTGTTTTATTTGAAATAACATGTTCATTGACATGTTTTTAACCATTTTTTTAAAAACTGTATTACAACTTAACTGTAAGGTACTTTGATGTTTTGCAGTTTGTCAGATTTTATTCATTTTTACTCTTTATATTTGGACTTATAAAGAGGCCAGAGTGTAAAATAGTCGTACATGTAGCAATTAAATTTTATTGGTTTTTATTCTGTATGTCTAACTATTGATCATCCACATTCGCAGTATTATAAGATGTAAATTTTCTCATAGTATAGCTTGCAATGGGCTTACTGTCTTGAGTTTATTTCTTTGACTAAATCAGATGGTTGTAGTACAAGAATGTGACAATTCTTGTCATATATAATTTTAAATATTTCACTATAAAAATTTGTCATTAGTTAGATGTTTACCAATGTCTTCCTACCACATTTAATATCACAAATTCTAATATATACAAATGATAAAACTGAAGTAGTGTATCCTATAATTTAAATACAAATTGCATGTCTTAGAATGGTATTTGCAAGTCGGTCATTAAAATTTTATGTTTGTACCATAGCAAAATATTTATATGAAACTGATAAAATATAGTTGGAAAGCATTCAAAATCCAACTTAATTTGGATTCAAGAAATTTACTTGTACAGCGTGTTACAGGAAATATCTCCCACATCATGGTAACATTAGTGACTTCATATAGCTAATGTTTTACCATTATGCAAGAGAGATTTCTCCTGCACACAGTACTATCCAAAGTTATGATAGTGCTGGAAATGTAACAACTGGAGATATGTAATATGACATCTACATGTTGCTGTAATAGTTAGATATCAGGCTATTGTTGAACAATGTACAAGTGACCTTACTCACCTACAAGTGAACAGGATTTGTTGATACAATTGTATTTCATCTCACTCTCAATATCATCTAGTTGATGATCAGATAACAGCAATACTTTAATTTCTAAATGTTCTTGTCTGGAGAATGTAAATTCTTCCTATTTCTATTTCTCCCAATCTTTTTTGTAAACATTAAAATGTTGTATACATTTATCATCTTTATATTTTGTTTATAATTTTATTTTAATTTGGCAGTGATTTCATCATTCATACTGTTGTAATACAACTTGCTACATCCAGTGTATATATATTTAGAGAAGAAAAAAGATCATTTAAGTTTATCAGATATAAAAAGTTGTGGAAGTGCTTGCTTAAAAGCTGTTGTTGCTTGAGAAGAAAGAACAGACTCTATTTCTATTAGTCAATCTTTGGTCAAGAATTAACGTTTGATTTAACAATTTCACTAAGATCAACTTGGCAAAATAACATTGACCCTTATTTAGGGATTTTAAAAATGCTATCTAGTACACACAAATTTTGTAGATAGAGTATTTTAACTTTGTCTTGTGTGATGAGATAGTCTGACGAATCCTCACAAACTAAATTATTTGTGACACTTGGATCTCATTCAAAAGGTGTCAAATTTCTTTCTCCTAATGGTTCTATTAAAAATTTGATTATATTCAAAGTAGTGAAATTGAAAAGTTCCCCATGATTGTGAAATCTTTCAGATTAGTGTTTTAATGAACCTTTTATATACACTTGTTTGAAAATTTTATGGGCAAGAGTATTTATAGAGATTTTATTAAATAACATACAAGCTTGACTACTACTAGAGATTTTGTGTTGAAACCCTCATCAGGGTCAGATGTTTAATATTGTAGCTCTAGTTATCTGTTGGGTGTTACTTTGGCAGAAATTTTACTGACCTGGTGACTCTTTTTTTTTTTTTTTCCCCCCACCCCAAACAAGGCCATATTGCCACTGGTGCACAAGGGGCTACATAAGGGGAGAGCAAAGAGGAATCTGTTACAAGGGGTATTAGAGAATGAGTAATAGAAGGATGGAAATATTGGTGCGAAGAGAGTTGCATGAGAGTAGAGTGAAAAGCGAACAAGATACAGGGGTTGTTGGGGAAAGGATAAAAGAAGGATGGGCGTCAAGAGGATAAGAGATGGCAATTGACATTGCATTTAAACTGTTGGAGATTGTAGCTATCAGGGAAGCAAGTATATGAAAGGGAGTTCCACAGGTGGGAAGTGTGAGAAAAAAGGCTGATGGAGTAGAAGTGGAAGCTGCATTTGGTTGTTTGACTGTAAAAGGTTGGGACGTAGTTGCCAGTCTAGTTGCTCGAGTTTGAAACATAACTCATATTTTATGTTTGAGTGGTCAGCCAGGAGTCCTGACTTGACACCATGTGACTTCTTTCTTCGTGGTTGATTAAAGGAGCAAGTCTCCTATACCAAACCAAGACTTTCAAAGAACTTGAGTGAATACGAGAAGTTACGTTTTCCATATCACAAGAGTTCCTGGTGAAATCAATTGAAATGATTTCTGGATGGCTTGAGAAGCTGATAACAAAATTTGGTGCTCATATCAAATTTTAAATAGATCTCATGCTAAATACTTTCCTTCCATATATATTTATTATAAAAATTATAGTTATTAAATCAATCGAGTATTTTGAAATGGGGAGTTAATTTTCAATCAGCGTGTGTATGTGTGTGTGTATATATATATATATATATATATATATATATATATAATTTAGGTACCTCCATTACATCACAAAAAATCCAGCATAGTATGATTTAAAAAGATTCAAAACTTAATAAAACAAACTTTTTCTATCAAAATGTTTTTATTAAGAGGAAAGATTAAAGTAATTTTATTTATTTTATAAAATTTTTTTAATCCCTCTTAACATGTTCGAAATTTTGGCAGCAAATTTTGTTTTGATTTGAGTCACCGTTGCAGAAAATCTAAGAAAATCTTACGACTGTTTACAATCGATTATGTAACTTTTTTTTTTTTTTTACGTAACTCACTTTTTCAGTGACAAACACATTAATTTGGAAATTCTCACAAAAATCAAATAATTGTCGGATTTTAATGAAACTTTCAATACTCATTCACAAATGAATAAAATTATTTTTGAAATTATTTTTTTAAAATATTGATAAAAAAAATTTTTTTTTTTTTAACTGTTAAACACCCCCCAACGTAAATTCATGAAATTTTAATTTCTGTAAATTATTTTTTATTATTTAAATGCAGAACTCATTAGGAAATATAAATCATCTATTTTTTTTATTTAAAATTATCCAGCACTATCTGAAAATGTGCTCTGAAGAGAAATATAAAAAATGCAATAAAACTCTGATATAATTTAATTTGATAAGCTTTTAATTGCTGAAATAAATAAAAATTAAGGACCTTATAGTCTGAAGAAAAAATTTTTTTTGATTACTAATAAAATTTTAAAAGAATTGTTTTAATTTTTTTTTATTATAATAATTCATAAAGTTTTTAAAAATATTTTTAAAAATCTTTTAAAGAACTGTATGATTTTTTTTTTTTAAAGATATTGTCTATCAAAAAATAAAAAATTTAATTAAAATTTTTCACGCCATATATTTTTAAAATAATTTAAAAAAAATTTTTTGTGTGATTTATATGTTCATTTAAGTATGATGTTCCATAGGGTCATAAGAAGTTTCCATAGGGGTCGTATTTATTTTCTAGTTTCCATGTGTTTTGGATTATTTCCCTTACATGGAAAACAACAGAAACCGCACTTTGATTCTGATTCAAGTCTCTTCAAGACATTTATAAAATTCAACAGCCTGTTTTGCAAGTCATTCCTTAAACATTTAAAGCAACTTTTACATTTTAATTCCTAATTTTCTAATTTTGTGAAATTTACAATTTGTAGAGGTACCTAAAAATAATATAAAAAAAGATATTAAAAATGAAAATTAATAAATACCATAACATTTAATAAATTATTGTGTTAACTCTGCCGTTATTTTCATTCTATTATTAAACTTTAAATTTTTTAAAAAGAAAGTTTCATATTTTTATTTTTCATAAAACATCTTCAAACGTAAGCCTACAATGCTAAACTAACTAAAACTTCATCAAATATTGGATAATTGCTGAAAACTGAAATTTTTAATTTTAACATAGTTAAAAATAAAACTAAAAAACGATTTGTATGAATACGATTTATACCAAATTTGTCTTCCGTACTTTTGGCTGAATACTAAATCATCAGTTGTCGGCTGCTCCTATGGTGCTGATAAGGTGTTGACAGCTGTGATAAAAAGGCTACCGTAATTGAGGGATGCTTTTTGAAATATTTTTCAAGCACTAAGCAAGTAATTTTTGTTTCAAGTCAACCTAAAGTAAGTTTAAATTCAGTAATTTGAAGAAAATGTGTCAGCGAGGTGTTTTATTTTTGTAAGATTTTTTAAAACCGAGAATTGGCTTCGTTTTACAATCGATGAAAAATGGTGGAAATTTTGAAATTTTTAATATTTTTTTTTTAAAATTTAGAAAATTTTTGATTCTGATTAATATAATTTCGGTTTAAAATACACCAGGGTATTTTGCTTACTGAAATTATCAAATTTAATCCATTGGCTTTCAATTAAAAACTAATTTTAAAGCTTGAAGGTAACTTATTATTAAAATTTAAATTTAAATTTAGGTATAGAAAAATGAGTAGAGGTACCTATAATATATATATATATATGTGTATATATATATATATACACATACATACACACACACACACACACACACACACACATGACTAATATATTATGCTCTCATTACGATTGAGCTTTCTAGAGAAGAAAATTTTGAAGAGTTACCAATTCTGCAATATATGCATTATTCTTCAGCAATGAATAGAGTTCTTTCGGTGACTGGTATGTGTATACACTGCTTATATACAACATGTTAAAATTTCCCTTCCCTGATTCCATGTGCCTATGGCTTAGGAGATAGCAGCACTGACTGACACCAAATCGGTCGAGTTTTGATCCCGACCAGAAGTGGACATGTCTAGCCACACTGATGAGCTGTGATACAGCGAAACAGGCTTGTATGTGGATGTCACACACACACACACACACACACACACACACACTCTCTCTCTCTCTCATCTGCTGACAGTCCTGTTTTGCTGTATCACAGCTTATCAGTACAGTTTAGCCAGGATTGAAACCCAACCAAACTGACACCAGTTGGCAATTCTACCTCTGAGCACTCGGTAGTGGAAGGCAGACATTAGTGTGTTATATCCAATGTAAACACATGCCAGTATCAGTGTGTTCAGATTCATTACTGAATGAACGATGCCTAAATGCGTAAGTAGCTAACTGTTTTTAAAGCCTACCATTTCTTCATAGTGCTTAATTGGCATGTGAGAGCATAACTAGTAATCCACAGATAGTCCTATTTCACTGTATCACAGCTCATCACTACAGTTAGACATCTGACTGCTTCTAGCTAGGATTGAAACCTGACCAAATTGACATCAGTTGGCAATTCTACCTCTGAGCACTCGGTAGAGGAAGGTGGATTTTAGTGTGTTATATACAATGTCAGTCAGTGGATGTGCATTGTAATGCATTGGATATCGGCTTGGAACGAGAAATTGGGGAGCCGAGTTCGAATTCCAGCTGAATTCATTGCATTCACTTATGCGCAAATACCCTTGGGAAAGATATTAATCCGTCTCTTCCTTCCAGTTATGGGTTAAATAATAGGACAGATTGGGTTCTATAGCCTTGGTCGGCAACCAGTCTACCGCAGAAAGCAATGGCAACTTACTGCGGGATAATCTTCTGCCCAGTCAGTCATGTCTCTTTTGAGACATGATCGCCCAAGCGTGTATCACGTATGGCACTTAACTGACTGATATACAATGTAAACACATGCCAGTAGCTGTATGTATGTTTTTGGGAGAACATTTCTTGTATTAAAAGGCTCATATCATTTACAAGCATTGTCAGTAAAATGAAACTTTTTAAAGCACCATGTCTTTTCAATTTGGTGGTCATCATGGTTCTCTATAACATCCTGTCTTTTGTTACTCTAAGCAACTTTTGACTCTGTACCATCCCTCTTTCTCCTTCTAATATCCATTCACAAAACCTTAAGTGTCTCCCACCCCTCTGATTTTCTTGTCTTCAGTATATCCTGTGAGTATTAGATTATCCAAGCCCACTTTCTTTATATATCCTAGAAATCTCAGTTGGTTTCTTTTGGTTTTAAGTATAAATTTCGTTATAATAATCATTAATAACTTTTCTTTTCTTTGTTTTTATTTTTTATTTTATTCCTATCTTTAACTTTGGGATATCAAGTTCCATTCCATATTAGGCATTCACTTAACAAATGTATGTATAAATATCAATTTATTTATTCATAGGTTATTCTCAATTTGATGACTTTTTTTGTCATTCAAATATTGCCTTTTTGGTAATCAAGATAATCTTCTTTCAGTTTGGAATGTCATTAACTTTTGTGCAGTGAACAATGGCTATTTTTAGTAGTGAACAATTATGTTTGAATCATTGGACACTAACATGTAATGTTGTTATCCACTATAGGCAGTGACAGACTAGCAATGCTGACTAATTGACTGTTTGGGAGAATTTTGCCAAATGTTTATATATTTAGTAGCTTCAGGGAGTAGTTTGTTCTGAAGCTGTAGCCAATTATAAGCAGAAAGTATTCTGAATTTTAAATTCAAAAGGCTAATTTATAATTTGAATTGTGTACGATAACCTCTATTTTCTTAGATTTTAGTTAAGAGCAAATAGGATAAATTCTTTGAGATGTAACCCCACTTTTTTTTTTCCTCATCAATTTACAGCTGTTTCTATAACATTTGTAACATAGATTCCTTTCAAATAATACTAATTTCTTCTGTTCATATTGATGACTGTTAATTCAGTCATAGAAGCATAATTGGTTCTATAATTAAAAGAAATAGCTTAACTCTGATTTGAAGCCACCTTTTTATTTCTTAAACCAAATAGTTGTTAATAAGAATGTAACTTGAATTGATGAGATAGTTTTGAAAGCTAATTTTCAACTCCTTTTCTTCTGCTTTTCTATTTTCAACCACTTTGTTGTTACCTTAAATAGTCATTGATTCATTTTGGTTAAATTAGAAATACTATTTTTTCTATAAAAAAAATTTTTTTTTTAATAATAATCTTTTCTAAGACTAATAAATGTCATATTTTTACTTTTCCTTTCAGTTTTCTTGGCTGCCTTTGTTAATTATCCTATAGATTTATGAGAAATAAAAATTAAATAGGTTGGTTTGTAAAAGTTAATAGCCTTTTCTATTAAATACTGATTATTGTTGAATACTGAATGCATTGATTATTTTTTTTATTTATTATTTTTTTAAAGTTAGTCTCCATTGCCTGTTGCATAATCATAAACTTGTCTAAAAGAGACTAAAAACTATTCAGTCTAAATCACAAACTGTTCTTCAACAAAATAAAAGCCTTGTCTCATTATCAGTTGGTTTTGTATTAATAGGTACTATATGCTGAAAGAGTTATTATTGGATATTATCAATGCTATGAATTTAGATAATGTTAAAATAAAATCTCTCAGTATTTACTAAAAACTCAAATTTAAATCTACCATTATTAAAAAGGTGATGATACCCATATTTTTAAGAAATGCAAATGTTTATATATTTAGTAGCTTCAGGGAGTAGTTTGTTCTTTACATTAAGGGTTCGTTCTTTAGTTCTGTATCTGTCATTTGGTATAGCATACATTTTTTTTATTTTTATATGTACATCTTTTCAAGAGCATTCTTAAGGAAATATATGCGATATGAAAATATGTACAGCACTAAAGTGAATAGGTGTCATGACATTTTTAAAAATGTGGGTATATAGGTTTTTAAAGAATATTGGTGTGCAGATAGCTTAACTGTCATTGATGTAACTTCTCTACATGCTGCCTACACCTGATAGTGTAACCATGCTTAGCAGTCCAGTCCTCAGGGTCTTAGTATGATGTGTTAATCATAGACCCAACCTTATGCTGGTTCAAAGTTCTTCAGAGTTAGATTTGGTGGCAACTGATGTAGAGATCCAAAGTACCTGATATGGAATTCACTCCACAAATCTCTGAGCTTCCAAAGCTGCTTGTTTGTATGCATTCCAGCATAAAACCAGCATAGGGTTGACGGTCGTGTGGATTTGGAGATTCTCCAATTTTCACACTAATCGTTATAAGATTCTTTTTTCTTTTAAATCTGCATTCCTTAATTAAATTTCCAAATTTGGAGAATTATCCACCTTTTCTGAGAGTTATCACTGAGATCGCTCCTCCCTTCATCTCCAATTTGCTTCACTTACATCTTGTACCATTATTCTCCCTCTTTCCTTCTCAGCATTCAACCTCAGCCTACTTCCCAGGCCAGGCACAACTATCTTTGGTGATTCTAATTTTTAAAGCACGTAGACAAATTGGTGGAGTTTTATTCTTATTTATTTTAATTGTCTTTATTCCTATCTATTTCTCTGGAATTATCACTGTCCAGTGAGAATATGAACCAAATGACATCTCTCACCTGCCAATGACAGGACTTGTTTCATAACTTCATTAAGGGTTCATTCTCATTTAACCTTTGCATTAAAGGTCTGTTCTCATTTAACCTTTGCATTAAGGGTTCACACTCCACCCATGTCTTTATTGAACAGGTTAAGAGGCTCATCCCTTGTTCCCTGTTTAGGATTTGGTTTCCGGCTTTCTCTTTTCCAATCTTCTCACTATTACGTAGCCCCCCTGCACATCAGTGGCATTACAGCCTTGCTCGGGGTGATATGATTAAAAAAAAAAAATTTAACCGTCATTTAAATTTCCAAATTCATTTTTGTCTGAAATTGTCTTTGTACAGAAAAAAGAAACCAGATCACATTTCTTACCTGCCAATGACAGGACTTGTTTTCATAACTTCTCAAGGAAGACACAAAATTATTTCTCAGTTATTTTCAATGACTTAAAAATAAATAAAATAAAATAAGGGAAATGACCTCTCAAATGTAGACTTTACATGGCTTCATCTGTCTTGTTTTCCCTTTTTGCAAATTGGCTTTGAGTAACACTGAAATGGCTGTGCCTTTCAACTTACACAATCTGTATCCTTTTTATTTGCATGAACTTGAATTGACCATGAGAATTATCAGCACCACAGAGCCACCCTCTCTCTAGTTCATTTTCCTGTTATGACTTAGACAATGTCTCTTTTTTTTTTGTTCTCTCCTCTTTTGTTTATATTTATCTGCACTACTTTTTTCTCTTGTTGATTTAAGAGACGTAAAATATCTTTAATTATTTCTTAGAGAAATTTTTGATAGAGAAGACAAACTATCTGCTCCTTTTTTAACTTAAGTTTACGTATCTCTCTTTCTCTCTTGTTTTTTTTTTTTGTTTTTTTTTTTTTATCTTATGCCACATGTATTCAGTCTCTTGGTCTTTCATTTTATTATTTTAAAAGAGGACTTATTGCACAATTAGCATTTGTAGGAGTGACTGGATTAAATTGTAATTAATGCTCTAAAGTTAGATGATTGTCGTTTGATCTTTTAAATAAATCATTTGAAAGATATTGAAATAGGATATGATTTATGTCAAAATATTCATTTATTATTAGAAATTCACATATTCCATAAACTTTGTCTATATCTCTGAGATGAGATATTTACATTGTTCAGACCATTGTCTTTATCTTTACCATCTTTATGATGTTTTGGGCATTTTATACTCTGACCTTCAGGTGACTGAAATTTTGAACCAGTGTTTATTTCTATATACATATACAATGATTGTTTTCAAATAGCTATTTTGGTCTATACATTTATTTAAAATAAGAATCACAACTATTTTAATATCTCACATATTTAATAATGTGTTATACATCATAATAATTGTGTAAATTTTCCTTTAGTCTAAGCAAAGAAATAGGATTGTGAATTGGACAGAAATTCTTCAGGATTTTTGAATATGAAGGCAGTTAAAATTAGAATAATTTGTAGGGACATATGGATTTGTTGACTGTTTGCTCCCATTACAAGAATACATAAGTTAGGAGTCAAATCATTTTTTCTCCCCTCCTTTGTTATTTTAATCTTATTTTCATTTCTTCCTCCTTCACTCTTGGTATTTGATTTGTAATGTCTGTGGTAATCTGTTCAAATCAAAATGGAATTATCACTTGAATATTTGCTTTTTTATAAGTATGGGGATAAATACACTTGTACTCTGTACAGGCAAACAAGAATGTTCGTGTGTGTGTATATATATATATACACACACACACACTAATTTACACATGGAACATACTTTCATACAAAGTAGGTTATCTACTTAATCCAGTTGATTTTTTTATAAACTTGTAAACACTAATGCTGTTGACATTTATGAATATGTAGCTATGAGATGTGTGGGTAGTGTAACAAATATCAACATAGAAAAGTGATACTGGTGAGGAGAATTCAAATTCTAGGCTAGTATGTTGCATTCACTTTTGCACAAATGCCCTTAGTAAAGTCATGAACCAGTCTCTACTCACCTCCTCCTAAGCTAGGTGGTTTAATATCAGAGAAGACAGTGCTCTGTAACCTTGGGTGGAAAAGGCAATGTGAGTTAGTTCCCAAGAATGCAGAGTAATTCGCAGATCTCTGGGAACCATGATCACCTTCTCCTAAAGGAACATATGAAAAAAATATGCACATAGTCCAAAATATACATTCAAATTTATGGTTTGACTATTTCCAATGCAAGAGCACAAAATAATGCTGCACAGAGATCTCTCCATAAACAGCCACTAAGATGCAGGGGATTACTGAATGTGAAATAGAAGAAAAAATACTTTAATAGTGTACAATATAATAAAAGAAAAAAATAAGGAGACAGATGATAACAATTGACATTGCATTTAAGTTTTTGTAGATCAAACTTAATTAGAAAGAAAAAAGCTGGAAGACTTCTACAAGCAAGAAGTGCGAGAAAAAGACTTAGTATAAAAATTATGGTTACATCTAGGCATTTCCACTGTAAAATGAGACCTTGCCACCAATCTAGTCAGTTAAGTGCCATAAGTGAAACATGCTTGGGCGATCATGTCTCGAAAGAGACATGACTGACTGGGCAGTCGGTTGCCATTGCTTTCTGCGGTAGACTGGTTGCCCGCCAAGGCTATAGAACCCAATATGTCCTGTTATTTAACCCATAACTGGAAGGAATAGACAGATTAATACCTTTCCCAAGGGTATTTTGCGTGTAAGTGAATGCAATGAATTCAACTGGAATTTGAACTCGGCTCCCCGATTTCTTGTTCCAAGCCGATATCCACTGCACCACAACACACATCAAAGTCTAGATACCATAGAGGAAAGTTCATCAGAATAATTACCATGAAAGTATTTACAGAAAAGGCACAGAAAAACTACATCATAGTGGTAGGAAAGTGAATGAAGCTAAAAGGCCAGGTTGGAACCAATAACATTGCAGATTCTTCAGATTTTATCAAGAATCTCTAAATATATAACAGAAGCATCTGACCAAATGTAGCAACAGTATTCTAAGCATGGGTGAATGGTAAACTTATAAATATATAAGATAGCTTTGGATGAGAAAAATTGTCTAGCACCAAACTGAACCAACTTTTCTAGCGGCAGATTTAGCAATTGATACAGTGTAATCTTTCTGCTATCAGGAAGGTTGTTAATGAAAATTAGAAACAATGTAGGTCCAAAGGATAGAGCACTAGGTGGCACCTGCATTAATGTAAAAAGACCTCCAAGAGTGGCCATTCAAGACAACTTTCATCTCCTTTCACAATTTGATGATAAAGACTGAACCAGTTCAAAAGTTAGTTCAGAAATACCATAACCTTTCAATTTGTGAAAACCATTATACCAAACCCTGTTAAATGCATTGGAGATATCCAAAGCAACAGCCCAGAGCTTTGCCATTCATAGCTAAAGTTTAATAGCTTTCAGCAATAATCGTTAATACATTAGCAGTTGACCTAGAAAAGCGAAAATATAGGTATTTCTATATATTGCTGGATCTGTTAAACTCAGTTCACTGTTTGCATATATGGTTATATAAATATTTTCAAGTTGTATACGTTTACAGCAATTTTTACATCTACTGAAAGAATTTAATTGATATGTACACATTGATTCAACCACCCACGTTTGGTTTGTATGATTTTTTTTTTTTTTCTCTTTGGTAGACTTAACTGCAAGCAGATAAAATAAATCTGTTTGTGCCAAGAAAGTTAAAGAATAGACTCATTCTTCAGATGTTGAAATTATTTTCCATATGAGAACAAAATGGCAGACGTTCTTTCTTCCTCTGCTGAAAGGGCAGCTGTCACTCCCATAAACAAGATGCAAAACAGATTTGACTGGTTACAGATATTTATCTTGGTAAAATTTGAAATTTCTTGAAATAGAAAGGATTAAAGGAGAAATAAATTATAAAAAAAAAAAGTAGCCTTTTCCATAAATAGTTGGTCGGGTACTTTAACCTTACTTTGGTTTTAAAATATTTCCATCTGTTTTCTTTATTCTGAAACTAAAAAATGCCATCTTTTCAATATAAATTTTAAGACTACCACATTTTTTCCAAGATATCACTCTTAATGCATTAGCAAGAATAACAAAAACTTCAGTTATTTAAATACCATTTTAATTTCTACAATCGTGCAACCTGGAACTGTTCAAAGTATTAGGCAAGAAGTGACGGTATCATGTTTTCCATTTTTATTATTTAACCTAGTTTCCTGTGAATATTTCATTTTCTTAGTAGTTTATTTGAGGCTTTTTTTTTTTATACAGATGATGCTTCAAATTTTCTCAGTAAGCTGTTTTTGTTCAGGGAGATAACTTTATCTTCTTGGAAAATGTTTTTAAATATTTTTTCCCTGTTTTCTTTGATTGGTTTTTGAAATATAGTCAACATAACTAGGCTTATGTTATTTGTAGAATATAAATTTAATTTGTATTAATTACTGCTGAACACTTATAACTAAGCTTTTTATATATTCTGTTATCTACTATTATCTCTTCAGTTTGTATATTTTTAAAAGTTATTTTTCTGATCTTGATTGACTTTTATATATCTATTTACTCAGCTAAGTCACTATTGTAGACTCACATTTGTTAGGGTTATATTCCATGTTTTATGTGGGTTTGCTTTGTTTTATTGTTTGTAGTCTATTATGAAAAAAGTCAAAAGAAATTTGGGGTAATGCTTTTTTTTTTTTTTTTTTAGCACTAAAGGATGTTAATTTGATTGCCCACCAGTTTTTGACATGGAATAATGGTTACCTTCTTGTTTCCAAGTATGCCTGTCTGCTAGGATGGCTATTCAGTCTCTGTTGGTGACACCTGCTCAGTTATATGCTTTTATTCAGCACCCACAGACCCCCACCTGTGGTTTATACTGCAACTATGCCGTGCAGACCTTAGTTTCTGAGAAAGAGTGCATAATCTGGTATGGTCACTAGTTTGAACAAGGCCAGCATGCTCAAACCCTTGGTCACAATGACTTGACTTTGTGTTAGCACAATCATCAACTCACAATTGTATCTATCTAATCTCATTCACAAGGCTTTGGTCAACCTATGGTATCATTTTCAGGCACTTTTCAACAGAAGAGACTCATCAGGCCAATAACATCAATCATCTTTCTCACAAAACCACCATGGTAAGATTTAAACTTGAGTCGCAAGGTCAGAAAGTGAACATTCTAACCACTTGGTCATGTATCTATGGAATTAAATAATTCTGTAATTTTTATCTGGAACAACATTTCTGTCAAATTGAGTGGAGGGGATTGGTGCTTGATTTGGAGGAAGATTCAGAAATGTTTTCCAGATCTGTTACAGGCTGTTAGATGGTTTCTGAAGTTTAGATTGGAGAAGCATACTTTTTCAAAATGAATGTGAGAAAAAAGGTTTGGCAGCAATGGAAGCTATAGATATGAAGAGCAGTTACTCCTATTTCTCATTGGTGGTTGAATCTGCAAGAGATGATCTTTTTTAGGTACTGTCTACCCACCCATATTTGTCAGGTAGAGATTGTAACAGACTTCTAACCCAAATGCAGCTGTTCTTCACACATCATCTCTGTGACCACATGTCACATTGTCAAGTAATTGGTAGACTTTGTTTAATTCAGTTATTAGTTTTGGTAATTGTATCAGCTATACTTTGCTGTCACATGCAATAAATTTTGACAGTGATAGTCTTGTTTGAATTTAATAGTTGTCTGTAAATGATATCTTGCAAGAAATGATAGTCACATTTTCTTTTTTTTTTCTTTGTTAACAATTATTGTATCTTTGTCTGTCAAGCAGTCTGTTTTTTACACAATTTTATTGTCATTCATCCTAAACTCTTTATTACAAAATTTAATTCACTTGTAACTGAATTTGTTTTTTCTATCATATTTTATTCTTCTTTGTCTCTGACTTTATGCATAAATCATTTTGTAACCACATAATAAAATTTAATGTTTTTCTATTGAAGATTTTGAAACATTATGGAAAAAATTAAGATGAAAAAAAATTAATACTAACAGTTATATTCTCTAGTTAAAACCGTTTAGAATTAGATTCTTAGAAATGTTTTATTTTGTGTAATTAAATCAAAGAAATCGGGAATGAAAACGTCTAGTTAAAAAAAGTTAATAGTACAAATTAAGGTTAATATTTTATGGTGAACTATTTACAAGCTAAGTAAATAAAAGTATAAAACTATTTGTATAACAGGGTTATCTTTCTATGTAATCTCAAAAAAACGTCTTATATAATATTTTGTATGTATGTACATGTAAATATGTTTTTACGCATATATACTAAGTCTCCATTCATATGTAATTAGAATTATTTTTTAAAATCAAGTGGTTGTTATTACCTCATAACTAACCCAATTATCCACCCTACTTCCTTTTTTCTTTTTCTTTTTTTTTTTTTTTTTAACCCAAAGAGCTGATGTGACCATTAAATATTGCTATTTATTTCCTTTCCCTTATGATTTTAACACATAACTTCCTCATTGTATGTGTGGGCACAACGTGATGCATTAAAATTGAAGGAATTGGTCACTTGAGCTCTACAACAGGAAGTCCAGAAAAAATAAAAATGAAAAGACAATGAAAGCAAAGGAACAAATAAACTGTTCAGTGTGCTTTCTGATGAAGTCTGTTCGCACATTTGAATGTTACTTTATCAATTTTTTTTTTTTTTTAAATTTTTCATTTTACCATAAATACCAACTTAATGGTAGACACGAAAAAACTTCTGGACAAGGCCATAAAAGAAAACAAAAAAACTGTTAGATGATAGAATATATGGGTGTCTGCAAGAGGGACAACTCAAGATATGACAAAAATTGGAGACCTCATAATCTAGTAATTTCAGAAATGTAAGAGTCTGGGAAGTGTTTCAACAGATGATGGAAAATATTCACAGAAATCTGAACGTGCTTTGAAATAGCGAGAGATACCTTCTAAAAATTAGAAGTATTAAGAAACAAGAAAGATTTGTTGGAAACAAAAAAAAAGTGCTGAACTGCAGTGTAATATCCATCCTCCTATATGGCAGTGAATGCTGGACAATTTCTTCATAAATGAAGAGGACTTAAAGTAACAAATGTGGTTTTACATGAGGATGCTAAGAATACCATTGGGGGAACATGTGAACAATAAAGAAATTTAAAGAAAATGGAAACAAAAAGGACAATTGTATTTTTCTTGGACATGTCATGAGGAAAGAAGGCTTAGATTATTTTATACTCATGGGTCACATTTAAAACTAGTTGGAGCACAAGAGAAACAGTTATTGACCTACTTAAGTAAATGGATGGCAGAACAGGAACTTTGAGGAATAGTGAAAGAATATATATTGCTTTAAGCTACAAGGGAATAGGAAGCTATGGAGAGCTATGTTTTTTTCACATTCTGAAATTCTATAGCACATAAAGAAAAGGGAATTTGTTAAACAGTGAGTGGTAAAAAAGACTAGATAGAATTTCCAACCCTCTTACTGCCTTGTTAAGTCTTTATTTTTCTTTGCTTTTTTTTCTCTGCTTTCCTAATAAAACCAGTGGAAATTGGAACCAGATTCATTATCTTATGATAATATTAAAATGCATTTATACTTTTTGCTTGTATTGAAATGTCTTGGAGAAACAATTTTAATATCTTCATTGATATTAGCAGCCAAAATATTAAATTACTATCATCCTCCCTCATCTGTGGTAAATATATTCCAAAACCCCCTCTCATTGAATGTGAAAAATCAGACTCTATATATGCTATATTTTTCCTATACATGCAAACATAACTGATAAAGTTTAAATTATTTATTAGGCAAAATGAGATTAATATGGATAGCAAATAATAGAACTAATATAACACTAATTGAGAATTTGACTGATAGACACATTCTTATAATATAGGTTATCATTCTAAAGATATATTGTTTGTTTCTTCAAGTTGAGAAAATTTGATCCCTCGCTTCTTTTTGGCACATCCAGATTACCAGCATTGCTAATCTAACACTCTAAGACTTGTGAATTGTTAGTTAATGGGATTGACTTGAAATGAAACCATGGAAAGTGAAATAAGATAAGGAGACAAGCTTTATTTTCTTAGAAGAATGGATTCTAATCTTAAAGGGGTTAAATTTTTACAGCTGTGTTACTTAGTTTTTCTTTTCTTTTTCTTTTTTCTTTTTTTTTTTCATTACTTTACAAATATCTTGAACTCCATTTCTCACACTGATGTTTGTATTCTAAATGCAGTCAACTGTTTATAAACCTTATATTGTTCTTTTGTAGTGTATGAACAAGCCAAAAGAAATTTTAGTGCAATTATTCACTAAATATATGTTATTTAGTGAGTCATTTGTGAAGTTATATAATATTGTTTTTCATTCTTTACAAAATGGAATACATTTTATAAAATGACATTTCTGAAAAGTTTATAAAAGGTTGAACATATTTACTAACTAGAGCCTGGTATGGTAGTGCAACAATGGGAAATTAAGTGGGAATTGAGACACTCTAGCACTAACTTAGTCAAATAATTATTCATTAATATTAATGTCATTGTTAATGACAGTAAAATATCTATAGGTATATGATGCCTGATAGTAAAGAGTTTTGGGAAAATTTTTTTCTTATGATTAATTACTGAGCAATAGTTAAAAAAAAAAAAAAACACTAACTGTAACACTGTCAACCTTGATGTGTCAGTTTAATTTGGGTCAAAACCACAATATTAATGTGCCTACTAGAGAATGAAACCCAAATAATTGATTATAATTTGGTTGGGGTTTGGGTGCACTATACCCAGGTAATTGTTTTGCAGTGGTGGGGTAAAATTTGTGCAATAAAATTCAGGGATCATACTATAAAGTTGGTTTTATACATGAGTATATATGGTACTTTTTTTTCTCTCTCAAGAAATATACAATTTAATTCTATTAAAGGCCAAGATTTTAAACAGTTTTTTAAAACATGCAAGGATCTCTTTCCTATATAAGATTAATACAATTTCTTTTCCACTTTTCTATTATCATTGCGCTACACTTGTTACATATTTTCCACAAATTAAATGCTGATAACTTTTCAGTGTCTTGATAAAGATAAAATGTAGTTTTCATAATCAATTTTTAAAAACTAATTTGTTTTATTCCCAAGTTTAAACGATACACAGTAGTGTATTTAAAAAAAATGGTTTCAGGAGCATTTTTTTTTGCACTGACTAAAATTGCTTTTCTGGATATGTTTACTTAGAGCATTGTTGAGTTTTGTATTCATCGGAGCTTAAAAACTTGTTTGAAGCGGTCCATAGTCTTGTCATGAATCACCATTGGTTCAAATTGATTTTCTGCCCCTGTCCTCTTTTTGATTGGATCATGTTTCAATATGTGGCCCAGGCACTCAAAATAATTCCACCATAAATAGACTTGCACACTGAAATGGAGTGAGTCATTCATTTGCAAAATTTTATTGAAGACAACTAATAACAGACAAGTTTATTGTGCATCTGTGCTTTCCTTAATTGTTTGGAGCTTCTTTGCATGTAATATTATTAGAGTGCAACTTTAAAAAAAAATAATTAGGGATTATTTCCCCCTAATATTTAATTTTGTTCTGTTCTTTTATGCTTAAGTCATATACACACACAAACACAATCTATATACTCATGTATAAACTGATTTAATGAATGGTGTAACCACTGAATTTTTGGCATGGATTTTAACTATTCTAAGAAAAAAGAAAAATTGTATAATGCTATCAGTCATCAAAAATGTATGTTGTTTCTTTTAAAAAAAAAAAAAAAAAATTGTCTATTGCAACCCTTATTTGTTGCATAACTGATCAGAAAACTTGCATATGTATAAATGAGTTTTTTTTAATTTGTAAACGAGTTATATTACACAACCTAGGTTTCTACCATCTCTGATCTTCAGGTGATTTACAATAACTGATTTTACTGATTTTTGTTTTTTTAAGAATTCTCATAAAAATTCTGTTACGTAAGCATTCCTAAAAAATGGTAAAATCAGCTATTGTAAATTGCTTGAAGATACCAGACGGTAGAAACCTGGGTTGCATAATATAATTCGTTTACAAATGAAATATTTAAAAGTTCTACAATATAATTGTATTGAACACTTCTTTAATAAAACAACTGTGTACTGGTCTAATTTAATTATGACCAAAAACTAATTAAATAACTATATATATATATATATATATATATATAATAATAATATTTATTAATAAATTATAACATTGATATGTTATAATATCACTACAAAAGTAGCTATTTTGTTTCGACACTTTTTGTGTCTTTTCAAGTGATGTTGTTATTTCGAAATAACAACATCACTTGAAAAGACACGAAAAGTGTCGAAACAAAATAGCTACTTTTGTAGTGATATTATAACATATCAATGTTATAATTTATTAATAAATATTATTATTATTATTAGCTCTACTTTGTATTGAGCACTTTTTTAAAAATAGTGTTTCTTTGGATGGGGAATATTATTCCACCCATACTTGTGTATGTATGTATATATATATATATATATATATATATATAAGGTTTTTGGTTAGTGTTTAATAAAATTGTTTTTATCATTGTGGAGAGAAAGAAAATTACATGAAAGGATTCTTCGGAAACATTTTTTAAAAAAAATGTCTAAAATTTGAAACAAAATTTTCAGGAGGTGTGTAAAATTTATCTGAAAATTTTTATTATCTTCACACTTATTTCAAAATTTCCCAAAACACTTTCATGGAAAAAAAAAATTGTATTTCTGGGATTACAAATTACTGTTGTCAGACAGAGAAGGGATTTATTTGAATTAATGTTGCCATCTTTATTACAGTCCTAATATTTGGCTGTTGTACCTCATATTGTTGAATTTGGTAATGTTCTTGGAATTTTGACATGTCTTATTCTATCCCCAGTAGTAGATTGTTTTAGATATCCCTAAATATGGTTAGCAAATTCAGAACTGTCAATCCCAAGAGATTTAATTGAGGATTCAGATAGAATGTGCTTGCATACAGACCTCTGAAGAAGGTCCAGGTTTGTTATGCACTGTCATAATTGCTATTACTTGGAAAAATGGAATCTGTTTACAAAGTTCAAGTTTTACTGATGCTGCTTCTTTACTCAAGACTAATTCTCTTGTGAAAGGCATGAATCTACACCTTTCTTTTCAATATCTCATTGGTGGCTACTTTTTAATATTAAGTAATTATATAATATAAATTTAAAAAGACCTATATTTCTTTTTTATTTCACCAACTTGGTAATTTTTATTCATACCCATGGTTATAAAGATAATTTGAAAAAATATGCTGAATAAAAATTCTTACACAGAATTGTAAACATTTCTATTTTCTGCACTTAAGATTGTTTTTTATTGAACTGTTTTAAAGAATGATTGTCTATTATCTTGATTCAGTGAGAAATGACTAATTCTATTCCTGTCTGTCCTTTCTTTACCCTTTGAATAAGTGATACAGGTTTGTAACACCTTGATGTTCAGAATTCTCACTGTTGACTTAAATCCCCAGGTACCTCCTTTCTTTCTTTCTCTTATTTCTGCCATCTGTTTATGATAAAAGCATTTGTATTCCCAGGATTCTTAATTTTAGTATAACAACTATATGCCTCTGACTTACTATCACACCTGATAAAAGTGGGTCCAGATAGTAGAGTACTTGATGTCACCCCCATTTAAATAAATAGAGTTCACTTAATCATTTTATCTCTCTCGTCCCCCACATTTTTTTCTTTCTTTTTTCAAGCACATTAATTTTGGTATTTTTTTATCTAATGATCATGGGGACTGAATTTCTAGCTCAGATGATACAGTGAAGAAAAATAGAAACCCAATTCTTCATGGTGACAATTTTACTGAGTTCACTGCTGGAAAAATAACATCTACAGGAAAGGAAAAAAAATAGAGAAAATCTTTTGGCAGCATTGGAAGAACCTTTTTGGAATTCTGTTTTCTTTCTGTTCTTATCTACTTCAGTTAGGTAAATAAGTTGCTTTGTCTTTATAGTCAACTATCAACTTAGATGCATGAAAATGTGCAGATTGCAAGCAATTTTGCCTTGATATTTTTTTTTTTTTCAAAGCAGTTGGTAATTTTGGTTGAATATTTTAACAAAAAATTGCGTTGTCTTCATTCTGAACTATTGTATTTGTTAACATTGTTTTCAGGTGCTTCATACATTAGAAATAGACAAGCATTATTTGTTGGAAAATGTTTAAATATACTGATACTTATTCTCTTTATTACAAAAGACAGAAGTTCTAGTGATTTGAATAGCATTGGCTAATCCTTTGTCATATTTGAGACTTCTTTCATGATTACCTTTTAAGTTATTTTTTTTTCTGCATTGTGTCTTGGCATCAATCTAGCAGAGTGCTCAGTTAAAATGGAGATTAAATGATGACAAACACATCAGAGGTGCACATATGTGGAATTGTTGACTTCACTGAAAATAGATTGGGCTTTGATTTCCAAATTCCCACTGATTTTATTTACCCAATCCTTGTCTTCTTTGGCATTGTTGCAATCGGTTGAGTCATAAATAATTTACTTTCATTTATCAACTTTATTCTTCAATACAATTACATTTTATTGAATTCATTGTTATTTTCAATAACTTGTTACTCCTTACCAGGGATTTTTTTTATATATTTTCAGTATAATTCTATAGGAATGTGGGAAAGTTTTCAACAAACTCTCGAAGGTAACCCCCCTCCCCCCGAGGGCCCACTTGTTTGCAATGAGTGGCTGTAGGGTCAATCAGACTGGGAACAAATGAATATGAGATGGCTGTTTCAACCTCTGAGGAAAGCACATGCTTAGGTGAATGATCCTGGATATAACAGGTGCTTGAAACCTTCCCCACATTTGAATATATCAATCAGGTAGCCCTGGAGAAATGAGGCAAATGGGACCTCCCTTCCATCATCATCTTACCCATTTGGGGCTCCGAGGTGGTTTGGGAATATGGTTGATAATAATAATAAATAAACTATGAGCACAAAAAAAAAGATTATGTGATACAGAAAATTGAACATTTTTTAAATTCATTGTAATAGAACCAATAGAAGACAAACCAATAACAAAGTTGTCACCTATTCTCATAGGAAAAAAAATCTTAGCATCTTGGATAATACCAAAAACAGTTAAAAATCTAGAAATGTTACTGATAGAAGCTAAAGGAAAACAGGACACTGAAACTCTACTAAGACCAAATTTCATAATATAATTTCTACCGACACCAATTTTTAAATTCCTCCAAAGGGTGTGAAACACCAAACTCTCACTGTATATACTGGAGGAAATTAAGAACAATAATTCTATCACAAAATGTTAGACATTAAAAGAATATCTATTAAAAAATAAATGATAGACTTATAGATATCAACACTTACTACTTTTGATGTACCAGAATCACCACATAAAATAAAAATTTGATATAGAAAGTAGAAAGATATGTTCTGAATTCATTAAAATTCTTCAGCTGCCAAAGATATGGACCCAGTAAGAATGAAGGTAGTATGTATATGGAAAATGATCTTAAGCATACACAGATCACATGCCCAAATGAAACCAAATACCTTAATTGTAAAAACAAAAACAAAAAAAAAAACACAGGGCAATTTCCAGGGACTGAGAAATCTGGGAAAGAGAAAGATTAAAAATTAAACACCCCTAAAAAATTCTGTATTCAGAAGCAAGGAAAAGCACTGAAACAAACTCCAATACACCATCATATGCAAAAATTACTCAAGCAGCATCAAGCTATACCTATGAAAATCTATATAGTCTGCTTCTGGGAGATGTTTCTCAAAGAAACTGAATCTACTATAAAGGATATGAAACTTATCAGAAAATAAATGTATTAACAATAGAGAATAGGCCATGTGGAGTGGGGGTACTTCAATATTGGTTAAAAAAAAAATCAATACTTCATGGAAAATTACAATTAAACACAAATCTACAGACCCTGGCAGTAAAAGCTTCAGTTTATCAAACAATAACTGTTTCATTTTGATTCCTCCTAAACACAGACCGAATTAGATTCAAATATAAAGGTTAATTGGCCAATTTCCCATTCCCTTTCTATAATGGGAGATTTTAATTCACACAGCAAAATGTGGAGCTGTAGGAACCCCAGTCAAACTGGAAAAATTATAGAATCTCAACTAGAATCATTCTGATTTATTTTTCCTTCATAACCAAAAGCTCATTATCCTACACCCGCCAGGTACTGAATCAACATCAGCTATCAACTTAATCATATGCTCAATAAATAAAACCTGAGAAATAAAGAAAATTAATGGAAAAACATCACAAATTGCAACATTCTACTTAACCAAAACAAATGGAGATAAATGCACTAGAAAAAAATATAGCTAACCTAATAGCAACAGAATTTCAAAGAAAATCCTGAACAAATTACTACACTATTAAATTTAAAAAATATGAAAATGTTAGGAAACAAGGATCACTTACATTCATTTTAAACAAATACAATATTCTCTTTACTATGACAGAATTAAAAACTGCAACTTTTCCAGATAAAATTCATTACCAATTTTTAAAACACCTGCCGGAAAAGTCTCTTACTACTTCTTCAGATCTTCAATGATATATGGTGTTCATAGAAATTTCTCAAATTATGGCTTGAACTTAACACCTTGATCCAGAATTAAAATTAAATGAACACTTAATTTCTACAGTCGGACGAATAAAATATTTAGGAATCCTACTAGATAGCAAGCCTAACTTCAAAGGTGCCCATTGATTACCTTAGATAAAAAAAAAAACTTTGAAGCTTCTAAAAGTAATACAAAAACTGAATTTGGGTGCTGCTCAAAAAGTAAGGCTCAGAATATGTCACACACCAGACCAAAATTAGACTATAAATGTGTTTTTATAGTGTCACAATCAATCCTATCTTTTAAAAAATTACAAACCATACAAAATGAAGGTGCAAGTTTAAGTATCACTTATGCACTATCTCTATATAGAAGCCAATAAATCATCTATATCTCTGAGATTAAAACAAACAATCAATTCGATATGCACTAAAATTATAATCCAACCCAAATATCTTAGCATACTAAAAAACATACGCCTCAATATATTCAATTTCATAGAAATAAGCCAACAGCCATCTTTTCAGTTGGACTTTGAATTAATGAAGCATGAGACCAAATAAACAAAGATCCTGCTTATGTAACACCAGTCACAATAAACACGGTAACTCTATGGACAATCTCTAAACCTCAAATAGACCTAACATTGGCTCCATTTTTGTGTGTCAATCAATAAAAGTATGTATAGAGAATTAAAACAAATATTGTGACTATAAATCATTCTACACAGAAAAAATTCCTACATAGAATAGGTGCAGCAGCGAAAGACAAAATATAAACAAATCAGGATGCTAAATAATGTATCTATCTATACAGCTGAACTACAAGCCATTAAAATGATACTTAAAATGATAGAATATTCAAAAGATAGGGAGTTTGAATATATTAAACTTTTATCTAGCTGAACAGCAATTAAAGAAAAGAACACAAATCATTCCTATATTAAAGAAATCAGAAATTTGTCATCAGTTAATAAAGAACAAAACAATAATATTGGCTTGAATTCCTAGCCATATAGAAATTAAGGGAAATGAAGTTGACACAGTGGCAAAAGAGGCAACAAAAATGAAAATTAATCAATATCAAACTCCCATATACAGATTACAAAAAGAAAATTACACAACACGTCAAGAAAATGGTAAGCAATTTGGGACATGTTCCCAAATAATTAACTAAACAAACATCAGCCAATACAATAAGAAATACAGATCCATTGGTTGGCAAGACATAGTGCTCAACAGAATAAGAATTGGACATACCTCTCTCCCTCATGTAAGCTCAAGGCAGAAACTAAACCTCGATGTACTCACTGCAACCAGATCTCAATAGAATGCAAGAAGCAAAAAAAAAAAAAATATATGCAGCAACTATTATAAAGTGCAAAATCTTAACATGCTCTTCAAAAATATACCTACTGCCCAAATAATTGAATATCTCAAGAAAATACTTTCTATAGAAAATAGAACTTTGCAACTTATATTTTTATACCTGAATAAAAAATCCAGTTTCAGCGCACTTATATGCTGGTAAAACTAATAAACAATGAATCTGTAAACTTAGCAAGAATTTTCTTTTTCACATTAAATTAAAGATTAATTAACCAGAAAATTAGGAATACCTTTTTTTATACTTTATTTTACATTTATCATTGGTCAGATTGTTAAACTACTTAAAAATGCATGGATCAAAACAGATTTAGTGACCTTGCTCTGCTTTGCGTACAAAGAGAAGAAACTGAAAAAAAAAAAAAAAATTTGGTCATATCAAGCAAGGAAAGTGCAGTTGCGATTACCGTGCTATAATTTGTTTGTTCAAACATTAGCAAGTGTGACTTGAATTTGTTGTTTTTGTTTTTCAGCTGATATTATGGTAGTTATTTAAAAGTTCTATGTTTTAAAAGGGCTTTAATTTCACTGCTCTGCATAGTTGCTATTTGCAGAAATGCATCTACTTGTGATAAGCCATGACTCAATTTCGGGAGATGCAAAGTGATCTAACAATAGCTCCAAAAATAGAACTGAAGGAAGATTTTCAGATTTGATATGAGGCTGTTTAAGTTCACTTTGTATTCATGATCTTAGGAAAGGCATGAATCCATATCTCTCAATAGGTCAGGGCAAAATTGTTGGGCAGGTGAAGCCTTTTGGTTAGAAACAGCCTACCAATCTTTCTGCATCTAGGAGTTGATCAAGATTCCCCAGTTTTTTGTTACTATAAAAATACTTAAAATAGAAGACTATTCTGACAAAAACATTCAGCTTGGCAGTTACTTTGAATGTTTCTAGTTACTAACAAGTAATGGTACTGGGCTTAATAGTGATTTCTTTGTGTGTTCAAGTTGATCTCTAAGCTATCAATGCAGTTGGGAGAGGCAGGAGCAAATTCACAAACCAACCACTTAAGGGTTACAAACAAGGAACATCCAATTTTAAGTTTGCTCCTCCCTTGCTTCCATTTGATTTGTAACCTTGTGCCATTATATTCATAAAATAGCTGCTTTATGCACAAGGCAAGGAGCAGTGGTTAACAAACTCATCTCTTATACCATTTCTAAATGTATCTTCATTGAGTACATTGCTATTGTAGCCATGTAACAGTAAGCTATACCAAATGAATATCTGTAGTCAGTTTATTTATCAAAAAACAAAACCATTAGTAATCCACTAAACATTGTTTGACATAAACTTTTTTTTCTTTTTTTTTTTGCTTTTTAACTATTTTCTTTGACATAAATGCCTATTGATTATCATGTGGTTTGCATTAACAGAATGTCATGTTCATAAAGTCAATGTTCTGTTACTTGTTTTCCAGTCTAAGAAATGTATTCATTTGAGCTTTTCTAAAGTCATTTTTTTCTCACCTTTTTGGGAAATGAGTATAAATTTCAGTGTTTTAATGTCTGAGTGCAGTTAATCTATATAACAGCTTAATTCTATTACTTTATATCTATCTATATATATATATAATGAGAGAGAAAGAGTTACTTGCATAATACAAATAAAAAAACAAATTACAAGATTTATATATAGATTGGCACTCATGCTTAGGTTCAGTATATGTTCTGAAAAGTGATACATGCAAAAATATACATAGATTTGAAACAAGCTTATAATATGTTATGTATATTTTGTTTGTCTTAACTTTTTTTTCTCAGACCTCTAAAGGACAACAGGTTTTCCTAATTCTTTAAGAAATGGAATGTAAAATAGCCACTTAGCATTTTCTTACTTGATTTGACTTTTGGCAAATACTGTTTTGATAAATATTTTGAATACAGACTTTGTGCTAATTTTACATACATATCAGGCTTACGGCCATATCATGTTGAATACACTGGTTCTTGCTTGATCACTGAAGTTAAGCAATGTTGAGCCTGGTCAGTAGTTAGATGGGTGACTGCTAGGGAATACCAGGTGCTGTAAGCGTATAGTGATGGATGTGTGTTGTGGTACAGTGGATATCTGCTCGGAAAGAGAAATTGGTGAGCCGAGTTCGAATTCCAGTTGAATACCCTGCATTCACTTAAGCACTGGTACCCTTGGGAAAAGTATTAATCCATCCCTTCTTTAGTTATGGGTTAAATAACAGGGTAGGACTTGGGGACCTGCCCTTAAAAACAAATCTCAATGAGTCTTGATACTCGAAAAGAAAAAAGTATTACTAGACACAAAACTTACATAAAAATAACAAATTGTTGAAAGAAAAAGGTATTACCAGCAATAAATAAATAAAAAAATTAGTTGTCAATAAATGACCCACCAAGGTTGATATGCCATAAAAACAAAACAACCAACCAACAACATACATATCAGTTCTGTCAGAAATAAATAACAATTAAAAATTTTACATTTTCATTCTACTTATGAAACATTGACAACTATGTTGCTCTAAATTTTCTTATTTGTGGCCAAGCCAAACACACATACACTACATTCTAACTGTGAATAGTTGTAATTGTTTTCTCTTAAAACTATATTTGATAGGAAATAGTACTATCAAAAGCTGATTTTTATTAATTAGAAAATTAATTCTGTGGAGAGAATTGGGTAAAGGGCAACAGCATGACTAGAACTGTAATTTTTTTTTCTGAAATGATTTCTCTGAATCTGGAACTTGTGAGAGATGTATCCCATAATTCCTAATTGTCAGAAAATACAAATAGTGATGAAATTGTTTTGAAACCAAATCCACGCTCACTGCTTCTATTTATCTTTGCTGTTATTTCTGTCCAGTGACATTTTTAAAGAGTCTAATTGTTTTTAGAGCAGCAATAGCTGTCTTCTGTAGATATCAATCTTTCTCTTTGAGTTTGGTAGTTGTCATGGAACATTCTTCTCAAAGGTTAATTTGACAGCAATTAAGAATCAGTACCCTTGTATTTATAAAGGGCATTTTACATGAATCATTCTCATAAGAGTAGATTATGTAAATTGTTTGTGCATTTTTTAATTTATACACACAAGGTGAAACCCAAAATATTGAAAAGTTGTTATGAGCTGTTCTTTGCATGGATGGACTCTTTTCTTCCACTATGTATCTCTCACAAATACTTTGTCCTGATTTTCAAATTAAGCACAACTGACATGACTTAAACTATCTATTTATATATTTTGTCCCTTAAAGCAAACAAATGGCAAGCGGTGACCTTATAGTATTGGTGAGAGTAGTTTTCATAGAGATATCCAATGTAAATACATGTTTGTGTGTAAGTTTGCAGCAACTTAATGACACTATTTTCAAGTTAGTTTTAAAGAAAGTTTTTTGCAAAAAGAATTATTAAAAAGTTATTTATCAGTTAAAAAAAAGTATACTATTAGAAATATTTTTGCAGTTTATCGTTGAAAGAAAAAAGCAATTTTCTTTGGTATCTTTATGTAGTTTTATAAATGATAAAGTTGATATTCACCACTTTTTTCCCTCCACCCCAGGAGATCAATATTATTATTTTTCTTATACACTTCACTTGATTTTACTTCTGCTGAAGATAGATATTTTACTTAGTCAAAGTAGAGCTATAATTGTGTCATTTGTTCCAAACAATTTTTGTTTGGAATGGCCAAGTGAGATGGTCTTCATTCTGTAGACATCATCCTTTACATGAAGTTTAGTTTTTTAAAGCCACAAATATTGAACACAAAATAATTGTCTGTAAGACCAGCTTAGTAAACACAGTTGCATTGTGAAGAGCCTCTTTTCTAACTAAAGCTTTCTCTGGTATAAAACCAGAATAGAAATCCATTCTATCCATGAACAATGATTTATTTCAATAACTTGCTGGCCATTGCTTTAATTTTAGAGACTACATGGTAAACTTATCAACTTCTTTAATTTTGGTCAGCATTTGTATCATTGAAATGTTTCAAGCCATAATTGTTTGGTTTAGTGTCAGGAATTAATTTCAGTTTCTCTTGGTTTTAATTTGAATCCTTTATAGACATTGTTTTCTTAGCTGGAAAAAAAAATCTTGCTTATATTTATCTACTAACTTTAATGTTTATCAATACTGATGTTATTGAAAAAAACTTTTTTGTTTGTAGGAAAAAATATTTTCATTTGATTCTTACTTTTAAGATATAAAAACATTTAATTGGCCAGTTTTCCTGTTATTTAAAAGCTGACCCAAACAGTGATTGACTCAGCAGTATGTTGAATGAACCCCTCCTTCCCCCCAAAATTTTTTGCTCATTCTTTGCTCTTTAAAATTGTCCATGGTAGCTTGAAGGTAAAATGGTTGATACTATTTCAGTGAATTTTTGTCATTGGCTCTATCTCTAGCTGACAAATATCATCTAGTACAGGATGGTATTACTACACTTATTATTTCACAAACATTAATGTAGATTTATTTATTTTTTTATTTATTTTATGTTCATTTTGTTTTTGTTTTTTATTTTTGTTTTTTTTTTCCAAAAAATGATTTCATTTTATGTTTTTTCTTTTTTTAGGTCTCCAAGCTTGTCATTCTTCATGAAGAAGCTGAAGATGGTAATGCAATGCCAGATCTGGCACGGCCTGTACAGGCTGTCAAACTCGCTGTTGACAACTTAGTCAAGGTAAAAATCTAAAAACTATTACATATTTAAATTTACTGTTAGATGTTGAGTTTTTTTTTTTGTTGAATCTAGATTATTTTGAAGTATTTTTCTCTTTGCCTTATTTAGTGTAGAAGCAATCATTGCCAATGCAATAAACATTTGGTACTGCATAATCTATGTAAATGTCAGTCTGCCATAAATTTCCTACAAAATACCTTTTATCTTTCAACTGTCAATTCCTTTTTACTGATGGTCATTCAGTAATACTAAAATATCTAATAAATTGCTAAATTACTGTGACCTGTTTCTTTTTCTTTTTACAGCTCATTATTACTCAAGATAGTAAAATAAGTTGATGCAATATTTTCAATTTTGTTGTTATAAATTTTAATAAATTCTGTGATGTACATGAGTAAATTACCAAAATTTACTTTCTCTAAAGACCTTCTGAAAGTGTTATCTAACAATGAAGTTATAAAATATTTTAGTGTTATTTACGCTATTTGCATTGTTCAGACTCTTGTTCTCATCTTCGTCATATTAATGTTGTACATTCTGGCCTTCTTCAGGTGATAGGTTAGAATTTCAGATAAAACTCTTGGGGACACGTAAACCAATGGGTTGAAGTAATCCAGTGATTGACTTGAAGAGTTGTGAATTCAATACCTGGCACCAGCAGAAGTGAACAAAAACTTGGAGAGTTGAATTACTAAAGGGAAATAACTTCAACTAAGATATCCAGAAAATGCATGAAATGTAGAACAAGAATCTACCCCAGTGGATGAAATAAAGGGTTTGGTTTGAAATTCCAATGTATATCACCTGGAGAAGGCTGGAAGATACAATGGCTAAAATGTTGTGAATATGACAAGATGACAACAGTCTGAACAAAGTAAATACTTACAATACCTCATCTCAGAAATATAGACAGATATTTCAGTGTTAAGTATTTTCAGCTAAATTTTCTTCCTTTGTGCACCATTGCAATAAAATAGTCAACATTTTGGTTAGTTTTAATCAGTAAACACACTTTCTTTTTAACCAAAATTTACAAATTGACTATTTACAAAGTATAACTTATTTTAATATTAAATATCTTCATATGCATCTAAGTACTAAAAGCACCAAACTATGAAATTGTGATGAAAAGAAAATAATGTTAAAATGTTTTTAACACAAAAAAATCTGTATAACTAAAGTTATGGCTGTTCGTAAATATCACTTAATGTCACTCAAACATCAAATTATTTATTGAAAATATATACATGTCACATTTTGATATTGCTTATGTAAAAATGCTGAACCAACTTCATAGTCTAGGTCTGCAGAAACCATTCTAAAGAACTTTGGCATCCTTTAGTCTCTGAGTTTTAGATCAAATGATGTTCTTTAAATATTAAACTTTGATTGCTGTAACTGGTGGTGGCAGCTGGTCATTCATATCCAAGTGTGCCTATCTATTAGGATGACAAGCAAGTCTCTGTTACAAATGCCTACTCAGGCACGTTTGTATTTGCTCAGAGCCCACCTGCAGTCTATACTGCAACTATGCTGAGTGGAACTTAGTTACAGTTTCTGGGAAAGAGTGGCATGATAAAAAGTCAGAACAAGGCCAGTATGCCCAAACACTGTCATAATGACTTGCAACTTTGTGATAGCACAACCACCAATGGCTTCCAAATAGTTCCATCTACCCAGTTTTACTCACAAGGTTTGGATCAACTCTTAGTATAGTTTTGAGGCACTTTCCAATTGTGTCATATGCTGTGATGGTCTCAGCAGGCTGATAATATCAATAAGTCACCTTCCTGATAAATCAACCACAATGAGATTCGAACCCAGGTCTCATGGTCAGAATTTCTGTAAGTAATCAATGTATTGTTATTTTGAAAGATTTGAATTAGGAAAGATAATTTAGTTCAGAGAAATTAATGAAAGACACAATATTATATCAAGCATGTTGAAGGCTTAATTGTTAAGGCATGATTAGCTATTTTATGCCAACACAATGGCAGTTTATTGAGGAAAGCCAGTTATCAATAATAGATAAAAAGGGTTTGCTACTGTATCAACACATGAAAAACTCAAAAAAAATTTTTTTAAAGAAACAGAAATGCATCTTTTCTACTATATAAATTCATTAGAGAAATTCTTTATTTTCAAGATTGTATTCTCACCATTATAAGTAATGTGTGACACACATGGGCTTGAAGTCCACCTGTTTGCATATAGGAAACAATGTATTACATTGCAGACAAGTGAATAAATATGCTAATAGATTTTACAAATTCTGTAGCATATTACTAATGGAGGCTTTAGCTTCTTCTAATATTTATATCTAAGATTTGTCTATTTTTTTAACTGGAAATAGTCAGCTTTGTGAAATTGAATACAGACAATAAAATTGCAAAGAGCCCAGGTTTTCAAAATCTTAAAACAGTTGAAATAACTTTTATTACTGATCAAACAGCTTTTGATTTTTTTTTCTTAGATTATAAGCAAAGTAGAATTGATACTTACCATTTACTTATATTTTAAGTAAATCATTTTAAGTTATTGTTTCAGAAAACTTTCCTCATCCTATGTAAAAGTTTTACCGAAATATTATATCCATTAGAATTTTCTTGCTTATTTGTGAGTGCTGCTAATGTATTTTTCATGCATTTAAGATGTTTTAGATTATAGTCTGTCATCAAACCATATAATAATTATCAATATCTATTTATATATTTTCCTGTCCCATCTGTAGTGGGAAGGCTGGTAAATCACTCTAAGTTAGTAAATCTATGAGTGATTACTTCTCTTAGTCGGTTTAAGAATCTATGCAAATATTTATCATCTGCATTTAAAAAAAATATTTACCAAGCAAAAAACAGAAGTGTTTATCAATTCTTTTACTTCTACATTTCTTAAATTACAGTCTTATTTGTTCAAGCCTTTCATATGGGACCTTTTATTTATTAAATAATTGTCTTGCTTCAACTTGGTCTTGAAATAGGCTTTGTCATTGCAGTGCTAAGCTTTTTCTTCCAAGAGAAATTTCCAATTTATTTGTTGTATTAAACATATAAAATTTTAAACATGAAAGATGTGCAAAAATTGATTTACACAAAAATAATCAATAAATCATACATACCATTGAATATCTAATAAATATAAAGGGGATGGATAAACTAAACAGTTTATTTGCTTCTGTTTTAGTTGTGAATTCTTTCTCTGCTTTACATTTTTTTTCAAAACTTTTTCATTATATCTCCTTAAGACTTTCTAACAATTGCCATCATTTTTTGATAGCAAAGGCATACTGGTCAAGAATAAAGTAAATTTTCACATAAGATTTCAATTTGTATTGCATATCCTGGAAGCTTGTTTATCATGGATGGTACCAGAAAACAATTTGACTAAATCAGAAACAAACCTACAGTTATATTACTATTTGTCTACTCTAACTAACCATTCACTATATTTTGTTTTTACTATTAGAAAATAGTCTCAAGTTACTTCATATTTTCATTGATTTTTTTTTTTTTTTGTAAATCATATCACCACAAGAAAGGCGATAATGCCATTGATGCACAGGGGGCTACGTAAAAGTAAAAAGATTGGAAAAGAGAACCTGGTCAATAGATGTGGGTGGAGTGTGAACCGGGTGATAGTTTAGTCTATCTATTCCAATTGAAAAAAATAATAAAAGAAAAGAGTGAAAAGTCTGGAAAAGAGAAAACCAGAAACTGCATCCTAAGCAGGAAACAAGGGATGAGCCTCTTCACCTGTTCAATAGACATATTTACTTAATTGTATATACTACAATTTTAAATTTTGATGTATGACTAAAAAGATTGTATAACACCAATTTTGGCTTTGAATCTGGTCTTCAACATTGATCTCTGGTTGTCACAAAGAATTATCACTTCTGAACTCAGCTTTACAATTCACTTATAAAATTTTTGTCACATTGAACACATGTTTTTCAGGAATTTTTGAATGTCATTACTGTTTTAATTTTTTCCCTTCGTTTTTTTTTTATCACCTCTCTTTATTTGACATTGCATGCATTGACTGAAAAAAAAGTATAATTGTTTGGTAAAGCTTTGTTCTGTTTTAAAAAATTTTCCTTTTTTTTTTTTTTTTTGGCATAAAGATTCAAATGTCAGCTTATTTGATTCTTGTTTCCTTCTTTCTTAGCTATTTTTCCATTTCCCTTCTATGTGCTTTTGTCTCAAGCCATGTACAATCATGGTTCTCCACAACTTCATTGCTTTTGTAACCTTGAGTAAGACTGTCTGTTTGCTATCCCTCCTAGTCACTGTTCTATCAAACATTTACACAAACTTGTTAGGTAAGTTATTCACTGCTTTCCTCTGCCCTCTTGCCTGCCATATGTCCTGTGAATATCAAATTCTCTAAGCCCTCTTTCCTTATTATATACCCATTAATTTAACTTGGTTCTAGATTATTCTTTTTGTTTCCATTTCCTTAAAATTTTATCTTTGCTTACATGTTGGGTCCATGGTATTCTCAGCATCTTTCTGTAGAACCATATTCTGTTGTCTCAGTCTTTTTTGTGTGTGGATATTATTCAGCACCTACTGCCATATTACATAACAGTTCTGCAGTTTTTCTTTGATTCTGTCGTGGACCCGGTAAAGAGTCCATCAAGAAATAAGATAACAACAACCAAAATAGGAAATAAAGATATATTAAACACTGCAAAATACAAATACTTAGAACTCTGTTAGTATAACGATGAATATGTGTTAGAAAATAATACTAGAACTGGTACTTGCAATGGTAGTTTGATAGCAGTTTTGGGCTATCTCCATCTATAGCTCTCTACTGATTTTTTATCTCTCTCTTTTGATCTACTACTACCTCTTGTGAGGGGAAGTATATGTAGTTGTAGAAAGAGTTCACTCCGTTGAATGGGTGATGCCACCATGACACCTCCCCTCCCAAGTTTTTTTTTCTCTATGTAGAGGGAGCTTTAATATCTGTTTCTTTTGTGATTTATCATCAATGGTTTGGTGAACTTCCTTTCCCTACCAGATTTTCTAGTTTCCGGTACTGTTTGGGGTCTTTGTAACTCAAATGTATCAAAGATTGTGTCCATTGTTTCTTTTTCTTGCGATGATGTGTTGGTTTCTTCCAACCGCCTTTTCCTTATTTGATTTATGTGCCTTGTGTGTGTGTGTATTCTGGTCCTTGAATCATGTATAGCATATTTCCGATCCTATTAGTTATTGTACTGGCTTTCCCAGTAAGACGTATTGTTTTTAAACATTTTATAATATACTTTTTCTCCTTGGTCTGAAAGTCCTCTTTGGTATGAATGATGTTGGCTGTTTTTTTGTTTTGCTTGGGTAGTAATTTGTCAAATACAGATTTTATTTTTCTTGCAAACATCACCTCCTCTGGTGACAGTTCTGATGGTGTATTATTGTTTGGGGTAATCCTATTCACCTGTAGAAACTGTTGCAGTGCTTTTAATGCTCTTTTTAGGGTGTCAACAAATCTCTCAGCTTGACCATTTGAACATGGGTCATACAGTGGAATTTTTATGTGGTTTATTTGGAACATCTCACAGAACTCCTGGAAAGGCTGTGGATGTAAATTGTGTTTTGTTGTTTGTTACCAAACAATCCACTACCTCAAACCTTGTGAACAGTTCATGTAGCCAGTTAAGTGTTTTCTGCCGTTGGATTCTTGTAGTGAAAAAATTCCGGCCACTTGCTGTAGCTGTCTACTGTGATTAGGTAATAAAATCCATTTATAGGTCCCACATAATCTACGTGGATCCTTGACCATGGTCGATCAGTTTTCGGCCAAGGTTTTTGTATCATTGGGGGTGTCCTGGCAGCTAGAGTGCAATCCTTACATTTTTTTTACCATTAGCATGATGTCTTCATCCATGTTCTTCCAATAAACATAGCTTTTCATTAAAGCTGTCATACAATATTTTTCCAGGTTGTCCGATATGAAAATTCTTTAGTATTCTTTTCTGCCGTGTCTTAGGTATTATGACTCTCCCATTATACATTAATACGTTGTCGCAAAGACTTTTGTCTCTTGTATTTTTTTTTCTTGTGCTTTTAATGAAGTCGTCACTTTCTGCCTCATTCCTAATTTCTAGTAACATCACTGGCAGCCCTCGTACTGTGTTTTCCAGTGCTGTTCTCATTTTGCCTTCTGATTGTAGTGCAGCTATTAATAAGTCTTCAAGCGGTTCATTATTCTTTGGCACTAATCTTGATAACCTGTCTGTGTGTCCAATCTTGTTGGAAGGCAGGTATTCCAATTTGAAGTCGTAGTTAAGTAATATGGTTTCCCATCGTAATAGCCTATTTGCTGTGTATGTTGGCAAGCCTTTCTTTGAACCGGAGATTGTCAACAACAGTTTATGATCAGTCTGCAGAGTGTAATGTCTTCCATAAATGTACCTGTGAAATCTGGTTACAGCTAATCTGATCCCTAGAGCCTCTTTCTCAATTTGTGAATAGTTTTTCTCTGCTGGTAATAGTATTCTAGAAGCGTGTGTGATAGGCCTTTTCTTTTCGTCTGACATTTTGAGTAATAGGCAAGCACCTACGCTATACGAGCTAATGTCACTTGCTTTTATTATTAGTTCTAATTTTGGATCATAGTGTGTCAAAAACAAGTCTGACGTTAATATTTTAATGATTTCTTGAAATGCTTTTTGGCACTGTGCTGTGCAGCTCCATTCTTTTTCTTTTTTGAGTAATTCATTTAATGGAGCACGCAATTTATGCACATTGGCGATGAATTCCTGGTAATAATTTACCAATCCAAGGAAACTTTGTAGTTCCATGATATTTCTCGATGCCGGCATATCCTTTATTGCTGCCACTCTTCCCAGATCCGGCCTTTCTTCCATCCGGCTTTCTTCCATCCTTGTTTATAATGTGCCTTAGGTATTTAATTTTTTTTAGGAAAAAGTCGCATTTTTGTACTTTAACTTTGAATCCATAGCTTTGGAATTTGCATAAATACTTCTTGAATGTGTTTCACATGTTGTTCGACACTGTCGCTCTTTATTAATATTTTGTCTAAATATGCTATGGTGAAATCTAGTCCAGCTAACATTGTATTCATTGTTTGTTGGAAAATCACTGGTGCTACTTTAGTTCCAAAAGCAAGCCTTTGAAATCTCTACAGTTCTTTGTGTGTGTTAATGCATAGTAGCTTAGAGGTCTCCTCATCCACTGGTACCTGTAGATAGGTTTGGCTTAGATCCATTTTTGAGAAGTATTTGCCACTATTTAATCTTGTGAACACTTCCTCTGGGCTAGGAAGTGGGTAGTGGTAAACTTTTATTGTGTTGTCAAGCCCTGTTGAAAAATCTGTGCAAACACAAATTTCACCTGGTTTTTTTTTTTTTTTAAGATGGTTGGCACAGCCTACTAGCTAAATTCTATTTTGTTAGTATCCCTGTTTTTACAAGCCTGTCCAGTTCCTTATCAATTTTTCCGATTGATGCGAAGGGAACATTTCTTTTCTTTTTAGATATTGGTTTTGCACCGTCTTTCAATTCTATTTTTGCTGCTACCTTTTTACATCTACCCAATCCTGGTAAAAATATGTTGGAACTTTTCTTTTAGTTTTTCTTTTAATTTCTCTGCTTCTGTTGGTTCACTTTCTACTTTCTGACAAAGTTTTAATAGGTAAGTCCTATAAGTCAAATTTTTGCACCCAATTGGTGCTGAAAAGGTTCTGTATTTTTTTATTTTTTTTTTATTTTTTATTTTTTTTAGAACAAACATTTGGAATTTTTTTGTTTTTCCATTGAACGATACGTTCGTGATTACTTGTCCTTCAAATTTTATTCTTTTTCCTGTTACTTATTTTTCAATTTTTGCATGGTGGGCTAATTCAGTTTTCTCCATGTTTGTAAACTGATCATCAAATTGGAGAATGAATCTAGCTGGAATTTGATCCTTTTGTTTAAAATTTCTACTACAAGCTATTTTCTATTGTTTATTCCATCCTCATGTTCTGTTCTGGCAGCTCTTACCGTACTTCTGTTTCCTTTAGTTCTAGTTCTGCAATGTGAATCTTTGTGTCCTATTCTGTTACATGCTGAACAGGTTTTATAATGATACATGCAGTCTTTATACTATTGAAGAACTCCACATCTATAACATGGACTAGGAGATTTTTTTTTTAATTCATAATTGTTTTGATTTTTTTGTTTTGGGAGGATAAAATTGTGTATTTCTGTATTGATTTTTCTTTGGGGAGGGTAAAAAATGCGTCTTTGTTAACTTTGCGTATATGTGCAATGCCCGATTCTTCTATGTCCCTTAAATCTTTTTTTGATGCTTAAGCACCTCTGACAATCTTTTGCTAGTTTCTGCAACATTAGTTCTGGCTTGTTTTATCAGAATTCTTTTCCTCATTTCAGAGTCTTTGTTGTGACTAGTCCTTGGACAAAAATTAAGCACTTGAAATTGCCTAACGAGAGCTCTGATAGTTGAAAATCGTCACAGTTTATTTACAATTGCTGCGAATTTGTGGTGTAATCTTTGTCATCTTAGTTAGATTCAAGCATTTCCCCCTTTTATGGAAAAGTGAGGTCTTTGGGCTGAACAGTTCTGTTAAGCATTTCACTGCTTTCTCGGAAGTTAATTTGTTGGTCTTTTTGGGCAATATATAGTCAACGAACTTTGTATGTTCGGACATCCCTAGTTTTCTTAATAACAACCTCAATTCCCTTGTGTCTGACCATGTCTCACAGTCAATTTTATAAAAGTCCTCGTATCTCCTAAAGTAGTCTTCAAAAGTCTTATCCTCGTCCGGAGAGTATGTGAAATTTTAAATTGAGTTTCATATTGCATGCTGGGAAAATGTAGACTCTTTTTCACTGTTTTGTCATTTGTTGTCTATCACTTTTAGTATTAATTCTTGTAATTCCATGTGTCTGGTTTCATTTCTTTGCTGCATTTCTGTTTGTTTCTCTTTCAATCTCTGTTGGAGTTCGAACTGTTTTTTAATGGTTCAACAATTGTTGCTTGGAAATCCATTTTTTTCACTTATTTCTTTGAGGAGAGGAAAAGAATAACTTTTTTTTCTTTTTAGGTAGTTGTGCAGGGAGATATTTTCTTTAACCTTGTTGCCACTTCGTATGACGACTGCAGTTCAAAAACGTGAATTCTTTGAGTTTCCTCATTGCAACACAACAAAATACAAATACTTGGAACTCTGTTAGTATAGCGATAAATATGGGTTAGGAAGTAATACTAGAACTGGGACTCGCAGTGGTAGTTCGGTAGTAGTCTTGGCTATCTCTGCCTATAACTCTCTACTGATCTATGATCTCTCTCTTTTGATCTGCTCCCACCTCTTGTGAGGGGAAGTATATGTAGTTGTAGGAAGAGTTCAATCCGTTGAATAGGTGATGCCATCATGACAGTTCCTAAGAGAATTTTCCTGTTTCTTAATACTTGACTTAGTTTTTGGAAGACACCTTTCTCTATCCCAATGTATATTTTGCTATTTTAATATACCTTTAGATTTTCCATCTTCTGTTAAAACATTAACTAGGTATTTAAATTTAATACTTGTTTGTGATGTTCCAAATTGAAGTTTGTATATTGGGCAGTTCCTTTGCTGACAACTACACATTTTCTTAGAATTAATGGTTAGGTTTTTCTTTTTGCTTTTTTTTATTACCTTCTCTTGGCATTTCTGTAGTTTTCTTTTCACACCGCATCATCTGCTTATCATTTCTGCATTACAAATGGTAAAGCAGAATCAAGGTATAGATACAGGTTTTATTAAAATGACCTTTACTTTTACTTATTTTTACACATGGCACCAATCTCTGGTGCCGCTGAAAATGTACATTAACATTTTCTCTGTACTGCTGCATTAAAAGTAAGGGAGATTTCACGATTTTCTTTTGTTTAGTACATGACAGCTGCAATTATAGAATTGAAATGGATCAGTCATGATACCCATTTTTTTATGTGATTGTCAGGATTTTATTTTCTGTGTACTGCACAGAAATAGTAACAATATAGATAGTTTCACTGAATTGGGCACACATTCCAAGAATAAGGAAGTTACCTTCTCTCAAATATGTTGTCTTGTAATTGCAGAGATTAAATAGGCTTGTTTTCAAGTCAAATAAAAATGAGATGGTCTTTAACATTTCAAATTCTCAAGTTATGTTTTACCCGCGACATTTACCACCTCATGAAAATATTGATTATACTGCATATGGGGATCAAATTTATAATGCACGTTTAAATGCAGCAAGAACAGAACATTAAAAGAAGAAAAATAATTTTGTATTGTTTATGTATATAAATCCAGAAAATATTAACTAGTTTAATAAATTACATAAGTTTTTCTGTCAATTTATTATCTGAATTATTACCAAGAATCTCAATTTTCTGACCTAAAATATTTGTTTGGTGATTTTGGTATAAAATTGATAAACTCTTTATTTTCTAACAATTTGATTGAGTTTTCTGAGGTAGATAATACAGATAAATGTTGCATTAAGAATAATTAATATATTAAACCTTATTAAAAACCTAAGACAAAAATAAACTTGAACATATATGTCAATTTATGAAAGAAATGTGAGCGAAACAAAGATAAGTTTGAGCTTATAAGAACCTATGACATGAAAAGCTTTTAACTTTTGTTCACCCAAAAGTATTTTTGGCATCAGGTAATAAATCCAAAGAGAAAAAAGTATTTCTAGCTCAGAAAATAGACTGAAACTGCTGAAAATACACTTAGGAGGTTATTGTGGTGCTTTTTCTTGTATAAGTTAGTTGCACCTAAAATAAAATGTTTCAAGTGTTTTACTTACATTATGTCCTGGCACTTCACAGTGAAATTGAACATTTTGGCCTATTTTGAGCAAAAAAGCATCTGTTAAAAGAAAACCTGATGTAATGAAGCAAAACACTTGATTTTCAGAATCAGCATTAAAAAATAGCCCAGAAACATGTACCCATTGCCCAACAACATTTGAGTTTTTAAAAAAAAAAGTCAAAAATGTTGACTTGTGTTATTTATGTAACTTAAAGACATTTATCACCAGGTTGATAATTATAGAATTTTTATTGTAAATTCACAATATGCAACTACTTCTTACTGGACCTGTTGTACTCAAATAATAATTATAATGCATGAAGTCTTATACTGAATTTACTTGAGGAATTTTTATCATAATTGAAACCTAATTCTAAAAAATATATCTTGCATATCATTATTGGTAAAGATTTCTGCAACCTTCAGAACATTTTTCCTCAATGCCTCTTCCTTCCAGATTGTTATCAGTCTTAAATAATAATGTTATTTTAAGGTAAAAATGCATGGGAAATCAAAGAATAGATAGCATTTGATTAAAAGGTTATCTTTTCTTTTGTTATGTGTTTGGATATTTCATTTGGGGTTCTTGTACATTTCAATAAAACAGCTGTTGGATGTTGCAATTCTCAAATTTTAAAATGTATCCTCAGCTTTGCATCTTTGAGAAGGTATGAAAACAGCTGTATAAGGTATAATTAATCGGAGGAAAAAGTGTATACTTTAAAATACAAAAAAAAAAAAAGAAGAAAATAAACAAAGCATTTTATTTGAAGGCAGAGATAAATTGTTATAATCAATTTGACAGGTCTTGTTTTTTTTTATTTACCATAATTAAATACAATCTGATCACTGGAGTAGTATGAAATCAAATTAAAGAAATAATTTCACATCAGACTTGAACTTGTATCTGAAATCCAGAATGTACAATAACCAATTCAGCCATGAAAGCTTTGATGAGACAAGGTACAAACATAGTTATATTATAGAAGTTTCTTTGCTCATCATTCACAGTATATTTTGTTTTTATTGTTTAATAATGATAATCTCAAGTTACTGGAGTTCTTAGCATAAATGGAAATAAGAAGGTACCTTCTAATGAGTTTAAATTCCTGTTATGTCCCAGAAGTCTTTTTTCCTTTTTTTTTTTTTTTATAGATAATGCCTTTTTCAGTTTATAAAAGTGTAGGCTGTAGATTTGTAAGCCTTCTAGCTATACTTTCAATCAGATTGGAGGAGAATTTAATTTTGATGCTGTAAAAATTATTAAAACTTGTCTGGAAAGTTTTCTCATTCACCACATTTACTCACCTTCATATCATTTATTCTGATCTTTTTAATGAAAAAAAATTATTGTAATTCCCCAAAATTCAGCAAATCAGCACTTTGCTAAGAAAAATAACATTAAAAAATATCTCAAAGGATGGAATGCTTAGAAAATAGCAAAAAAATAGCAAAAATAAAAAAATGGAAGAAAATGGTAAACATGCTTTTGAATATAGTTAATATAGAAAAGAAATTTGTCATTCAATTCTGCCTAATTATCTGAATTAATTTTTTATGTTAGTCAACGGAAAATAATTTCCGTTCATATGTGGCTTTTTTTTTATCAAGTTCTTTTCACTATCATTTTGATACTCCATACATAAATTTCACAGTGATAAATGCAAATTTATTTTAAATAACCTACGTTTTTTGTTAATGTTTTCACAGGAGTCCTTCAGAATATGTTCATTATTAAATGGCTGGTTAAATTTGCATTTCTAAGTATTTCAAATCATCTACAACACTATCTTAATTTAAGAAACTACTGTATTTGATGACATATATTGAATCCCTTTCACATTTAATATTCCAGCCTTACTGTGTTAGGCAAAGCATAATAGACAAAAATCAGATGACCTCAAATTTCATATATAAAATCTGATATATTTTGGGGTTGGTGTATTATATGCCATCATCTCCATTATTCATTTCACTATAACATCTATATCAATTAAGGTTGTATCTAAATTGTACAAATTAACTTTGTCAAATGATGGATTGTGAGAACAAGATGAAAATTTATGGTGGAAGAAAGCGTAAACATCACTCCTGGTAAATTGCGGTTGATAATTGACATCTGTGTTCAACAATCTGAAACTGTTGATGTCAAGAGATATAACTGAGTGATGAGCCAATAACGTACAGTACTGTTGCTACCCAAACAAGGATTTTTTAATTTATGTTTTCATTCTATTTGATTTGTTTCTTGTGTTTGCAGGTTGGCTATGATACAATCAACAGTAGCGAGGATCAAATCCTCAAGCAGGATATGCCTCCAGCCCTCCATCGTGTGGAAGATGCCTCAGTGTTGCTACTTGAGGCATCTGACATGCTCAGAGATGATCCTTTCTCTGCTCCTGCTAGGAAAAAGCTCATTGAAGGATCAAGAGGTTAGATATTCAAAATTTCTTTTTATTTATAGTTTGTTTTTATTGTATTTAATTATATAAGTAAATTACAGTAATGTGTTTCTATAAAATCTTTCCATTGAGCATATGAGGATTGCCAATGAAATTTCTTGTATGGATATAAATATTTAAAAGAAATGTTTTTAGCATAATTGAGTATTTACAGTTTATGAAAATGTGTTTAACAGATTTAAATAAACTTTTGATATAATTAAATAGGTATTTTTCCATTGCACAAACTAACAATGTTAGAATTTCAGCAGCTGAAATTTTTGGTTAAATTCAATTGCTCTTTTTTATTTTTTATTTCCTTAGGAAATTGATCAAAAAGATTTTTATTTTTTTTAGAATGTTCAGCTGTTCACCTAACTTTCATTCATATACTTTTATTTTTGTAATCTTAGTACAGTATTGTCTATGAATGAGTAAATTCTCTATCACTTATTTATAGAAAATTAATTTTCTTTGAAACTATATATTCAATTTTATTTTTTAGTTGAACAATAAGCAGGTATTATGAGAGAACTAATGCATTGAAAATCTGTTTGTAAAGATATTAACTGTTGGTTTCCACATTTTTTCATTCTATATAGTATACACATTTTAAACCATTTTTCTTTTTAACAGAGGAATTTAAATATCAAGAGTATATAATGTTAAAATATTCATGAACTCAGTTTTTGCTGTGCAGTTTCTTTATTATTCAGAAATGATTCCGTATGGAAATTAACTTTTTTTTTCTAGTTTGAAGGAATGTTATTTTTAAAAATAGAACAATGGAAAAAGATTGAAGTTAAGCAAAAAGGCTTGTTAAAATTGTGAAATATTACAAGAAAAGTGAAAATGTCATAGTAATGAGGTTGATCATGCGAGTTGACACCTATCTCTCTAAGGATATTTGATAAAGATCTGAGAAAATTGGCTGTAGATGTTTCTAATGAGATCAGTGCGTGCTGAGAATTGTTTTCATTTAAAACAACCAAATGTACACTGAACATACTTGGCTGATGACCATGTAGATAACTGAAATTGATACGACGAGTCCTGTTTAAAGTTTGCACAAGAGAATAAATATTAAAAATTCCATGTTTTGGCACCGTGAAACTATAGTCAGAGGAAACTAGCAACAACCTGTCTGATGTCATCCAACAAGTTTGGAATAGTCATGGCAAGGTAAAGAAAGTAGTGTTTGATATCAACAGTTAAGTTTAGTGATAGAAACATCATGCTCTGGTGTTGTATGAGCTCCAGTAGCGTCAATGAATTGCATTTTTATTAATGGAGAATGTGCAGGTGGTGAAATAGATAGCAGCTCAAAATAAGAAATTAAAGAGCCAAGTTCGATTTCCAGTCAGAATCATTATATTTACTTATGTACAAATATTGTGGGGAAATGTATGAATTCATTTGCTCCAGCTTTAGCTTGACTAGTAGTATATCTGGAAAAATAATTGTTCTCAAAAAATTGTTAATGCAATGTTCATTTCCAAAATAAATGTGTTCAGTAACCCACAAATAGTTGATGAACCATAAAAAAAACAAGTCCATCAACATTTATTGATGGACTCATGAATGTTGAATGTATTACCAAAAATACTGAAAAAGCAAGTAAACATTGCTTCACTTAAACACTTTGGCAAATGACAATGATCCACAACCTTCTGCCTATGTATGTATGTATGTATATGTTGTATATCAACACAGATGGCAACAAAGATGAACATTGCAAATCATTTGGTGAGAGTAAAATCTTGAATCAATCAGTGAGAATATGATTAAACCAAATTTGAATTATCTTTTCAATTAAATCAGTGGAATATAAATTGAACCCCAAATTTTCATAGTTATAAAATTAATCTCTTTCACTTCAAAATGACAAACTGTAATACTTCATATTTAAATAAAAATATTCATTATTTTTATTCATACTTCTCTTAGGTGACTTGGTTGTATTATGAAGTTGGAGGTTAGCACATGCATCAAGTCAGTGGCCAGCTTTCTGTCTTCTCTCTCCAACTGTTGTCTGCTAACTGCTAAACTCTACTCTCCCTATAACAGCTGACATCGCTTAAATAGTTGTCTCTATTTTGACATCTGACATGTTACACTTCCAGTGCATTCTGTCTCACTTTGGGTGCTGGTTTTTCTTTCTTTTTTTTTTTGACCTCTGTTTGTCAAAACAAAATCTAGCCTGCACATGCATTTTTGCACTCTGTGACATTTCCCTGCATTGCCCAGTACAAAATAAGCTTCTTGGCAAAATTCTGCACCCAATTAATATAAAACATATGTATGTTTAATGGATTTATTTTTAATCTGACACTCTACAAAGGATAGAACATTGTGGAGAGCCAAAACTGTCTATAGTCTGAAGTGACATGAAGCAGATAAGGATCTGTTCATTCTGTGAAGTTTTTAGGCACCTTGACATAGTGTAATGGTTAGCTTGTCTTGTGAGGACAATTACAACTGAGTATTGAGTTCAAAATCCTCACTGGGTACCCCATACTTTTGGCCTTCTGCCACATCTAAGCTATGCTTGAAAAATCACACTTCAGTGAAGTTTCTGAAATAAAACAAAATGCTTGATTATCAGAGCATACAACTTTATGTAAGTCTAAATGAACATTTGTAGAATGTGCTGAAATAAAAAAAAAAGTCTTATCTAATAAGACAGATTTGAAAGATTGCTGTCACTGCAAGAACATTACAGTGATGGTTTGTACAAATCTTGTGAAGATTTTTGATTTATCAAAATTACAAGCTATTTTAAAAAAATGATGAAATATTTATTATAAATAGACATTTTTATTTCAGTAGTGACATTGATATTAAAGAAAGAAAAATACTTGAGAATGGAATGAATGTATCAGAACACTTCCACAATTAAAAAGTAAAACTGGCAAAACACAGAACTATCAAAGGGCTAGAAATATCAGCAATGGCTAAAGTGAACAGAAACAAAGCAGCAAAACCAGACAGAATTGTAATAAAGATGCTGGTGGACTTGGATGATTTGGGCATTGACAAGATTTGAGATGCGAGTAAAATTTACAGCAGTGGTAATATACTGGAAGGCTTAAGTATATCAGAATTAATACAAACATCTATTTTCATAGCACTGCCTAAGGAGCCAGATGCAAAAGTGTTAAAGTATATTACCAAGATTTGTTGGAACTAGTTAACCATGACATATTTGGGAAGGAAATTAACCTATACAGTGATGCAATTTCGAGAGAATTAGAAGCACTACCAGGATTCATTATTGGCCACCAAAATCTTAACAACATAAGATATGCAAATGACATAAACTTGATAGCAGATATGGAAAGGAAGCTATAACAAATCCTACAGAGAGTGGTGAAGGAAATCAAGAAGAAAAGACTAAACATTAATTGCAAAAAATGAACATATGGTTTTTAGCAAAAGAAAATAGTCTAACAATTATCTGGGAAGTGTTTTAATAGAGCATAGGAAGTGCAACACTGAAATCAATGATGCATTGGGATAGCAAAATATGGCTTCCAAAATCTAAGCAAAGTATTAAAAAACAGGAAAATTTTGTTAGAAAAATAGTGCTGAACTGTTAAATAACATCAAACTTCCTAATGGCAATGAATGCTGGAGAATCTGCTTGCAGATATAGAAGAGCCTTAAAGCAACAATGAAGTTGTAGATAAAATAAAAACAAAAAGGTCATGCTCATCAGACTGAGTTAAAATTTCTAGAGTACAATGAGGAAAGAGGGCTTAGAAAATTTGATACTCACAGGCCATATTGAAAGCTAGGACAGGAAAATGATGCATGACCTACCTAGTGAGCTTAAATGGATGGCAGAACAAAGTTTAGGAGAGATAACAAAAGACAATTTATTAAGCGCTACAAAGGACAAAAAATTGTGAAGAGCCATAATCACCAACATCCTGAAGAATGCCAAATATTTTTGTCGGCTGTTATCAGGTGCTGTAGTGTTTGTTGATGGATAATAGGCAATGATATATTATGGTCTTATATTAGGTAGAGCAGGAAAATGTATTTAACAGATCTATATTATTAAATATAATGTGTATATATTTTGTGATTGTGGCATATAATTACTTTTTACAATATAGTTTTTATTGATTTCACATGAAAATATAAATTTGATTAATTATATTCAGGGAATAACTTAATAATTTTGAAACTTAAACATAATGAAATGTTATTTCTTCCTTACAGCTCAAAGTGAACTATTTGTGGAATTCATCCATTAACTGTGGATAACAGGAATTTCCATTATTGCATTTCTATAGTAAAATTGCAAATGAAAAATTCTCCTGCACTTAATAGGTTAAACATATATATTCTTATATTGAAAAAAATTTACACTCAAAGTGAACTCTAATCTATGTAGTACTCAATCAATCAGATTGTTTCAAAAATTTCCCAGTGTTGTCTTTGCACAGTATAAATGTATTTTTACAAGGGAAGTTAACACGTAGTTAGGGACAAAGCAATCATTACTGGTAGAAAAGAATAATTATGTATATTATAAATATACTGCTAATTATTTCTTTTTCTGAAGATGCATTGTAAATAAGGGGGAAAAAATATTGAGTTATCAAGTACTTGTTATGGCTGTACAGACCAACACAGGAGTTATTCCTCATGTTCATCACACAGTTTATATTTTTCTTCTCATAGTTGTTCAACCCTTGTAAAGAAAATGCTCATGTCTGGTCATTGAAATACTGCTCTTTTGTTTCACCTATGAATTATTTATGAAGTTTCCTTGGTCTCAAGCTTCTTTTACGGATTTGGACATCTATTGTCTAGTCAAACCTGTGAGCAGATGCATTGTTCTGTAAAAAGAGAACACTTGTCTGCATATTTTTTTTGTTTATCTTTCAATACCTCCTTTAGTCAGTACAACATCTCAACCATTTCAAGGTAATTAGTCATCAAAATATCTTTAACACAAACTTGATCATGACCTTTTCTGCAGACTTTGGGGTTTTTATTTGCTTCCTTTACAGAGAACCAGATTGTTATTGCATGGACTGTTATTTAGTCTCTAGATCAATAGTGAAAACTCATTCCAAAAAATGATGACTAAATCATTGACAATACAGAAAAATCAAATTCATTGTATTTACTTAATATTGTTTCTGGTGAACATTCTGGTGCCTGATGGACTCCTTCTTCATAATCAATTTATAATTATAAATCCAACATATTCCCTGGGTATCTCTCAACTCATAAGAATTCATTTTATTTGAGCTTTGCCACTTGGCCAATATTAGGTCATTAACATGATCAACAATTATTTCAGGAGCTTATGCTGGTGCTTTTCAGGAGTTTTGTGTCTCATAGTTTCCATTCTACAGCTTGGCACATCACATCACTTCACAGCACCTGTCACTCAGTGTTGGCATCATGGAATTCCTTTGAATTTTTCTTCTACAGGAACAGGAATTTTATAACAGTCCAAAGTTCAACATTTTAAAATTCATCATTTCTATTGACAGTCAATGATTTGAAACAAATTAATAAAATAAGCACATAGATCCTGCAAATTGGCACCTTACAATATACAAGAACACTCTTTCCAGCTCCAGTGATAAAATAATTCAAATTTTGCAAAGTGTGTCAGGTTGAAAACTTTTCAACACTCCTTTGTATAATGTAAATGCATTAGTAATGATTTTACAATGAGATGCTTTAGAAATGAAGGAATGGGAAGAGATTGTCAATAATTAGAAAATAAGGCATAGAATAGTACTGTTTGTAAATTTAAAAAAATTTTAAATTAAAAAAAAATCAAACCTTACATGACCATGAAATAGGAATTGATGTGTCATAAAATAACAGCCATTTATCAATTTATATGTTGGACCATTTTCATGTACCTATTTTTCAACTTGTATGTGGAATAATTGTGTTCCTGTCAGTTTTCAGGCTCTGTTCTTTGCATATCTTTCTTCTACTCAACAATTGTTCTATTCCTAGAAGATGGAGAATCAATAAACTTGGAATAAATCGAAAAGAATTCCAAAGAATATTGGTCAGGCAGTCAGCTGGCACCAATTTGAATACTTAGTGGGATAGGATGTTAGAATTGGGTGGCGTCAATCATAGAAATTGCTATGATTGATCTTGGCTTACTGACCAAAGTAAAATCTTTCTCTTAAGTTATAGATCAATATTCTAACAATGTCATAGGCTGTCTTATTTCATTTTTGCATATTTTACTGTTGCATTAAAAATGTTACTAAAGCTTAGATGCAATTTTGTTTTTTAGAATCTGACATGCAAAAAACCTAGTTTTATACAAAATAAAACAGGAATTTAGAATTTTTGTAATAATCTCCTGGAGTTGTATTACAAATGTTGACATTTATTTCATCTGTGGATGTTGTCATCTTTTTAAACTACTACCCTTGAATATAGTTCAGTTAGCACCATAAAAATCCCTACTTTAAAATTAGCTGAAATTTGAAATAGAAAATGTTTATGATGTTGTAAGTGAATCACTCACTTCAAAATTCATCCTTCACTTGGTTGATATTTCTGTATAAAGCACTTTATAGCATTAGTTATAAAATTTATTTTGAGATAGAAAACTTCTTGAAAGAATTAAAACAAAAAAAAAAATCAGATATGCAACTGTCAGAATTTTGGCATATGGTTTGTTTATTATGCCTCAAACACTTTATTCAATGTAGACTTAGTAATATCTTGACTCTAAACCAATTGGTTCTGTTTTAAAAGGTTACACACAGGTCTCTATATTCTCACTACCCGCCTCTTTTCTCTCTTAAACATTTAACTTCTATTTTTCTACCTATTTTGTTTAGAGTTAATGGCTTCAGAAAATTATCTTGCACAATATTCTTCTGTGTAGTTCAAACCAGCAAGAAAAAAAATACAAAAATGCATTTCATCATTTCAAATATAATCTGAAATATTTGGTCAGTTTTGTGTATAGTTCATTCTATTTTAAAATCTGTCAGACATTTTTAATTCAAATAACTTTTCCATTTTAAAGGTGCAAATCACTTGGAATTGACATAAGCAGTGGTATCAAATCAGACAATTAGACTTATTTTTTTATTAGCTTTCAGAATTTTAAAGTTTTTTTTTTCCAATTTAAGTCTTTTTAATCAAGTGTTTGTTTTTACTTTTTGAAAGTTTTTTTTTTTTTCAATTGACAAGAATTTGTAGATCTTCTTCTATAATCTTTAGCCTGCTGTGTTCACATTTTATAGTTTACATACAAGCTAGCATAGCATTAGCAGACTTGATCAATATGAGTATGGTAATGCTATTTATAGTTCTTGATGCCACAGATCTTGGCCAGAAATCCTTTTCTCATTTTTCTTAGCACTAATTCATGTCAGTTCATTCATTCTATGTGAATTTAGAAACTAAAGTTATAACTTGCTGCTCATGTAAACTTCGTTTATTTTAGGGAAACTTGCACAAAGCTATTTTAAGTTTTTTTTTTTTCACAATAAACATTCCTTAACCAGAAAAACATTAGGCAAACTTTTTTATCAAATGTTTTTTCTTGATATGCAATGATATTATCCAGCAGTACATCCACTGTTTGGATGCTGAAAGCTTTTATTATAGGATCGTTTCTTATATTTTCTTGAGCCAAAATTTTCTGATGTGGCACACTGTAAACAGCCAGTGTTATTTCGTTCATGTCTAACTTGTTGTTTCAGCCATTGTTAATGAATCTATAGAATACTTTGTATTCAATTACCATTACTTACAAAAGCAAAAATTGGTTAATCTTAAAATCTTTGGTTTCTAAACAACAAAACTTTATTTTTATGAACAGAATTCACGCAAGTTTACCTTACTTTCTAGTTTGTGATTAGATCTTGTTTCATCTTTTTTTTTTTTTAGAAAGAAAATGTTTTGTTTTTTTTAATATTTTTAATAATTTGTTACTTAATGTTGATTTTACAAGAACTTTTCCTTTTGATCTTTGTATAATTATTTTATCCCATTCCCTTTTCTTTTTTTCTTTGTCCATAAATGTGTAAATTTCTGTGTTATTTATTTCTTTACATTATTTTTGTCTTCTTTTGAATATAGTAAAAAGTCTTTTAATTAAAAATTTTCTTGGAGAAAATAAGATTCTGTTAGGACATTACATTTTGAATAAACTTTACTAACAAGATTAAACTTTGGAAAAGGATAATACATTTTATTCAGGAGTTTATACAGATATTTAAATGGCACCAAAGTTGTAAGGTGAAGAGTTAAACTTTTATTGAAATATTTCTTTAATCACTTGAAAATTTCATAAGTTTTTATTGAGTTGTATAAAAATCTCTAACAATCCTGCCTTCACTAATCTATTAATGATGAATTCGGTATTTTTTATGTTAACAATATCTACCAATATCTGAGCAGGTATTCACATGTCAAATGAATGAATTGCTTGTTGCCATGAGCATTTTTTTTCTTACTGATGATTTTCCCCTACCCACTCAGATTATTCAGAGCAAAACATTCTCTTATTTTGGAAATACCTTGCTTAAAGTAAATTGTTTTAGTGATGTATGGTAATATATATAAAATGTGTGTGTAGCACAACTATCTAAAACAGTGAACTTCTTATTTATCATTCCAACATTTTTAGATACAGAAATATTTTTTATTTTTATCTTGAATATTTTTAAAAATTGGTAAAATGTATCTCCTAGACAATACACAATACTGAATAGGCCAAATTTTGTTCACCTAGTAACCATTACATGTGTGTGTATTTACTAAATTTAGGTTAATATAACACATCATCATAAGTGTCAGTGAATGTTGGATTCACTACATAGTAGTCAAGATCAACTAGATGAATTTGCTAACCAATACCTCACACCAAGTCAGTCCTGTGTGTGATAAACAAACAAAAACACACACACATGTTATGTTGTGATGCTGCTGAGTGCCAAGATTTCTGTTTTTTCAATGGCTTACTGATAGAAAAATATTTTGGGAGGCAGGTTTTTTGTCATAGTGATATAGCATTAATAGAATTAGTGTGAATTAGTTAAGTGACAAACTTCTCCACATTAATTATATATATATGTATACACAATCCATTTTTTTTTTTTTATATCATCATATGTCATCTGTTCAAGGAGTATGGGGAAAAATTCTCAGGTCAATCCACCCTGAAAAATTTGATTCCCCATCTGCTTTTAGTTGGGTTTAGAACTTTTCAAACTCCTCCCGTATTATTTTTTTTTTTAAAAAATTTCAAGCAGAAATGGGGTGGCAAAAACATTAGATATGAGTTTTTTGTCTTTATAATTGCAAGAAATTGTGTCATGGTGAAAACCAATGAAATTCTGAACTTAATTCTCATTGATTCTTGATTAAACAGACTTTTTTCTATAATTCCATTAACAAGCCAAAATCCGCAGGCTCCATCATCTCCCTATAAAATTTGGCTTTGCTTTCTTATAATATTTATAATTTACAATTTGAGTAGCAAATCAATTGTTCAACTGAGACACCAAAGTAAAACCTGTTCTTTGTTGAGATTTTACATCTTTTCATCAGTTCTTCCTTTTTATATTCCCCATGGTTTGAGCCATCCTAAGCTTAACTTATGCTTGTTGTAATATAGGTTGGTTGTGAATATATAACAAGTTTTCACTAGTATACTCAACAAGGGTATTATAGAATTCAGTATATAAGGAATTTTGAGGAAAGAAGCTTTTCATTTTGTTTCCAATAAAAATCTTTGTAAATGAGAACAATATATTCTTTCATGATAAAGCTGAGTAGATAGCAGAAAAAGAATGGATATTGACTATTTTAAATCATTTAATGAAGTTGTAGATTACTGGTCATTATTAACAAAACTCAGGCCACTGACATGTTTCCTTTTGTTTCTGCAAAAATCTAAAGATCAAAATGCAAGATAGAAATTCAAAAAATAAATTGTAAGAAATTAGCTGCTTCTGTGTTGGACATTGTTTTCAAAATTTTTCTTTCTCAAATCATTTATTCTGAGAAAGCCAGACTCCATGTTTGCACATACCATGGACAGAAATAAATCTCTATTAAAGATCTTTGATTAATTAGAATATTAATGAATAGAATTGTAATAATAGAAATATTTTTTCTCTAAGAATTTAGGTAATATAAATTAACAAACATTCAGGAATTTTCTTTCTTAAATCATTTCACCCCAAGCAAGGCAGAACTGCCACTGGTGTGCAGGGGGGTTACAGAAGAGGTGAGTGATGAGAAAGAGGAACAAGTTACAGGGGAGTCAAAGAATGAGTAAGAACAGGATGAGAATACAGGTGTGAAGAGGGCTGCATGAGAGTGAAATGTAAAGAGGAACATGATACAAGGGGTTGTCAGGAAAAGGATGTGAGTCAAAAAGAAAAGAGATGGCAATTGACTTTGCATTTAAATTCTTGGAGATTGTATTTTTCAGGAAAACAATTATATGGAAGGGAATTCCACAGGTGGGAAGTGTGAGCAAAAAAAGCTGCAAGAGTAGAAGTTGCGGTTACATTTGATTAGTTTCAGTGTATTTATAGAAAAGACAAGAGGAACGCCGCATTACGTCGATGAGAAAGTGACTGGAGCTGAGCTACCAGGTCGGAATCGATTACGTTATGAATTCTTCACTGGATTTTGTCAAGAACACTGAGATGAATAGCAGAGTCACCTGACCAGATGTAACAGCAGTATTCAATGCACAGGCGGATGGTAGATTCATATATGTGCAAGATGGACCCAGCAAAGAAAACTTTCTGGCCTGACACAGTGACCCAACCTTCCTTGCAGTAGATTTAGCTATTGATTCAATGTAGTCATTCTACTTGACATCAGCTGATAGATTTAGACCTAGGAGGCACAGTGTTTTGCTTTCAGGGAGACCACCTGATCCATTTTGATTGGGGGTGGTGGGGGGTAGAAGCAGTTGTTTATGGTGGTAAAATCATAGCAGCTTTGTTTTGGAAGCATTAAAATTCACAAGCCATTTCTTACCCCAGTCCACCACAGATTAAAGGTCCTTTTCTAGATCAGCGGCGAAATTTGCTTTTTCAGTATCAGCAGATTTTCTATGTTCAACCATTTGTCTGGTGATAAACTTATAGAGAATGACTAACTCTTTGCTTTCTATCACAGGAAAATGCACAGTGAAATCTTTCATTCTCAGTGTATTTATCATGAAAACAAACTAACATTCTTTGATGTGTATGCTTTTGTTAAAGAAGATGGGAATTACGTCTCGTTTTTATGATTACATCGCTATCTTATATATATTTATAAAAAACAATTACAACTTGGTTCCTAAAATTTGAGTAAACATCAGATTTGTTTTATCTATTTCTTTGTTGGACTGAGAACTTTTCAGAAACCCTTTAAGTGTTTGTGATATTTTTTTTTTTTTTTCTCATTCTTTTTTAAAAATCCCAATTACATTCTAACAACAGAATTAGATTCTTTGGGGAGGAAGATCAAAAGCTTATATTTTTTTCTTGCAATTATATGAGAATGTATTTTTGGTCATCATCAGCTCATATATATATATATATATATATATATATATTGCTTAATCTGGAAAAATATGGCAACTATAAGGCACCCACTGAGAATTGAAATCACTATAGTTGTAGTAATAATGGTGGGTTCAGTTAGCTTATTTATCATTATTTCATATTAAGGCACTCTGTGTGTGTATATATATATATATATATATATATATATATATATATATATATATATATAATTTCTGAATAAACAATATTATGCTTTTTTTTTCTTTTATAATGTTAGGACCTAGGCTGCATTTTGGTCAACACTTCCTCAGGGACCAATTGTTGCCTTACATTAGACTAGATGTAGGAGAATTCATAGAGATATGAGTGAAACATGTTTAAAATTATGATTGATATGAATATGTAAAATTAAGAAAATAAATTTATGATTAAAATAAATGCAGAAATTGAACCAGCAGAGCATAAAAGAGAAAAATGATCACTTACATATCTCTAAATAAATGTAGAGATCATAAGTTGTCCTTTAGCTTGCAAAGTGATGGTTGCAATAATTTAAGGCATAAGGTTTCCAAAATTAAAAATGATATTTGAACTTGTCTGCATGCAAAATACAAAATGAGTCAGTCCTAAAACATATCAAGCATGACTCGTTGTCCAATTGCTGACTCGTGTGCTGATTGCAACACACGAGTATGATTGCGTAAATGTAATTTAACATATTTGTGAATGCGTTGGCTTATTCTCGATTCCAATTTAAGACTAGTCCGCCTTATATACTCAGCTTCACACTGACATCTGAATTTATAGATGAGTAAACTTTTATTATGATAGGGCAGGCTATCGTTAGAAAATGATGGCAAAATCAAACAAGTGTCAAAAACGACATAATTTGGCTGAAAAGAAAGTGGCAGACAATAGTGGAAACTGTACCATATAAAAGTTTAAATTTTCTGCTAAGCCAAGATAATTTCAGATTATATATATATATATATATATATATATATATATATATATATAATTTTTTTAGTGCAAAGAATTTGTCACTTTAACTGAGTAGGTTTATGGTGACTTTAAGTTTTGTGATGACAACATTATGATGTCTTTACTCATTAGGGCTGGGGGTTTTTTCTGCTAGCAGAAGAAAAAAAAAACATTGGGGAATCTATTAAAGATGGAAATCACTGTAGTTGTTAATTATCTACTACATGGTTTTTGCTTGCTATTATACCAAGGAGAAGCACTCACTTGGTTTAGTTTAGCACAAGACCACCAGTATTTACATGGCAACTACTCTGACAAGGTGTTTTCCCCTGGTTCCTTGAACACATTTATTTATGCATGCTACTAGATCAAGGTCCCACCCTTTTTACTAGAGAAATAGTTAAATGTAACTGTCTTTTCTACTCTAACAGCTTCTTTTCTTGCACTTCCCATTTATGGAACTCCCTTCTGTTCATTTGCTTCCCTGATGATACAATCTCCAAAAATTTAATTGCAACATCAGTTGGCATCTTCTATCTCCTTGATTTCCCATTCCATTTCTTATTCTTTCTTAGAAATCCCCTGTACCTTAATTTTTCTCTCACTGTAACCTCTGTACACCAGGAGTGGTACTGCCATACTTGGGGTAATTCTAAAATAAAAAAAAATGTGAGGGACACCCAAAAAGAAATACAAAATCATTAGAGTAATCATGGTTTATTCAATTGTCTTGCTGTTAAAACATGGCAAGGTAATTAGGCTTAGTCATTATGAAATCATCATCTTTACAGGCTGGATCAAAGAAGTAGAATTCTAGATGACGGTATGGAGAATCCATCACCTGGGGTCAAGCATTGTTGAGAAAAATTGTCTGATTTACACTTCTGAAAAAGTGTCAGTCTGAAATAGCATTTGTGATTGGACTAGGATTGGATGTTAGCATCAAGTAAATAAGATGATTAGTAAGGACAACAGCCTCTTTAAAGAAAATTTAAACCAAGGCTACTGTTGACAACTTTGTCCTTATCAAGGTGTCTCTGATGTACTAAGAACTTAAGTTTGAAGAATCATGAAGTCTTTATTTATTGAGCCTTGAATAAAACATGACTTTTTAGAATGAAACCAACTGAAGAAACTATTGACGTGAAGGAACCAGAAATGAGCAGATATATTAGTAAAAGGAGAGAATGATCAGTGGATACTGAAAGTAAAGTGATAAACCTGGTAAGAACCAGAGCATAAAAAATGGAATCAGTCACTTCCATTATTTGAATAGATTGAGAAACAAATCTGAAATATGTAGTCCTTCACAAACATGTGCATTTTTGATGTTGTTGAAATTCAGAACCCAACATTTTTCTTTGACTAAAATCTTGTTTTTAAAAAAAAAATACTCATGTGAATTGTTAGATTAAATTTACATGACGTAATTTTTTTTTCTTTTTGTCTGCCTTGAAGTAACAACAGCTGATAGAGGTGTGGTGAAGAATTGTCAGCTCAACAAGATTTATTTTTTCCTTTTTTTCCTGTCAGATAGACTGTTAAAGACACTGTAGGTTGAGGTAAAGATGGATAAAGGATGTACTCTAGTTACATGTATATGTACAAGTTACCAATTCAGCCCTGCAGAAATTGATTGGGATAATGGACTCTCTCCATTTAACTCTAACTGCAAGGCATCAGTATTTTTGGAAGTAATAAGAGGCTTTATTTGCCCATCATTTCAATAAACCTGCCTTATTTTAAAAGTAAATCAAATTCCAACTCACATTATCTTGTTGTCAGATGAAGAAACAATGGTCCAGAGCCTTGTGCATGAGTCACCACCCAGTTCTTTTGAATTCAGAGGATACTGTACAAATAGAAGGCTTGAAGAAGCTAATCTTTGACTACAAGGAATTTGACTAATAAAATGAAGACATTCATAGCAAAAGAAACTCTGGTTTCAAAGATTCAGGATATGGACTTCAACAATTCATAGGATTACTTTAGGCAAATGTTCAAAGAGTGTATAGAATAAGTGGAGGATTTGTGACATTTTAAACAAAAACCTGACATGAAAAAACCCTTTTGTAGTGGAAAACGAAGCTTGAGAGAATGTAACTTGAGGTATTGAGATACAGATTTATGTATGTACTTATGAATAGTAATGGGTACATCCAAATTCTTATATAATACATTAGACTCTATTGATAAGGTGGTATTTTCTTACTTTCTAGCAGTTCTCTATTAGCAGTGGTTATTTACTTCATGCAGCTTGTGAGTCTTGTATTTGATTATATTATAAATATTAATATTTATATCCAACCTCTGTTTAGGTTATTACTCACACCTTTTAGGTGATGTCTGTGAGAGGTTTGTTATATACGTATCTATTGACAGTAATAGGTATGTCCCATTTCTTATATAATATGTTGAACTCTATTGAGATAGTGTTTTCTTACTATCTAGCTGTTTTCTACTGGCAGTGATTATTTACTTCATGCATCTTGCAAGTCTTGTATTTGATGATATTATGAATATTACTATTTATTTCCTCCTTCTATTTGAATTATTACTCATGCAGTAATCTTTTAGGTTACAACAAGATTAAAGTCAGATTCAGCAAAAACTAAGAACCAGACAAAAGCTGATTGTCTGAAGGCTATTTGTGACTTTATAAAAACCATGCTGAATTCACTTGGAACTCACTTTATGCTGATGCTAACATTAAACTGGAAACAAAATGGAGTTGGTGATGGAAAAGACAATGGAAAGTTTTTAAGATCGCTCAGAAATATGGGATATATATTTATGTAGTTTCTATGCATGAAAATGTCTGCCAACATGTGACAACAGATGCTATTTATTAGCTCTATAAAGTTTTTCATGCAGTAAAGTTCCAACTGCATCTGACCTAAATGAATTACTACTTTGAGAAAGGAGTAAGTAGAACCTCTTAGTCATATTTGAGAAGTCATTAAAAAAAAAGGAAAACTACCATGCAACACATGGAAGGAAGCCAATGTTATTCTCATATTTAAGAGAGAAAAAAAACAAAACCAGGCTGTGTAGTGGTTAATGGTTCAGAATGAAAAATCAGAGCTGAGTTTAAATTCTAATCAGGTTTGTTATATTCACTTGTGTACAAATACCCTTGTGAAAGGTATGAATCTGTCTCTTATCCTCTAGGCTATGGGTTATGCAGAGTCCTATAACCTTAGCTGGTAATTTAGTATACTGCAGAAAAGAAATGGCAACCTACTGCAGAAAATCTTTTGCCTAGTCGATCATGAATCAAACAAGCATGGTCACTCAAACATGTATCATATTAAGGTATTTAGGTCTTACTGACTAAAGAAGTACAAACTGAGTAACTCTAAAACTGTTTGCTTTATGAGTATTAAGATCATGAAGGACTATCTGCCTGTGTTGAAGAAATTGTGTGTTAAAAATCTCTTTGATGTTCTTGATATTGGACTAATGGAATCTCAGATGAATGTCAGAGAATTCTAAATCTGAGATGCAATACAGAGGAAATTAAAGAAAAAGGATATAGATATATATATATATATATATATATATATATATATACACACACAAACAAACCAAAGAAAGCTGCAGAAAAAGAATAATTAATCCATGTTTCAGATGTGGGTGACTACATCTTGGAGATGACTGTTCCTTTAAGAATTTAAAGTGCTACAAATGTGGAAAAGTAGGACATAAAAAGTAACACTATAAAACTAAAGCAAGGAAATGTTCTCGTAGAAAAAACTTTGTACACAATATTGAGATGTAAAAAAATAATTAAAGAAAATCGAAGAAAATTTGTGTGTGTGAAAATTAATAATTGGGAATGTAAAAAAGCGACTAAACCCTGGTAGTGATATCCCAATAATTAATGATGCCACATGGAAAGCAAATGGAAACCTATACTAAAAAAAAAAAAAACTTTGAAAAATTGCATGTGGTGTGTTGGGTGAGAACTTTTGTTATTGGTGAAATGACTTATAACATTTCATAAGTTTGTAAAAGCAAAGGTTTGTGTTTAAAAATACTGTACTTACTTGGTACTGACTGGATGGAATTATTTGAGTTATGGAATTTACCTATAAATATTTATTGTAAAAATATAAGTTGATAAGTGACCAGTTTAGAAAAAAAAATATTTAAAGGAAGAATTAAAGTTTTCTGGGTGTTCTGTCATTTGAGTTGGGTCATGTTGCAAAGTCAATTAATTGAATTAATTTAACATACAAGTGTAAGTACCAAAAAAAAGAAACATACGTAAGAAATTGTGGTTGACTCAAAAAGAAAGAAATACAAAGTTCAGTATGTGGCAAACTTGCCAGAAAGAGAGGGGTGAATGCTAAGAAATCTGATATTTAAGAAAATAAATCGAAAAACGGGGGTTTTTATGTTGTAAATAAGACAACCCCCTGGTAACACAAATGAACTAGGCAAGAACTCAGAGTTCAGTGTCAGAGTTCCTAGAGAGTTATGATAGTGTTCATTATAGAGTACCAATGAAGTTAGTTGAGACCTATTATTTTTGTACTTACTTATAATACAAATGGAACTTCTTTGGTTTTTGTATGAAAGACAATAACATCTTCAGTGGTAAATGCACAGTCACTATAAGCTTCCAAGAGCAAACTTGGATGTTTTCAACCATAAATGTCCTAAACATGGACTATTAAAAACCAGATCATACTTCAGATTACTGAGTAATTCACTTTTCTGATTGCATTTATTCATACCTGGTTACCTCTTTTATTACTTACATTTTTAAAAAAAGATGACATTCTTGTATTTTTTTCTTTTGTATTTTTTTTTTTTTTACATCAATCTTCAATGTCTCGAAAGATTATTTTTATTGGCACACACCTCTGTTGTCTTCTCTGCTTAATATGTGGAAAACATTCTGTACTGAAATTTGGCTTTTCCTTTGGGGATGTTGGATGGGTCTGGGTAACTTGATCATCTGAAATCTATTTTGGGTGAGTAAAGTTTGTGGTGTTAGATGTTTCTAAAGAGAGAAGCATATAGTATATATTGCTATTAGGTTTGCAGGTCATACTGTATGAATCATAATTTCATTGTTATTGCTGTAACTATCAAAACCTAATTTTCAGAACATAAGTGAAATTGAGGAAATTTTCAAATGTCATTAAAAAACAACTAGACAATATCAGTTTGCTAAGGATTAATAAATATTTATTTTATTTAAATAAAAGACAATGAATCTCAAAACTCCTTGTGCCAACATAGTTATAGTGATGATAATTTTTGTTAAATTTAAAAGTGTGTTAAGTACAAACTTCTGAAAATATCTCAAATTTTGGATGTGAAGTATTATCTGACAGTTTGGGTAATTTCACTATAAAAAAAACATTGAGGGTAACCAGAAAGAAACTACAATACAGTCAGTTAATATATTCAGTTCAAATTTCCTAAATTTTGGGATTGCATGTTCTATTGAGGTAGATCTGCTATATATATATATATATATATATATATATATATATATATATTTTTTTTTTTTTAACTTGAATAAAAATAAAAATGTTCTCATAATGCTTATTCTATTTTTGTTTTTATTTTTTCTTAGAACAATCTTTGGGATGTTAAAAAAAGATTTTATTTTATTGTTGAATTCCAGTGTTGCTCATGGATTTCAAATTAAGATAACTTTGTAAGACTGTTGGATAGTTTTTTTGATGTCTGCTCTACCTGCTAATTGTGATCTCACCTCATATCACTTCTGTTTAGCTGAGTGCTTGGGTGTTTAAATGGTCAGCAGTTGAGTGACATCAAGAATGATCACTTTCATGTGTCAAATCAAAATTGTTACAAGTGACACAGTGGAAAATAGATATTGTAGTTCAAGTAATCACAAGTCTTCCACTATAGTATCAATTGGATACAAATACATTCACTGGGGGAAAAAGTGGTGTCCAATACATGCCATGAATTATTTGTTGCAACCTATTCTGCATATATGACAATGTGCACAAGAATTTGGTGTCATTATGATGCTGGTATTAACATAGTGAATGATGATTTCATATGATTAAAAAATCTAAATATAATCACTAATTAGTCTGTTTTTGTGTATGTATAAAAGAAAATATAACAAGTTGTCAAATGCTGAAAAGTTGAACTGTGTGGGAGAAAATTAAATAAAAGCAGTTAAATACTAATGAGTAATCAAAAGAAAAATAAATACATGTTCCCACAAAGAAACTGAAAATATGATTTCCTCACTTGGTTTCACCAAACATTGTCAGGTGATGCAATTGAAACCTATGAAAAATAAACATTTTGCCTCAGTCTCTTTTTCCTCTTTGCTTCATGTGAACCACATAGTAATTATATCCCCACAGTCTCCTGATAACTGAAGTCTCTTCCTACTTTCCAATGAATGGTACTTGCACATTTCTTTTAAAAGTCAACCTATAAATTTAGTCAAACTCGGCACAAGGCTGACATGATTGCAACCATAGTAATAATGCTTGTACAGATTAATTTAAATTCTAGACCAAGAAAATAGATGTCCCATAATTGTTTTTAAACCTTCCAACAAACAGAAACTTTGCTTTGGTTGTTTCAACTCTGCACAAGGCTAACTTGAGCTCAACCATGAATATGATACTTACCTCCCCAAACTTGAAGACCGAAAAGAAAACATACCCAAGAGACATTGAGAACTTTTATTACAATCACTAAAAATAAACATCTATAGTCTAAATGATTGTTTTGTATGCCTCTTTCTTGAATTGTTTACATACGAACATATGCACCTTCACCTAAAATACACACAGACATGCAACCTGTTCACTCTCATAACTAACAGCATGTCATTTTAGTGGATAACGTTTAGTTGATTTTGAATTTGTTAGATGAGAGGGAACTGAAGTTTTTCCAGTACAGATAATTTGTGGCATAATGACATTATTTTACCTCAGAATTTCAGAAAATTACAGTTACAGAGAAACTTTTGCTTTTCATTTAAAACAATAATCCAATCTCATAACTGATCATTTTGTAGTTTTGCCATTATTTTTTAATTTTCTTTTTTTTTATCATAGTAAATTAAGACTATTTTATTCAGCTATCTTATATCCGACTTGTATATGTCAATCTCCATAAAAGAATTGAAGCAATACTTAGAAATAGATACCAAAGTGTATGTGTCTTTCTTGGTTCTAAGATAGTTATAATTATTCCAAAACTTGTTTGGGCTATTGAACTCCTTTATATAGAAAACATCTTTTTAAAGTCATTATTGTATTTATTCCATTATTTGAAGTATAAATTTTCAGTACAGAGTAAGTTTAGCCATCAATAGTTTGAATTTGTCAGGTAACAGGATGAGCAATGAGATTTTATATGAAAATTACTTGAAATGTTAGAAAACATATCAGCTGATATGCAAAGAAAAGGGCTAAATATTTTTATTGGAACAAGTCTTGAAATAGTGGATTTATGTTTTTTTTTTATGTCAGCTTTGAGCTTAAACATTTTACCCAAAATAGGACCACAATGATTGATTGGTACCTCTTACTTTAGTCTCAACCAACTTTTGTAATCTTTCAAATATGAGAGAGATAATTTAAAATAAACTGTAATACAATAGTATTTGTTGACACCTCAGCATTTATAGGGGTTTTGTTAATTATATTATATATTTTTTATCAATAAAATTACATTTAAACTTTGTGATTTTGTTTCAAATGTGGAAGATTTGTATTTTATGTCCATTTGTCAATAACCATTTAGATGATTATTTTCATTTTTGCTATTTATCAAGATGTGTGATGGGAAAAAATACCACTCTCTGCCCAAACTTTGAAGTTTCTGACATTGATCTTTGCTTGATTTTCTTTTTGCCTTTAGTATGCAGTATTTTTATTTTAGGTGCATTCATTACTCTGCCTTCTTTTTACAACATATCAAATTGCATACAAAATTGAATATTTAACCATTTGTGATAGATTTTTTTTTTCTCTCCCATTTTTGGATAAATTTTACTGAAAAATATTAGCTTTCAAAAAAGATTTTAATATCGTATCAATGATAATGTGTAACTAATCTAACCATTAACTGCAAAACAATTGAAGGAGTCTTCTCAGTATGTTACAAATGAATAAATTTGTTTAAGATAATAAAAAAAACTCTCAAATTTGATTATCCTCTTTTAATTTCAATTAACCAGGCCAATAAACAGTTGAGTGAATAACTCTTCACTCTGTGATAAAATAATGATCTTGAGAAAATATACTAATGAATATAGCACACAAAAAAGGAAACCTTTTATTAACATTACTGAAACTGATATTTATTTTGTGGTTTAATTACAAAAAATCTCCATTCATTTTGTTACTTTTGATTTACAGGTATTCTTCAAGGCACCTCTTCACTTTTGTTGGCTTTTGATGAGTCTGAAGTCAGAAAGATCATCAGAGTCTGCAAAAATGTTTTGGAATATCTGGCCATCACTGAGGTGGTTGACAAAATGGAAGACTTGGTCACTTATGTTAAGGTAAATTATTTTTCATGCACACACTTGTATATTAAGTCTCAAGTGCAGAAATAAATAGTTCATGCAATTTCCAAGAACAAAAGTGGTTTAAATTTTTTTTTTTCCCCACTTAAATTCTAAAGCAGTTTGCTTAAATTTATTTAGAATTATAAATTCTTAAAGATTTTTTTTAACAAGAGATGAAATCCTATATCAAGTGAAAGGACAATATCTGAAGAAAAATACAGCCTTATATAATGATTAATGAATTTATTTGATAACTACATGCTGATATATAATGGACTCTCCCATTGTTTTTTATGTATGATGATCCACTAGCTCAGTCTGGTTGTTTGAATCCATCTGCACATTTACTTTGATCATAGGGGTGAAGGTTTGTGCAGAACCAATCACACTTTTTGAACGAACTTAATATAGATAACTGGTGAACATGGTATACTACAAGGTATTCAAACAATCCTCCTCAGGTTTTGAATACAGAGGGTTTTTTTTTTGTAGACTGATTGAGCTGCTATCCATGACACAACACATTTTGGTTGATATATTAGTATATTATGAGATCTTATGTTAGTAAGATGTAGAATAGTATCCAAAAGTGGAGAAATGAGACAGAAATAATAGCAGCAGCAGGACAAAGGCAAGAATATACGAAATAAATTGTATAAAGTACTCAATACCAGGCAAAACATTTCAGAATCTAAAAAAAAGGTCGATATGAACATCAGAGATGTACTGCATAACAACACTTTAAATGCACTGGTAGTTCACTGTAACACATTTGGCTACAATTTTGATTTAATAAATGCCAGTGATCAGGAGAAAAGAAAAAGGATTCACTAAGAAAAAAAAGCATTGTATGCTGATCTCATAATTCACAGTGATAAATCTAAGGTCAGGCGCATACATAGTTTCATCGATCATTATAAAAATAATTGTAACACAATATGGCATATATGCTAATAAAGAGAATAACAGATACACTTTGAGTGAGCTAAATTTCTAGTTTGGCAGATATTAAAGACTTTATTAAAGTAAAACACACATTTGTCTTTCATTCTGACCTAAAGATGCCAACCTAACTCATGAAGTCAAAATTTACATCATGTCTAAAAATGATCCTTTAATTTTGAAATACATGAAGCAAATATCGTTACTTTGATGCATCTCAACACACAAGTTTTAGAAATATGTATTGCATAAGTGACATTTAAAGACATCGTAATTCAAATATTTGACCATGATGATGATGATTATAAAATCTTTCCAATGATTTGATCCTGAAATTTGATAAATGTTTTCTTAGTATTTATTTCTGAGATGAGTAATTTTCAATAATCTTGGAATTATTTTGAACTTTTGTTCTTATCTTGGTTAATATAGGTGTTATAATAGATATCTTTTGACAAAGTACTCTATGATCATCATCGGGTGCCCATAGGTTGGCTGATGTAGATTACCTCGTTGATTATTGCAAAATATCCTGTGAAATCAATTATTGTTGTTTCATGTTGGAATTTGGTTCATCACTACCAAGTCCAAGGATCAAACTCATGATCACTAGTTGATACTAACACATGTATAACCAACTACTATATCCACTACACCACTGTCCCAAAGGAAACATATATAACACCTATATCAACCAAGATGAGAACAAAAGTTCAAAATAATTCCAAGATTAAATGTTTTCTCATTTAAAAAAAAAAATTTAAAGAAAACCCTACTGACAAGGTACATGGAAGTATATCATTAATATATGTCGAAGGAATTTGTTTGAAGACAATCACATATGCTCTCTTAAAAGCTGATTTAACAAGTTCCATAAACTCTGTTCAGAAACACAGGGGACTGCCTGATGAGGCGCTAAGAAGTAGCACCGAAACACAGGGGACTGCCTGATGAGGCGCTAAGAAGTAGCACCGAAACACAGTCCAGTAGTTATGTTTCCTAGTTAATAATAATGTTTATTTTGATTTCTTTCTCATTCAATGTAAGTTCTGTGATAAGCAATGTCTTTTTTTTATGCATTTCGTATTTTTGTTTCTACTGAGATTCAACTTTAAAAAGTTTTACTTTTGATTGAAGTAAATCTTTTCTCTTTGGTTACTTTACAAATCAACCCAACCCAATGAGACTTGCCTTTTTTAGGTTCAAATTCTATTTTCTCTCTCTTTGTTCTCGCTTAAAATGGATGTATTTATGATATTTAGTCATTTTGATTGCATCAAAATATTAGTTGACATAAAATAAGTCTTAATGAAGATTTACAATTGACAGAAAAAGATGGTTATGTTTTGATAGTTTCACTGTTGTTGGTTAAAAAATGAAGATTAGTCATGGGATTATCTAGTATAACTGTATAGGAGAGATTGTGTACTTGATTTGTTGTGACCCTTTGGTTTTCACTTATTTATTGAACTTATTTTTAAACACTAGATTGAAAACTTCCAGTTGACACTTTCTGGTTCTGGATTCAACTCTATCCTGGGTATTGTGTGGAAGATTGCACCACTTATTCCTTATTAAAAAAAACCTCTGAAAGTTTAAAGTTATCTCTTAAGTTTATCATAAAATTTTTTATTTTTTTATTTTCTTTTCTTTCAATCTTGCAACAATTGGGGCTATTGGGCATTCTCTTAAGCCCTGAAGTGTGTGTGTGTTTTTTATATATATATATATATATATATATATATATATATATAATAATTTCCACTGGCCATAATCACTTGAGAAATCATTTGTAAAATATCTATCTTCCGGCAGGAATCAAATCTGCATACTCCCACACTGAAGATATGCCATCTTTAGATCAGTGTCTTACCAGTCGACCCATGAAAGATTTATTGGCAAACAAGATTAAATTTAACTTTATAATGGTGTTCTCCTGATTTTTATTGAAAAATTAATATCTGCTTAGATTGTATCGATTGTAAACAAACTCACCTGAAGACAACCCTACATAGTTATAAAGAAATTTATGAAACTGGCATTACCTGACGTATTTGATTTTTTTTTTTATTTGTTTAACATTATAATGCACTGTTTTAATATATATATAAATAAATGGTAAAATACCTATATAAAAGTTAAATTGAATCTTGTTTACCATGGAATCTTTTTCATGGGTCAAGTGATAAGACATGTCTGATCTAAAGACGGCATCTCTCCAGTGTGGGAGTATGCATGTTTGATTCCTGTCAGAAGATAGATATTTGCTAAACAATTTTTCAAATGAGTATGGCCAGTGGAAATTATAATGTACTGTTTAACTATATATATGCACATACTGAAAAGTTTTCCAAGACCAATCTCAGAAAGACATTCTAAAAATAATTCTGAGAATTTTAATTGGGAAATTTTCTTTTTTTTTATTCACAAGTTCAGAGAATTTAACCATGAAAAAAAAGAAGAAATTGCACTTTTTCTTTTTCACATTGACATACAAAAGTTAACTATAGTGAAGGTTTGTTTAAATTTCTTTATGAAGCACCTGCTATTATAATGAAATACAAAGTAAAATAAGTTATTTGTATGTGTTAATGTCTCTCTTGTTTTCCTCTCATTCTTGATGCTATTATTTCCCCAGAGGATGAGTTAAAAGTCAAAGTATAAATTTAACATTCTCAGAGAGGGGAATTTAGGTGAGAGCAGAGTGTACTTATTACTTAAAAAACAAAAAAGCAGTTCATTATAAAAAAAGGTTATCTTTTGAGTTAACTGAATCTTGAAGTGTCAAATTTTTCTTCTGACACATGATTCTTGGTGAAAGAAAAGTTAGATAAATAGAATCTAAATGAACAGAAATATTTTGAGATAAGCAACAAATTCTTAAAGAAATTTTTAACATTTAAATGAAATTTCTAACCTGTGCAATGATTTTGGTGTTCAGGCCACAGTGGAAAAGTTTATTTGTTTAAAATTTTTGCCTGCAGTTAGAATTTCTTGGGAGTGGCTTGTGCTGTTCCTATCTATGTTGGACAGTTCTCAAAGCAATAATTATATGATTGTACAAGATTAATCTTGTTTACTTTATAAAGTTGGGATTCTTAAGATATGCTTTCTGGTAGGCCTCTTCACAGGTTACTGACATCTGTAAAGCAGCAATTTGCTTCTTATCTGTCACCAGTCTTTTAATGAGGAGTTTCTTCTCATTGTAACTGGTCAGTCATCTGTTTGGCAACACTTTTCATTGCACTCAGAAATAGGGGTAAGACCTGACTTTGGTTTTAACTAAAATTGAGTAATATTTAAAACTTCATGTCACATTGTAGTATGGTAAATAAATGCAAAGTTTAATCCTGATGAGTACCTTACTCTTCAGTTTTGGGTCAAAGAGGAGGAAGTTTGAACCATAGTCTCCCTGCTCCCATGCTCAAGCAAAGCACAGTTCATTATTTTATCTTTTTTTATTTATTTATTTTTTTTTATTTATTTTTTTTTATTCAATGTCTAGTTTAAGAAATGTTTTAAATAAAATCTCAAATGATTAGCAAGTTAGTTTTGGGTACCATTGCCCATAGTATTATTGTAGCATTGTACTTGACTAGGTTAAATTTAGTAAGTGTATAAGTCTCATGTGGCAATTGTTAGTAAGTTCAGTCCTTACCGTATGTTATATTTTTGTATCTTTATACTAAATTAAGTTGAGTAATTATTTACTTCACATCTGAAGCATAGTGCTGAAGAAAATCTGGTTTTGGCTTACTTTGTTGTAAAATGTCACAAATTTCTGTAATATTGTCTGGGTAAATTAGTCTGGATTGTCTTGGCTCTTGATGTTATTCAAGTACTTATAAATTTACACTTAAAATATGTTTATCATAGCACATTAATTAAAAAAATATTACTGGCTGAATTCATAGACGTTTTATTGCTTGTTGTTACTTACAATTATTCATTATTTCATCTACTCTTTACCTTTATTTTCTCATTCTATTTCTTGTAAATCCTCATTGCTTATCCATATTTTTATCCACATTTTGTAAAAACCAGGTTTAGTTTCATATATATTTATAATTTCACTGTTTAATAAAACAGGAATGGCAACTTGAACATGTGTGCCCACTAAAATAAATTTTTATAGCAATAAGAAATAATGTCAGATGAAAGAAAAAAAATCATTTAAAAAATTACTATTTACATTACGGGTACAAAAGTAAAGCTAGTAGATATAGATTTGCAAGAGTCCCTAATGAGAAAAATGCACTTTCTTTATTAGCTAATTCAAACTTTGTCCTATCAGACTGGCTTTGTTGCCAAACTGGTAGTGACACACTTTGATAGAAAAAGAGATGCAGGTTCAATTTCTAGTAGGAGAGTTGTTAATTTCACTGTTTAATGAATTAAAAAAAAGTGATTGCAACTCAAAACACTAAAAATATAATGCTTATAATAACAAGTTTGTATGTGTAGGAAATAAGTAGTGTGCAAATTTTTGTCCACTGTGATACACATTGGCTACACATTTGAATGTTAATTCCTATTATTAATTCACTGTAATTTTTGCAAAAAAAAGATGTCTAATTTTTTTTTTTTTCTCTACTAAAAATCTAGTTTTTTACGTTCTAAAACATTCAATTGCCTGGATGTGGTAAGAGAAACTGCAAGCAACAAAATCTAGACTTTTAATGTTATACTATTTATATAGACTATATTTCTGATATATATATATATATATATATATATATATATATTTTTTTTTTTTTATAAAACCTTATTAATTACACTATTTACATTTGTACTATTGTCTTCTTTGTTGTTATCACAATGCTTCAGCCAGTGTATCCTCGAACCTGGTGTATATCGATCTGGGAAACCTACAGGGAATTCAGAATTGAACCCTTTATTTAATCTCTATGGATAGATTGTTGTTGTTTCGCTGCTTGTATCTGGGAATATCATCTTTTCTTATCACTGATATTTTTTATACAAAGAATTTTTTCTGCTCTGTATATTAGAATAAAATTGTTACATTTACATCTGTAGCTCTCTGATAGTAACATACATTTATACATTCAAATTACAGATTTACATATGTAGAAAAAGTCAATTTTTGTTCTATGTAATAAGATGGTTAAAATTATAATTATTTTTTAATCATTTGAAAATTGACACCGGAAGAATTTCAAACAAGATTGAATCCTTTTCAATATTTTGTTCTTTCACTTTTCATTTTTCTTTATAGAACCTCAGTCCTGTGCTGACCAAAATCATTAAGGAAGTCGATGCTCGTGAAAAAGAATTGACACACCAAGTCCATCGTGATATGCTGATCCGATCCCTGGATCAAGTGAAGAATCTCACTCCAGTCCTTATTAGTGGTGTGAAAATATTCATTACAGCTAAAGAAACAAGTAAGTGACATAATGTGTTTTCATTATTTTGTATTGAGATAATAATTAACTTAAAATAGAGATATTTAAGCTTCACTTATTCTGTCCCAAGAACACCAGTGTTGAGCATTCAATGAGGATAAAAATGAAGAGAGAAACGAAATATTTCCAACACTTGTTTTATCAGAAATACCATTATTGTCCACTCAGGTTAGATATGTAATTAATTTTTTAATTTTTTTATTTTTTTCATAGATTATCAACAGCAAGTTTTATGTTCAAGATGGTTTTGCATTTTTGTTAGTGTTCAGGTCAAGAGTTAAGATTTTGAATTCAAATTATAAATACCTTACCAGTTCAAGAAGCAGAAATGTTCAACATTTTCAAGAGCCAGGTGTTAAAGATGTAGTGTATTTCAAGTAAGCATTAAGGTTGCTTCAGATTGCAGTGTTCTTTGTATCATGATTTTAACCTGGGTTGTCTCCCTTAAAATTTGTCTTTTTGAAATAATGATATCCATTTTAGTATTATCAAATTTTGACTGCAGTAATTCTGTGTAAGAATGAAGGAAAATAACAATGATGTAAATGTGAAATTTTGACATCTGAAAATTTATTGAATTGTGTTTGATTATTGTTGAAAAATATTTGTAGAACAAGTATTTTATAAATCATGGTGATTTCATGAATATTATTAAATTTTAAGTAAATTTAAAAATTTCCCTTGAAATCAACTGAGACGTGAAAAGATTCATTTAAAAGTACCAGATTGTTTTCTTTATTCATTTTTTACATAATGAATAAATAATATATATATATATATACACACACACACACTACCGGCCATAATTATTAGGCCACCCCAGTTTTTTAAAAGAAATCATGTATTTCATACTATTTTTAGTATTTATTGCCAAGTGGATAATTCTAAATGATAATAGAATTGTTCTTTTGTTAATACTGCACAATAACATGTCAAATGAACTGTTGTGGTGTCTAGTTTTTGTGCTCACTTCTCCATGTTAGTCTCTTCTTCTTATTGGCTGTCCTTAAGCAAAGGCTTCCTGGCTACCTTGTAAAATTTTGCAAAGAGATAATAACAAAGAACCATACTATTTTCATTTAGAATTATCCACTTGGCAATAAATACTAAAAATAGTATGAAATACATAATTTTTTTTTTTTTAATTGGGGTGGCCTAATAATTATGGCCAGTAGTGTGTATGATATATACACTAAAGATCAGAATTATTTTTTATAATTCAGATGTACAGAAAATTAGATTGAAATTTTTTTTTAATTCTTAATTAAAATTTAACACAGCACTGAATTTATGCGGAACCCAGCAAAAATTTGACTACCTGGAAATGGCTTGCCAGGATGTGAATGCTAAAAGAATAATCTAGATTCCTGAAAATGTATCATAAGAAATGCTCAAATATTCTACCAACATATTATTTACTAGTCAACTGAACTTTGCTGTTGAGTTATTTGTAAAGATATTTTTTTTTATTAAACTTTCAACATTAATTATAAAAACAAAAAGGCAATCCCATACACTCCTCTGCATAATTGTATTGATAAAAAGTTTCTTTCTAAGCAACCAATATGGTATGAGTCTAACACATCACTCAACAAGTTCTGGGCCTGACATATAGATGGTGCCACTAATAAAAACTCCATATGATTTTTATGAAGTACTAACCTTCAAATGATCAAAAACAACAACACATCGACTATTCAAAGCATTGTTTGCAATTGTTTTAATGCAACAAGGAGCTTTTGCATAAATGTGACAATGGATGAAACATGGATCCACAACTTCACTCCAGAGTCAAATTAGCAGTCAACTGAGTGAACAGCAGCAGGTAAAAGCCATCAAAAGCGATCAGACACAAACACCATCAGGCAAGATTTTCGCCTCTGTATTTTGGGATGTGCATGGTATTTTGTTGATCAATTATCTTGAGAAAGGAAGAACCATCAATAGTGAATATTATATAGTATTATTGTTGTTTGAAGGATGAAATCACCAAAAAATGGCCACAAATGAAGAAAAAGTGATTTTTCACCAAGACAATGCACTATATCACAAGTTGATCGCAATAATGGCAAAACTACATGAATCGCACTTTAAATTGCTTCCACCTCCACCCTATTCTCCAGATCTGGTTCCCAGCAACTACTGTCTGTTTGCAGATCTCAACAGAATGCTACAGGGAAAGAAATTTAACTTCAGTGAAGAAGTTATATCAGAAACTGAAGTATATTTTGAAGCCAAAGACACATTGTTCGACAAAAAAGGCACCGAATTGTTAGAATCAGTATATCACCCTAGAAGAAGACTAATGTTGATGAATAAAGTCAAATTTTGCCTAAATGTTGTTTTATTAGTTAGGCTCAGGATTTATTGAGTAATGTTACTAAAAAAAAATATGTTTATAAATTTTTTTTTCCTAAGTTTTTCTTCAGAATGGACCAGTTTTATTTCTTCTGACTCTGTTCTTTTCTTCAGATACAGGTTTTACTGAAGCCCAGAATAATCGGGATTTTGTTGTGAGAAAAATGTCTGATGAGATCCATGAGATTATTCGTGTTTTGCAATTGACAACTTATGATGAGGAAGAATGGGATGCAGATGATCTGACTGTTATGAAAAAAGCACAGGTAAAAAAAAAAAAAAAATGTTATTATACACTTAGTGTGTCCATGTGTAGGAAAAATTCATTTTAATGTTAAAATAATTTAATGATGTACAAACATTAAGTTAAGAGGTTTGTCCTTAGATAGCATTAGATTTATTCCATTTTAACTTGGTTCATTCAAACAGAGTACTTTTTATTGTCTTATAACTGTGGTCATATCTGCATATGTTTTTTTTTTAATTGACCTGTTCTTCTTTGATTCTTACAATGAAAATAGAAGATAAGGTTTGTCGCAATTTATGGTATTTTTTTGTCATGAAAATTAAAAATGCAAAAAAGATTTGTGTAATTTATGGATACTGTATTGAGAATTATCAAATATATCAAGATTTATTGATGAAGTTTTGTGTAATAGATTCTTTGCTGAATGCTACTTGGATTGCATAAATAACTTGACATCAATACCACTCAAATGAAGTCATTATTTAAAAGTAACTTTATGCAATTCAATAGATGGCCAATATATTCTAAATATGTAAATCAAGCTTTCAAAATCACTTGCTCCAGTTAGGCTATGTTAGTTACTTAGATATGTGGCTTCCACAGAAATTTTTCACCCCGTTGGTGGGGGCTTTAGAATATGCCGACTGCACCTCTGCAGGTGGTAAAAGTCCCCCTAGGAGGCCACCTGTTGGCTGCGGATGATGACCCATAATGCCTGGGGATGGGATCCTGGTGGTTGAGCAGGTCGTGATCCTAGGTGAAATGTGGTCATGATCTGCAACACACCACTTTGGCCCTTACTTGGGCTAGACGGGCGGTCAGATTGGGCCCGATCTGATCAGTCGGCTGGTCATGTCAGCCCTCCTTCAGATTTTTGTAAAAATCTGAATTAGGACGATGGCTGTAGGGTCAATCATGCTGAGGAAAGACCTATTCCCCCCCCTTTGTCACTGGATGAGTAATTACCTTGGGAATGAAAACCCAGGAATAAAATTTAAACTATCATTAGCATGAGTATACTGATCATGTAGCCCTGATGTTACTGGGTGAATGGGTTTCCTTGTGGGCACATCCCCATATGGGGCTCTGGGGTGGGTGGGGAGCATGGTCAATGAATCTCATAAACTAATTTTATGGCACCTGAAAATAAAACCCAAGCAAATTCATGTAAAATTGTAAAACCCTTTAAGAGACCACATTCAGACTCAGACAGTGAAATAGTTAAACACCTTTTTCCTAACTTACATAGTTCTAGAGTCAGTGGAAAACAAACCTATTACACAAATTTCTCCTTTTGTAATAGAAAAATTTCTTTCTGCAAATGTGGCTCCTAAATCAGTAAAAGCAACATGCAACAACACTTTGATAGTAGAAGTTAAAAATAAGAAATATGCTGAACTACTCTTAAGAACCACTAGTTTGCATAACATGAAAATAAAAGCATATCCTCATAGATCCCTCAACACTTCCAAGGGAGTGGTGAGAAGCCCAGAACTAGCTACTTGCATAATAGAAGAAATAAAACAAAACTTGAAAGAGCAACTAGTAATAGAGGTTAAAAGAATCTCAATAAAAAGAAATAATCAAATAATCAACACCAACACCTACATTCTCACATTCAATTCCCCCAAACCACCACCAGAACTTAAGATTGGATATATATATTAGTGAAAGTGGATATCTATATACCTAATCCACTCCGATGCTATAACTGCCAAAAGTTTGGGCACCATGAGAGCTGGTGTACCAGAAGGAAAATTTGCAAAAATTGTGAAATGGACGGATCTGACCACCAGGAAACCACTTGTCAGTGGCTGAAATGCGTAAACTGCCATAGAGAACACTCGGCTGACTCAAGATTCTGCAAAGAGTGGAAGAAAAAAGAGAGATAACAAAAATTAAGTACATCCAAAACATCGCCTTCCCAGAAGCCCCAAAAATTGTCAAGATTACTTATCCAGCCTAACACAATCATTGCAAATCCCCTCCACTTATGAATGCAAAAATGTAAAATCTTCATAAAAAAAATAACAAATATGAACTCAAGTGAACTCTTAACCGTCATAAGAGACTTCCACACAACAATCTAAACAAATTTCACCCCAAAACCCAACCTACACAACAAAAGATACTCAAGAACAACAATTGACACCATCACAATGTCCTGAGGAGGAAAAATTCTCAAAATACCAAAGTCCCTCTAAAATTAAGATCATCAAGACAAACAATATCAACGATCCCAATCCAAACACAAACAAGAAACTAAAATTTTGATGAAACACCTGAATTAAGCAACAAATATAATACACTAGAAAAAATGGAATTGGAAGAAAGCTCCTAAACTACCACAAACAAATCCCGTAAAACATAAAATATCCAAAAACACAAGACCTGAAACTAAATGTCAGATTAAATGGAATATGGAAAAACAAAACAAAATTTAATACAATGGAACTGCAGAGGCATAAAACCAAATTATGAGGAAATAAAATGCGTAATGACAAACTACAATCCTGACATAATTTGCTTACAAGAAACTCTTCTCAAAAAAATTGGCAACATTACTTTTAAAGGATACAACACCTATAACCAAACAAACAGATCAGCAAAAGACAACCGACCTATTGGTGGTACTTCAGTTATAATCATAAACCAAATACCTCATGCCATACTACCACTACAAAGAAACCTCCAGGCAATAGCAATAAAAGCCTCACTACGTTGAACAATAAGCATTTGCTCAATTTACATCCCACCAAAACACAAATTGAATAAAAAGGAAATTGAAAACTTAGTTGAACAACTCCCTACCCCATCATACTAATGGGGGACTTTAATGCCCACAGTAAAATGTGGGGATGCAGTGACGCTAACTTGAAGGGAAGAAAAGTTGAATCCATATTGGAATCACCTGAATTATGTATCCTTAATGATAAAACCAATATTCCTTAAATCAAAGAATTCTACACCAGAGGAAACAAATCCTAAATGGAAAATCCCTAAAGCTGATTGGATCAAATTCAACAAGCTCTGCTCAACTCTGATTGATGAAGAAATGATCAATAAACCAAACCCAATATCAGTCTTCATCAACACACTAATCAAAATAGCAGAACAAACAATCTCTGAATCCTCTACCAAACCACACCCAAATCAAATCCATGGTTCACAGTAGAATGTAGAGAAGCAGTAAAAAAACAGGAAAAAAATGCTTTAGTTTTTTAAACACAACCCTACCAGAATCAATTTTCAAAAATACCAACAAGCCCAAGCAAAAGCACGCTATATCATCAAGAAAGCCAAAAAAAGAAAAATAGAGAAATAACATCTACAAACTAAATAATAAAACTCCAATAAATAAAACATGGGGAAATCATAGGGAAAATACCTGTCTAAATACACCAAATGGAGGAAAAACAAGTGATGAAAAAGAAAAAGCCAACCAAATAGCAGCAGAATTCAGCCAAAATTCTTCATCAAACCATTACTTCCCTAAATTTCCAAAAATATAAGAACATTCTAGAGAAGAAAAAACTCAACTTCACATCAAATAATAAGGAAAACTACAACTCCTTCAGTATCACAGAACTAAAAAACTCGGTAAACAAAGGAAAAAACACAGCTGCTGGCCCAGATGAGATCCACTATCAGTTCCTGAAACATCTACCAGAAACATTCTTCTCGAATCTTTTGCAAATTTTCAATGACATATGGTGGTCAAAAATTTCCCTAAACACTGGCTTGAAGCTATTATCATCCCCATCCCTAAACCAGGAAAAGACCACTCTCAACCAACAGACTATTGTCCCATAGTCTTAACAAGTTGCATTTGTAAGACTATGGAAAGAATAGTCAACGCACGACTGATATGGTATTTTGAAAAACATAACATCTTATCCAAATACTAAAGTGGATTCCGACAAAATCAAGGTACCATTGATCAACTCATAAGACTTGAAACATATATCCATAATGGCCTAATTAAAAACCATCATGTAGTTTCAATTTTCTTTGACATTGAAAAAGCTTATGATACAACATGGAGGTATGGAATCCTAAAAGACCTTCATAAAACTGGAATTAAAAGAAATATGGCTGCATTTATTAAAAAATTTTTTCACACAGAACATTTACACTAAGACATGGAAATACAAGCTTAGACATACACAAACAGGAGTTCCTCAAGGCAATATTATATCTGTCATATTACTCGTCCTTAAAATCAATAGTATCACGGAATCTATCTGCACAGGAATTGAAAAATTCTTGTATGTAGATGACTTAGCATGCTCATCACCAAACATGCCTACAGTTGAAAGACAACTGCAAAACTGCCTTAACAAGATAGTGAAATAAACCAATGAAAATGGCTTCCAATTCTCAAAAACAACAACTGTCTGCATACACTTCTGTAAAAAATGTACATATCACTTAGATCCAGAAATAAGTATAGACGGACATATAATACCTGTGGTTCAGCAAACAAATTACCTAGGTATAATATTTGACAAACTAAATTTCAAAGCACATATAGAATATCTACTACATGAATTCCTAAAAGATATATAACTTTTAAAAATAATATAAAAAATGTATTAGGGTGCTAACTGGAATTTACAGATCACATATCAGAACCAAACTGGACTATGGATCTTCCATATACAGTGCCACATGCAAATCCTACCTTCAAAAATTGTAAACTGTACATAACCAATGCCTCAGATTAAGCCTAGGTGCCTTCCATACCTTCACCAACGCAAAGTCTATATACGAAAGCCAATGAACCCCCATTAACCCTTAAATGGGAAAAATTATCTCTTCAATATGCATTAAAACTTCAATTCAGCCCAAACAATCCAACACATCAAAAACCATAACTCCCAATTCAACCATTTCTACTGCAGTAAATCTTTAGCTATTCCTCCATTTGGCCTCTGCAACAAAGAAGCAATACAATATATAAACCAAAATGCTGACAATATTTCACCACTCATAATAAGCAGTTTACCACCGTGGATAATCACCAAACCTCATGTAGATTTAACATTAATACAACAGAAAAAAACCACTACCAACAACCTCATCTGCCAAAAACAAATTCAATGAACTTAGATAAGTATTCAGACCATATTACCTTTTTATACTCATGGATCAAAAACCATAGATGGAACATGAGCACCAGCTACTAATATAAAGAACTACCAACAAATCAAACTTCCTGAAAACACTTCCATCTATTCAGCCAAATTACAAGCAATTAAAATGGCATTGGACATGATCAAGAGCTTAGATGGGTAAATACATAATTTTCTCAGACTCTCTATCCAGCCTGATAGCAATCCAAGAAGGAAACCAAAATCACCCATACATGTAAGAGATTCTAGAAAAATATCACTATCTAACTGATAATGGCAAAGCAGTAGTCTTGGCATAGGTTCCTAGGCATTAGGGGAAACCAAAAGAAGCAACTAAAATGATGATCACAACTTTTAAACTTCCATTCACTGACTTCAAAACCAAAATTAAAAAATACATAAGAAGAAAATGGCATACAATATGGCATATGTTCCCAAATAACAAACTCTATAAGCATCAACCTACAATTTTTTTTTTTTAATCATATCACCCCAAGCAAGGCATTCCACTGTCACTATAGTGCAGGGGGTTACATAGAGCGATTGGGTATAGGAAATGTCAGAAGGAGGGTGATAGATGAGTAAGGAGGTACATAGGAAGAGTGTTTGAGAGAATTGGTGCGAGTTAGTCTGTTAGGAGCTGTCTATTGACCTTACATTTAAACCTCTGGGGGTTGGAGCTGTCAGGGAAGCAAGCATGCGGAAGGGAATTCCACAGGCGGGAAGTGCAAGAAAAGAAGTTGTTGGAGTAGAAATTGCGGTTACATTTCATCGGTTTCACTGTAAAAGGGTGGGACCTAGTTGCTAATCTAGTATCTCGTGCAAATTCATACCTAGGGGGCACCAGTGATTTAAGTTTATCAGAGCAGAAGCCGTGAAAGTATTTATAGAAGAGGTACAGGGAAGCCACGCCATGTCGGTGAAAGAGTGACTGCAGGCGGTCAGCCAAGTTGGTATCGATCACATTACAGATTCTCCGCTGTATTTTGTCAAGAACCCCGAGGAGAATAGCAGGGGCACCTGACCAGATGTGGCAGCAGTATTCAATACACGGGCGGATGGTAGATTTATATATGTGCAGGATAGATTCAGACAGAAAGAACGTCCGGGCACTGCACAGAGAGCCAACTTTCATAGCAGCGGATTTAGCAATGGATTCGACGTAGTCATTCCACTTGAGATCCGCTGAGAGTGTGAGGCCAAGCAGGTGTAGTGATTTACTCTCTGGGAGGCAAGCCTGTTCCATACTAATTGGAGGGAGGTGCAGTTGTCTATGGTGGTGAATTGATAGCAGCTTCGTTTTGGAAGAATTGAATTTTACGAGCCATTTCTTACTCCCCAATCCACCATGGATTGGAGGTCCTTTTCAAGCTTGGCAGCGAGGTTCGCCTTGTCGCCAACACCAGATTTTTGATTGAGGCGAGAGTAAATTGTGGTGTCATCGGCGTACATGCCTACTTGGGATGTTATAGCATTGGAGAGATCATTGATGTAGATCAGAAAGAGCGTAGGACCTAGGATAGAGCCTTGAGGGACACCCACGTTAGTAGGGTAGTTCTGGGAGGCAAGTCCATTTAATACCACCTTCAATGTGTGGTTACAGAAGAATAACTGGATTAGGTCCAACAAAAGTCCAGTTATGCCATAGCTTCGCAGTTTTCATAGAAGGCTGGCATGCCAGACTGTCGAACACTTTAGAGATATCCAAGGCAACGGTTCGGGCTTCACCATTCTTGTCGAGAGCCTGGCATATGTACTCAGTGATGGTCATTAGCATATCAACAGTAGACCTGGTGAAGCGGAAGCCATACTGTTTATCCGAGAGGAGCCTGTGGGCTGTGAGATGGCTAAATGATCTCGGCGTTGATAATGGCTTCAAACACTTTGCCGAAAGATCAGAAGAAGGCTGATAGGGCGGTAATTTGCGGGGTCTGAAGGTTCCCCAGTGTTCTTAAATATAGGAACCACAGAAGACTTCCAACAGGCAGGAAAGCAGGAAGAAGATAGGCAGAAATTGTAGAGCTTAGAAAGGACAGAGGAGAGTTCAGGGGCACATTTCTTCAAGACTATGATTGGGATTCCGTCCCCTCCTCCGCTCGCTTTGTGAGGTCAAGTTTTGAGATTGTTAGAAATCAGCGAGGGCATGATGTGGACGTCATTCAATTGAGCCTCAGTTCTATGTGGGAAGTCGGGTGTATAAACTCCAGACGAATCTAGACTCGAATTGGTTGAGAATCTACGAGCAAAGCATTCAGCCTCCTCCGCTGAGGAGGTGAGGACCTCAAATTCATTGATTAGTGGGGGTATTGAGGACTTACTCTTGTTAAGCACGCTTTTACAGAGGCGCCAGTAGTCTTTGGCACCGAACTTAGAGGATGCTATGTGTTGCTTCATTCTGGCAGCAAACAACATCTTACCTTCATTAAGTATCTTTTTACACCTACTACAAGCTGAGGCGAAAAGGCGCCTGTTTTGGTCCGACGCGTGGCTACGATAAAGCCGGAAGAAGTGATTCTGGTGGGCAATGGCAGCCGAGCAAGCAGACGAGAACCAGGGAGACAAATGAGATTTAAGCTGAAATTTCCTGGCAGGGATGAAAGCATCGATGCCAGCCTTAACCCAGGAGGAGACCCCGGATGCACGTCTTTGACGGGAAGACTAAAAACGTTGTTCCAAGGGACGTCGCAGAGGAAGTCACGGAACGAATCCCAGTCTGCTCTTTGGTAACAGTAGGATATTCTGCTGGTCTGGGTTTCTTGGGTAGGTGGGGAGTGGAATGAGATGGTGATGGAAACTACAGTGTGGTCAGAATTTCTGAGAGGGCAGAGCTGTTTGGTGGTGCAAGAATTTGGGATGGAAGTGAAGCAGAGGTATAGTAGCGAGTCCCTTCCGTTAGGGCTATTGGAGAAACACGTGGGGAAGTTCACCACTTGCGTAAAGGGATTGGGAAATTGAAAAGTTAATGGTGTGGACACCAGCAAGGTTGGTGACAGTTTTCCAGCCACTTAGTGTGGTGGGCGTTAAAGTCACCAAACACGAAAATATGGGCAGATGGATGAGAAGAAATGGCCTTGTTGATATTGTCAGAGATGCTGTCATGTACTGAACAGTCAGAGGAGGTGGGGGAGCGGTAGAGGAAGAAGAGATAGCTAACTGAGCTTAGAAGTGAGAGACGGAAGCACATGAAAGACTGGTCCAGGGATTCAAGAGATGTCACTCTAGCTCGGGGGAGGTGTTCGCTGACATATACACCAAGCCCATGCATATGGACATTGGAGTCCTTCCTAAAGAGGGGAAGGTAACCAGGAACATAAAACTCAGAGGAGGGGATAGAAGGGTCAAGGTTAATTTTACATAGGGCTAAGATATCAGGTGAGTTAGTTTGAAGGAATGATTCTACACTGTAAAATTTAGTGCAGATACCGTGTATGTTCGTGAAAGAGACGCAGACAGGGTTGGGCGTTTTCCAAGTAGCTGGTTTGGTTTTGCTATTTCGTTTGTTTTTTTTTTTTTTCATAGTGTTTTAGTTGAGGAGAGAGGTCTACAGTAGAATCAGTTGGTGACTCTTTGCAGCATGTGAGGAATGGAGACTGGCGCAGCCTGCAACATAATGTGGCCTCGGGGTTGCCCACCGGAGGTTCATGCAGGGACGCTCGTCCATGCATGACATGGCACTATAGGAACTCTGATATTATTCAACTGTTGATCAGAGCAGCCTCTCAAGATGCTATGCAAGAGTTCGGGCTCCTAACTACCAGTCGGAAGCAGCAACCAGGAAACTGCCAACCCGCTACCCTCAGAATGGAGAGACATTGCCACCATATTCAATAACTGCAAAGAGCTTCCAACTGAACTAACACTAAGACCGAAGGAGGAGGTAGATGGACCGTGAACCCCTTCCTAAACAAGAAACAAAGTGATCACCTCTACTCCTGTTCAAAAGAAGTGGGTGGAGTGTGAAACTGGGCGATAGTAGGTACTATCTATTCCAATTTAAAAAAAAAAACAGAATTAAATTGGATATCATAGAACCCTTACCTAACCAAAGACAATATATAATATTAAGCAGAATTAGAATTGGACATACATACTTAACACATGCCTATCTGCTCAAGGGAGAAACTGCACCTTGGTGTACCTTACTGTAATCAACTACTCACAGTCAGTCACATATTGGTTGACTGCAAAAAATATAAGAACATTCGGAAGAAAAGCTACCATGCAGCAACCCTTGCTCTGCTATTCAAAGAGGTATCTGCTTCTCAAATAATAGAGTACCTAAAAAAAAAAGACTACTTCCAACTCCTATAGAACAAAGACCAACTGCTTGATATCGATTTGACTACATTATCACTAAATGTGCTTTATTGATCGGAACTTTGTCACAGTTCATTTTCAAATTATATATGTTGTATACATGTGTAAACCATTTGGCATTGAATGACCCACTGTGGTTGATGTGCCATAAAACCAAATCCTCCCTCCCTCCACATAAATTTTAATATTTATATCTGTTCTGTCTTTAAAAACAATTTGCAGTGAGAAGTGGATACTTTACATCAATTTAGAGCATGAGATTGTGGAGTAAGTGAAATGAGCCACTCCTAAATATACCAAAGGAAAGACTTCGATCAAAGAAATTGATTCTGTTTATGTAATAGAATTGTAAGAAGATTATTTACTACAAGTTTCTTCTAGAGCACCAAAGAGTTCTGTACAATTACTGTTTCAATTTAGACCAAATGAAAGCATTGATAAAAAGTTCTGTCTAGAATTAAGAGGAAGGACATGATGTTCATGTAGGATAATGCTAGACTACCACATTCTCCTCTTCTTTTCAGACAAAAATTCTTACTACTTGCTGAGAAGTTTTCCTGATCCACATTGTCCTAATTAGAATTAGCATTCATGTTTTTACAGGATCTGGATAATGAAAATATTTAAATTTCCTGCAAACCAAAGTACTTTTAGCATCTTTGTTGAAGATAAAATACTCTCAGTATGAAATCCTCTGATGACAAGAGAAAGTGGAACAAAACATTTAATGTTGTTTAATTAAGTTAATGTTGTAAATATAAAATTTCTTCTATTTTTATTCAATAAATGAAATTGAATTTTTATCCAACACGTATGAGGATAATGGTTTGGAGAATATTACAGGGGAGAAAGGAAAGATCATTTTCATTTGCAACCTTTTTATAGCACTGTTACCTGGCTGTGCTGGCCAATTTTGAAAAAAAAATAACAATTTACTGGTTATAAAAAAGTCCTTACCACAACTGGAAAGGATTTCATAAAGAATCTATGTTTACACATTTGCTCAGATTTTAGAAAGTGAGGGCAAGAAATTTTCAACAACCCTCTCATGTACCTGTGTGTGCATATACACACACTAATTATAAAATAAATTTCTCATAAAAATTGAAATTAGTGAACAAAGCAAAAATCATTTCAAGGCATTTTTAAGAGAAAGTGTGAAAAGAATTTACAAACTAATTACAAATAGCATCCTAAATACACATCATAGAAAAATAATTTCTCATGAAAACACTTGAATTTTGAAGTCCTGTCTTATTTGAGCTTAGATGTTAACTGCTGGAAATAAGAGCACATGTATAACTATTTTAATTGATGATTTGGTAGCCTTGAAATAATGGCTGTGAAACAAATTATTTAATAGCTTAATAACATAAATTTTTGTTCTAGATTTTAACTCTTTAAAGTTTTTACATTGCCTGCTGTTAATGTGTGATTGTGTGTCTAATGTGCATGTGTTTTCAATCAGGATCCTTTGTGTTATAATAACTAGAACTTAGTGCTATTTCTAAACTAACATAGGCATATAGTAGTGTACAATATGACCTATAGTATGTTTGGGGTGTTGTCTAGCTTAATTTGTAATATAGGGTATCCTATAAGAATGGTAAAAATCACAATCAACATCTCCATAGACAGTAAACGGTTATTTTTATTTTCCCCTAAAATAGGCCAGCATTAGTAGGCAATTGTACTGTAACAATGCAGCTGTGAAAGTGCTGAACTGCAAATGAAGATCTACCATTTTTCTTTCCTCTGTCTGCTAGACTCCCCAGACCTTTCTCCTCCTCACTTTATTTTCAAAAACGTTTTGAAACTTTATAACCAAAATGATGCGGAAGATAATTTCAAGGATGACATTGACCGTAGAAATTCTGAGTGACCAAATAAAAGCATTGTCACTCACTAAAAGAATTTGTTGAATTTAATGGCTTATATCTTGAATAGATTGTGATTTACAAACCAGAATTTTACATTTGTTTTTAGTTGTGAAACATTTTTAACAACTTAGTTCTTGACAATTTAATACTTAACTACAATCTTATTACTTTTTATGTCTCTATGTATTACTTCCCTTTGTTTATTTTGACACTTGAATTTTTTCTTTTTTTCTCTCCTGTAATTAATGATTTTTATTTATTTTTAGTGTGCACTTGAAGGAAAGCTTCAGCAAGCTTCTGATTGGCTACAGGACCCAGCTGCTTTGGTTGGGAGTGCAGGTAAGCTTTTAGAATTTTAACACTGATTATTTACTTTTACAATCATCATTTACAAAAAAAATGACTGCTCATTTTCATGAAACCCTTTTGTTTCTGTAGGTGATAAGGCACTGCACCAGATTTTGGAAGACGCTCGAAAGATTGCTGAACGTTGTAGCAACCCAAATGAGAGAGATGCCATCATCAGGACAGTAGGTGACATTGAATCAATGGCCAATACACTTGCTGAACTCAGGCAACAAGGAAAAGTTAGTATATGTAACTTCTCTTCTGCTACCCAAATTTCTTTATACACATGAAACAAATTCAATAATTCTGTGATTTTTCTTTGTAAGATACTAATATCTTTATTGTGAAGATTTTTGTAAATCCTCTCAAGTGCATTAATTCAGTTTGAGAAATGTTCATTTTATAAGATAATTGGTTGGCTTCTGGCAGCTACTATTTACACCATACTATGTCTGGATTTAAAATTACTGGTAATCATTTTCACTTTGAAAATAGTCTGTCAGTGTTTATAACATTTGTTTATTTATCAATTATCTTGTTTTTCAAAATTAGATATGTTATGATTGATTTTCTGTAATTGGTTTGGGAGGGATAATTTAATAACTAATGCTTTTGTAATTTCTATTCATCTATATATTAAAACTTTGAGATTGTTTGCTCATTATTAAATAGAGTAAATATATTACACACTGGGGCTATATTTGTAAGAATAATCTTAAATTTTTAAAATCACCCCAAATAATAAGAGAAACAAAAATAAAAATTTGTCATTTTTCTCCCTTTTTTTCTGAAAATTTTCTAGTATCTTTTTATTCATTTATGATATTTGTAAATGTTCACATTCCAAGAACTTCTAAAAACAAAGTTCTACAAAATTCTCTTTTCTTTTTTTTCTTTGGCATCTCTATTCACATTGCAGTGGTTACTGTCATATAGTTTTCTTAATTATTTTGCTATATGTATAGTCAAAGTTGTGACTGAAATTCTATCAAGTTATTATGCCAGATTTTTAAATATTTTGTAAATTGTCATTTGCAAGCTGTTAAATTCTTGTCCTTCCTTTTATTCATAATTAACAAGTACCTTTTCTTGAATTACAAATAACACAAATGTATTGAAATATGCAACTATATGAAAATAATCTTTAATCCCAATAATACACTGAAATAACCTTGAATTCTTAAAATCTGTGTAGTAAGTGCCTAAACAGTTTTGTAAAAGATCTTTGACAACTTGAATGAAATTGAGCAAAGAATTTTACTTTTAACAATAATTATAAGATATTTTGTTTCTTGCAGATGTCAGTATGAGAATCTTTCTTTTGCTATTTTCTTGCTTGCTTTGGTTTAATTGTAAATATCATTCCATTCTATTGTCACTTGAGAATGTGTTGGCTTAATGGAAGTATACCAATTTTTCCTCATCTTAACAGATAATTGTCTCAAAACCATTTTTCTTTGTACCCCTGATTAAAATAAATAAATTTTAAAAAGATTTTGCAAAATCTTTTTTTGTCCTTTTGCAAAATATCACTGTAGAATTTTTTTTTTATTTTTTTTTAACTTAATTCCTATAGTAACTTTATTTAATTCTAAACTCATCAATTATTTGTATTTTTTTTTTTTTTTGCTCAAGAATTTTATTTCCAGTCCAGGAAAACGTCTTCCAGCAGAATTTAAATAAAACATTAAAAAAAAAAAAGATTGTCTACTTCCTGTCAACAGGCCGTTTGGACTATTTTTCTTTTTTCTCTTGAACTGAGGAACTTTTTTCGGGTTTTTTTTTTTTCCTTTTTTTTTTTTTCTTTTTTTTCTGGCTGATAATCTTTCTTGATTCTGGACTATCTGGTTAATAGAATATCCAAATTTGTCTTTGCTTTTTATTATTTCTATTTCTAAAAGTTTCTGAAGCTATGGCCTTCATCATAAAATAAGTGTCTTTTGTGAGGTGTTAGTTGCTTATTTTTAAAAAAGATCATCAATCGTGAATTAAATTGATTATATATTAATTCATGTTTATTTAAAATAAGAATTCAAGTGTACTAGCTAGTGTACTGCCTGAAAGAAATTGATTTTTTATTTTTCAGTGGTTGAAATATAAAAGTATTTGAAGAATTTTGTGGCTGAAAATAATTATCAGAAATAAATTCCTTAAACTGATCTGTAATAAGAAGATAAGTGAATATAAATTTTGAAAATTAGCAAAACATTTTTCAAAAATATAATTCATCAGCTTGGATAATTTCTTTCTAAAATAAAATGAGGTGAAATGACTGCAGGAATTAAATTTCAACACAACAGCAATGAGTTTATATGAAAAGATAAAATCAAATATTTTGCATTTTTTTTTTTTTTTTTTTTTTTTTTTTTTTTTTTCAGTGTTTGAATAAATTGTTGAAAATTTATAAATCTTTTAAACCATAATCCATAATGAATAAAAAAAATCAATGAGGAAGTAATAAGTTTTTTTTAATTTTATTTCCCGATTTCACATTATTTTTTTAACTTCCAAAAATGAATGCTAAAAATCAGCAATTCATATCAGCTGTATCCGAGAGGAAGTAGAACTGCAAATGCTCTCAAGAAATTTAGTTTACTCCCAGTTCAGACACACCCTATTTTTTATTTTGCTAATTGTATTGTGTGTATCAATCATTTAATTCATATTCACAAGTGTGTTTTTTTTTCCTTTTTCACTAGGAAAGACTGTTTTGCCTTTGCTGCTTTGGTGCAGTTAGAAAAATTCTTAGTACATATCTGTGTGAATGGGGAGGGATGATTCTTTTGTGTCTAATGCCGTTCAATTATAGAATCTTGATTGAAACAAAACTCATTGTATTGGTCCATTTTGTTATGGCTTTGGTCTTTTTTTCTAATCAAGCAGTATTTGTTACTTGATCGGTGTCAGGCTTTCTCCAATTTGGTCAGTGTTTCAAGCCAGTCATATATAATTATTAATAAGCAAAAAAAAAAATTGAAAAAGTGAACCTTAAATGTGATCAGGTTATATTCATCTGTATGGTTAAGTGATGGTGTCCTCCATCAGAATTAATATTATTTTTTGAATGCCAGTCAACAGTGGAATATTCTTCAGAGATTAGATATCATTATGTGAAAGCATAATTGAATGGAGAGCAAAAGGAAAACAATCAACAAGATATTTAAAAAGTTTGTGGTGTAGAGAACTTTACATAACTAATGTCATTTGCCACTTAACACACAAAAAAAAAATATAAAAAATGTTAACATCCTTTACTGCTGAATGTGTTCACCATGATCATTTTTTTTATGAAGCCAAAAATTAAACTAAATGCAACATGTCAAACTGGATTTAATTAAACAACTTTAGTCTGTTTCATAAAGAACTAGCTAATTATTTAGAAGCTTAACAATAAGTGTGAAGAGCTAAAGTAAACTGTTTGCTCCAGGTCACGGTCTACTCTTTCTCAATCTGTTTCTTTTGTATATCATGTTAGTTGCTAAGAGGCACAAATTGTAAGCTGAGACTTGAAGACTAAGAACTACTAGCTCTCAAAGTTCACATTTCTATGTATAGTTAAACAGTATTTAGTAAGTAATATGGTGCAAAAAATTGAATTGAAACACCAATGTGTCAAATTATGAAATTGAATTTCTTCATTTTAATTTTAGAAATCTGAAGTTTACAGTGACCAGCTGTTTTAAGATTTTAGTTTTGCCTTGCATGAAATACATACTTCAAATACTAATAAACTAGTTAAACAAGCTTTTAAAGTACTGTCAAATAATATCAGCTGGATACATTTTTGATGTTACTTTAACTAAGGCTGAACTATAATTAAAACTTTCTTTTGTAATTCATTTTCCTTATGAGTGTTGATACTTTACTCAGCATTAACAATAACCTATTATTCATATGTAAAGTTCAGTATGTTGTTGCCAAATATCATGCTATGAAGGTGTTGAATCCACAAGAGCCACCTTGTCCCTCCAGCTCTTAAAGTCTTGGCAAAGTGTTGGATCATCCTCCAGTGCCAGATTAATCTGTTAAGTCTTGGTGGATGATGTTTTTTCATTGACTGCATTATATATCATAAGGTCATCACCAGTTTGCAGATGAACTGATAGATGACTCTGGTAGAGTGGTCATCACAGGACATGACCGAGCCAACAATGAACTGAGCAATTGGGTGGAGGATGTTCCTCCAGTGGATACACGATCAAACCAGTATACTCTGTTAATATTGTAAGGCACCTATAAAGCTCATCTCACAAAATAATATCAATGTGAGTTTGATTCCTTAATGAGTGCATCAAATAAAATATACAGTTCAGTTTTGTTTATAAAAGAAAAAAATATTGGAAAGACCAAAGATTTTTCTTGAGAAACAAGGTCATAGGTTCCAAATGCTTTGACATTGGTAATAGGTTATTCACTTAAATATGGTTACACCAATATGTAGTTAAAGATGAAATTTATGCAAATATTTAATATAAATGATAATTGGTAATATATTAAAAGTAATTCAAATTTGTATTAAATTTGAATCTGACCTGCTTAAAAGAAAGGTTGTCTCAATAAAATATTAACATACTATGAATATTTTTAATTGATTTTTTTTTTCCTCCCAAGGCCTTCACAAAATTCCACCTAGTTTTAGGCAATTGAAGAGTTTGTTTTCTTTAATTCTTCTTTAGCTTATCTCCAAGGCATCAAATATTGTCAGTTATGTTTCACTGTCTTTGGGCAAGTCCATTTAGAAGTTGCCTGTTCCAGTTTCAATTAAATACGTTGTTAATATGGAAATATTTATTTGTAAAATGACTGTTTTAGAGTTCAATATAACCAAAAAATATTCTATATTGTATAATGATTTTTTTTTTTCATGCATGTTTTAGGGCAGCAGCCCTCAGGCAATGTCTTTGGCTAGAGAAATCCAAAAGAAACTCTGTGATTTGACTCATCTGACTCAAAATGGAATTGTCAACACAGAAAGAAGTGGAGTCCGTAAACCAGCCCCAACTGTTTCAGGAAAAGTTGAACAAGCCCAAAGATGGCTGGTCAACCCAGGGCTTGATGACAAAGGCTTAGGTAAATTTCTGCATAAAATGTGTTGTGGGTTGTTTTTTTTTTTTATGAAAATTGTTTAAAATATAAACTGGACTTTCAATTTTTTATTTTAAGACACATTTATAGGGAACATGAATCTTGGAACATTTAAAGTTATTTTTAAAGAATAGAAAAAGAAATGTTGAAAATGAAGAAAATCAGTCACTGCTGACTTAAAAATGAGGCTGTGGCATTTATTAATTATAACAGCTTAATTTAACAGGGTTATATGACAAAGGATCTTATTCATTTTATTAAAAAAACAGTGGAAATATTGAACATAACTATTTTTACTTGACAATCTTTTTGTTATTTTTGGCTTGTTTCATTTTACAGTTTTTTTTATTAGCTTTTTCAGTTAAGTATATCTTTTCACCAATAAAGTAAGCTGAAATATAAAGTTGCCTCCACCGTGACATAAACTTGTCTTCCATGTTCTAGAAGCTGTTTTTTCATGGATAAATACCTTAACAAATTTTCCCATGGAAGCCTTGTATGGGCCATAAATATAAGGTGTGACAAAAAAAAAAAAAAAAAACTGGACTGAAGTCACAAAAAAAATTATATCAAATCCAAACAACTTTTCTCTTTTGAAATTATCTCCCTTGAGTTTAATGCACTTTTCCATCCTTCTCCATCAAACCTTCATGCATTCTTAGAATGATTCTCCAGGGATTATCTACAGCTCTGTTGTCATAGCCCTATTGATGGCTCCCACAACCAGAAAATGGGTCCTCTTGATGAACATAGCCTTGCTGGAGAAACCTCCCTACTGACTAACCTGGTTCCATGTGATCTTTTTCCTTTTCCTCAAGGTCAAGGGGATAATTTCAAAAGGGAAAACTTGTAATTTTTAGTTTAGATTTAACATAATTTTTTTGTAACTTTCGTCTCTTTTCTAACACCACCTCGTATATTACTGTTTCAGCACTCAAAAACATTTCTTCAGTCTGAAATTACTTCAAAAGAATTTTCCAATTCTCTTCAGATTATAAAAAAAACAGACTGAAATTTAATGGTGAAAATACTTTTTCAGAATTCAAATAATTTAAGTCAATTTCAGTTGTTAAAAAGAAGAATCTGGATTAAAATGATTTGGGTGTGTTCAATTCGAAAAAAAAAGAACTCTTGTGAAATCAAGTCTTTGATTGAAGCTGCTATTTTGTTTCTACTTCAGGTTGCTCATCTTAATGAAGTGTTGAACTGATAAAAATTCAGTATTACAAGCAATATAAATAAAAACATTATCCCCAAATTATTCATGAAAACACTAATTCAGAATTCATGATTTAAGTCTATTTAAACACTTTGCATACATTGATAAACACATTGCACATAAATTCCAGCTGAATTTCTAAAACCAGGCAGTATAAGAAAGCAATTCTTTTGGATGAGTTTCCTCATCTTTGTTGTCCTTATTGCAATGTTCTTCCTCAGTTGTTAAATTCTATGATCACACCACCAAGTTTGCCAGTTAATTAATTTGCGATGGAATATACATACTATTCCTATACTTATCACAACTTCGAAGGAATTAGCATTTATAACATTGAATATTCTGGTAGTTTTCAGACCCTTCTGAGGAAGGCAAAAGGGGTTATAATTTCTGGCACTAAAATTTTAATTTTTTAAATTTTTTCAGTATATAGTCTAACTGATTTATGGAAAGTGCTTTAATCGCAAGATCATCCACAGTAAAATTTAATTAAAGATTCTTTTAAGTTTTAGTCCCTAAAATTTTTCTTGTATATAATAATTTATATTTTCCCCAAAATTGTATGTATGTCTATTTCTGCAATGTTAATATTCATTAGTTTTTGGTTCATTTCATAATATTAAAATATTAATTTTTTTTATTTTGAACATACACCTTATCATATTTATAGTGAATTAGTTTCATTATCTTTAAACAAAGCTTACAAAGTAGCTTTGTATATAAACTAAAATCTTTGTGAATTTGCAGAGTAATGTTTTTTTCTCTATTAACTTTTTTAACTTTCCTCCTTCATAAGAAGATTAGAGATGATATTGGCTAAAATACAATAAAGGTAACAAATAATATATAGTAGCAAAAATATACTTTGAAAATTTAAAAGGAAACATGGACAGGGTACAACCACCAAAATACTGTGATAAAGATGACAGTAATGATGGAACTGATCCAAAAGAATCAATGCATTACATGATTAACCAATTTGTTTCTCAATCCAAGTGAAACATTCTTTTTTTTTTTTCTTTTCATTTTTTTTTCAAATGAGGTAGTAAGAACTCTATTTTACACTGAGTTGAGTCCATGTCAACAAATCTAAATTCATTACTTTGTAATATATAAATGTTTATAAGTCAAATAACCTCAGTGCTTTGGTTGAAATAAAGAAGTGACTTTGTTGAGTCGGTAAACTTTATTTTAGACATTGCTTGATATTTATCAAGTTTAGCTGTATGCAGCACAAGTTTAAAATATAGAGACAAAATTGTAATCTGCCAAGCTTCCAAATGATGATAGACATCTTACCCAGAAAAGTAGCATTTCAAATTATGGGATTTTTATCTTGATTTGAACACTGGTTGATGACACCAGTAACTGTTTCAGCTACAAGTTTAACCCAACTGCAAAAATCACTTCATTTCCAAATTTCCTTTATAACTTGATGGCTAAAAATTTATTTAAAGAATTTAGTTTCTTAATTTGGGAAATTATTTTATCATAATTTGATCTGATAGAAAAAAATATTTTTTAATCCATTATTTTCAGGCTCAGGTAGACTAAAAACTGATTTGAGTAATATTATAAACTGATTTTTTTTTTCCTTAGGTGAACAAGCTACTCGTATGGTTGTAGCTGAAGGTCGTAAAGTAGCAGAGTCTCTGACTGGACCACAAAGAGCTGAACTACTCAGGCTTTGTGATGAGACAGAAATCTTGACTAATCAGCTTTCTGATTTGATCCGAAGGGGACAGGTAAGTTTTTCTTTTTTTAATAATTTTACCCCAAGCAAGGTAACAATGCCACTAAGATGCAAGAGGTTATTGGGAGGAAAAGAGAATGAAAATACTTTGAGAAGGAACTGGAAACCAAATCCTAAACAGGAAACAACAGATAGAGCTCTATTTTTGCTCAAAAAACTGGGAAGGAGTTTAAACTGGGTGATGGGCGAAGTTATTTTATTTATGTTCATATGATGCGAAGAATTATTTTGTTTTCCAATATTTTTCTCACTGCCTCTCAACATCTTATTGTAGATACCTATCTTTAAAGCTTCTTTTTCTTATTATTTGTACAAAAATTAATATTAATCAGGAAAAAATGTACTTGAGTAAATAGAAAATTAGTTTATAAAAATAACAGATGTATCGGTGTAACTATTTCAGTAGATAGTGGTTTCTTAAAATGACTTCTTTTTCATTTAAAAATTGTAGTAGAATTATATTTATTGCTTTTGTTTAATATTAGATGTGTTATGTTTTAAAATGACATTCAGTTTCTTTTTGCTGTATTTTGAATAAACAGTAATTATGGAATTTATCTTTTACATTTCAGGTCATACTGCAATGTAATAATTATGTGCATTAGTATAATGGCCTACTGTAAAATTTTTATCGGTTGTTTGCACCAACTCATTAAATTTATATTGACTGTGACATGCAAAAGTATTGAGCATTTACTATTTTTTCAAAGAAAATAGTAATTTCTATTATTGCTACTAACCTAAAACTTGAGCTGAATCTAGTAAACATGAGTCATGTGATAATTTTTTTTTTTCAAATATTCAATATTTTAATGTGAATCAATAAATGTGCTGCTTGATAAATTCTTACAAAAGTTGTGATGAAAAGCAACTGGAAATGAAGTAAACAAAAATTGAAGAATAAAGGATTGACAACGCTTCATCCAATAATAAATGACAATAATTTCTATTTTCTTGATTAACTTTTTAAAGAAACTAATGCAAAAGAAAAATGTACAGTCTAATTGGCTGTTCATTAATCTTACGAGGCTATGATGTTTGTATAGTAACAAAAAAAGGTATATTTTTTTTGTTCAATTTGCAAAGATGAATAAGAAATCATTTGTGGCTTGTGTAACTTTTGCAGTAGCCATACCCAAAATATCAATTTGTATACATGTGGATTTCATTTCTTTTTGACAATGTAACAAAAGTTGAAATATCAAAGTAAATTTGGAAAAGCAATTTTAGTCAAAGTTGTTACTAAACTAAAAGGAAAAAACATAACATGCTGATTCTTAAAAACTTTTATTTAAATCAGATTAAAATTCCTGCTGTTTCTGAATGAAGATTTTAATTATTCTCCTAGGGTAATTCTCCTCAAGCACAAGCCTGTGCACGTCACCTTTCTGAAAAATTACATGCTCTCAAGAATAAGATTGGTGAAGGACTTGTGAATCAGGTAAGATAAATTAAACTTTTAATTTGTTTTATATATTGTGTGACAAAAGTAAGATTTTACTGCAAATACAAAGTTCATGTAAAAGTTTCCAGACCTATCAATTTTAGGGAGTCATACAAATGTCTTTGTAGTCTATTAAGTTCTTTATTGATTGTGTAACTGTTGACAAGCTTTAGGAAAAATCCAGAAAGAAACTATGAAGAGTGTGTCCTCCATGAACTGATGAAAAGGATCATCAGTAACCATTTGAAAGTTTATCTTTTTGCTTAACATGAAAAACAAAAAAAGAGTAATTTTTGAATGAAAGTAACTTTTTTTTATGATGAAAAAATAGATTTCGTTTGGAAATCCCAAATTAAGAATATTCTGACAAGATTCAGCATAAAAAATTAAATGGAATCTATTGCAGAAAAAATTCTTTGCATTTTATAAAATTTGAATAAAATTCTAAGTTGATGGAATTTGAACAAAGTTTTTTTTTGTAACTCTACAATGAATACAATTCATTTGAATGCATCACTAAAATAGAAAAAAAAAATACTATTTCTGGACAAGGACCCGCCTGATGATTTTCCCAGGTGACAGTATTTAATCATGTAAATGACCAAGGAGCTGGCATGGCAAGTTCTTCCACGTGTGGAAAATTCTCTTAAACCTGTCATTTTAAGATTATCGGATCAACATTTCTTGTTTAATCTATAGTGCCAACAAATTGATCATATTGAAAAATTCTTTAAATCAAACTCAGAACTCTATCATATATATTTTAATTTAGCGATGGATCTAGGTCATAGAATGCCCTGAAAAATACTTTGGTGACTGAATAATGATGCTTGCAATTCATGTGTAAAAGATTCGGGAGTTTCCTTAAATCTAATTCCAAAACAATCTTGTTGATTTTAAAATTTTGTTCATTCTTAATATTTGCATCGATATTTGATTACTTACAAGGGAAACCATGAGGATTGTAAACAAGGAATACTCACTCAGTTGATTGTTTATATTGTTTTTAAGACAAAATATGCATGAAAGTAACAAATGGGAAACATTCAAGAAAATTTAAAGAAATCCTTCATGTTTCCTGTATGGATAGAGAAAGACTTGTCATTGTCACAAATAATTTCTTAATAAAACCTTGGGAAATTTTATTTTTAAGGTTGCTGAAGATTTCATCGATATGACAACTCCATTGAAACAATTGAGTGATGCAGCTATGGCCCCATTAGGTAAGTTTAAAAAAAAAATGTTTCAATATTTGGACTTTCCTTTTTGATGATAAAGAGCAAGGTTGAAGGTGAGATTCAAAATTATTTAAGACTATTATTTAGTAATAAAAACAAATGAGAAGTTTTGGTTGAGAGATGTGGCAATATAGTTGTGAAGAAGTTTGCAGTTGAATGAGTTAAGGCATCCTTCCTGAAAAACCATTTCCCAGGATATGGGATATTAGTTGCATATCTTGGAAGTTGTTCTCATTTCACCTGAGTTTAACAATTCAAGAGTATTTAATTAAGAAAGTTCTAATAAAAAGTAATAGTCAGATGAAGGAAAAGACTAGAACAAATATTAAAGATGAAAATATGTAATTTCAGAATTGGAAGGAGTGACAGTGAAAGGTTTATGAGGATTTTTGTTTCAGATTGATAAGTTTAAGTAATTGATTGGATTTGAAAATGTGATAAATTCATTATGACTGTCTTATATCAATGTAGATGAAGAATTGTTTTTCAATTTGTTAATTAATTTCAAGTTTTTTGTCCAGTATTTTTAAAATTATTTTACTAAAATTGTATTTGTTTCTTCACTGAATGAAAATAATTCTTTCATCATTAATATTATTCATATGACTAATATGTTGATGTTTTAAATTTTATCATTAATTCATTTAACTTTAAAAAAAAATATTGAATGTAGTCTCATTTAAACTTCTATGCAGTGTTTGGAGAGGACTTTAAATAGTAGAACAAGTAGCTTATTATTATTTAATAAGCATAGTCTGATACAAGGCTACATAATATAGAATTCAGACAAATTAAACAATCTGCTGGAGTTTTTATTTTACAAAATGTTAATCATTGCACCATCGTCAGGAACTTATAACAAATTCTCATAATCGAGAAGTTTATCTGGCCTAACCAGTTTTATAGATTGGAATTATCAGATAGCCTCTTTTGTTAATGTGCTTCTTAATTTATAAGTACAGTCATAGAATAAAAATTAATTCCTTTGCTTTTAAATAAACAATTTTAAAAATTAAGGACTAGTTTTTCTCTGTTTGACAATATTTAATATGAATATAGTTTATTCAAGTTTTAATGAATATTTACATTATTTTTTTTTCAAAAAACCGATTCTGTATTTGGATTCACATATTTTACAAGTAAATTATAAAAATCTAATTTGTATGATAAACAGTTATTTATATAAAAATCACCATGTCACTATTTATATAACCTTAGATATCACAGGTAAGATTCAATTAGCAAATATTTAAAAAAAAACAAAAAAAAAAACTTTCATTAATACACACGCCCATATCTCTCTCTCTCTCTCTCTCTCTATATATATATATATATATATATATATAGCAACTTATGGCAGAGGTTTAAAAGGAAAAGCTACTGAAGGTTGTATTCTATTATTGAGTATTTGATCGCAATATACACGGATATATCATTTTTTAAATTTCTGCTTACCAACTTTTGCTTCATTGCTGAGTTCTTTCTCTCTCAGTAAAGTAAATATTTTCTGTGATAGTGTAAAGGAGGGGAAATTTGTCTCTGAATTTTGAATTAAAAACTAGTTTTGCCATGTCTTGTTAGTCAATTTGTATATTGGGAAAAAAAAGGATGATTGGTCAAGAATTAAAGTATGCATAACTGACTGATTATGGTTATTAAAAAAAGACAGAAATTGCAATTCTGTTTCTTTGTCAAGTTACTCAGTATTTCCTCTATTTTCTTAAACATTTCAGACCTCTCTCAAAATTTATCTGCCAAGAAATTACCTTGTTTTCTATGAATTTCTTTAGTCAGCATCTTGTCTGTTTTTTAATCGCTGTGAATATATTTCTGTAATGTATACCAACATTTATTTATTCAATTGAAATTTTAAGTTAGAACTAGAAAATATTTTCATGTCTTGTGATGCACAAGATTTTAAGATATGAATTTTAAGTGATCATTAAAAACTTCAGCTTTCAAGTTAAACTAAAAAAATCTTCTTTCATTGAAATTCACTGTTATATAAATCACTAAATATTGATATTAATTCATTTACTTCTGGTGACAAAAACAGCTATGTTGATGTTAATCTCTATTCTAATTGAAAAATTTCAAACTTTATCTTTTATGTCAGTTATATTTTTTATAATAGTTGTGTTCTTTCATTATCCAGGTGTTCCTGGAAGAGAACAAAACTTTGATGAAAAAGCTCGAAACTTTTTGACTCAATCTTCAAAACTTTCTGATACTGCCAATATGGTGGCTACTGCTGGTGGATGTCGTAACAAGAAAACCGTTGAAGCAATCTTTGCCACTTCTGCTCAGGTAAATCCTTACTGCTAAGATCTGATCTTGAAAGCTAGATTTCAGGTAAAAGTAAATAATAAACTTCATAATTACTTTAACAGGTTGTATGTACAAAAATATTTCTAAAGCTGAAATAAAAATGTGAAAGAAGAAAAGTGGGAGTCATTGCAAAAATATGCAGTAAAAATTATTTAAGAAAATTTTTCATAGTCTAAGGGAGATAACTACTGACACCACGAACGATAACTTCCATGAAATTTACAAAGACTTAGTCATAGCTACCTTGTTTAAAGTTTGGTTATAGCAAATTTTATTTATTAAAAGAAATACAAATAGCTAATCATTAAAATATATAAAATTGATTGAATTTTATCAAAATTTAATTAAAATCTATAATAATGGAGGTTTCTTTGCCTTATATGAATATTTTAATACTCTTAATCATGTTTTAAGCATAATTAGATGTTTGAATTATATCTTTAAATTTTTATATACCAATATGAAAAATTATTTGGCTTAGGTTAATGTTTTGTTGCATTGGGACTAAACTTTGAACTGTTAGTATCTGTCATGGATCATTTTTACTACTAATTTTTTTTATTATTTACTTTGTTTAGACTGTTGTCCTCATTTTTATTGCTATATTCACAACGTTTTGGCCATTTTATGCTCTGGCTTTCTTCAGTATGGGAACCAGTAATACAAAGTGCTAGAGAAAATCATTAGCTTCAAAAGATTGCAATATGAGCTTTGGTTTGAAAAAAAAAATGATTACTGAGAAATTAGGTTTATAAATCCCAAAAGTTCATGCACTGATTTCAAGGACAGTGGATAAAATTGTTGGTTAGATCCAGTGACTTGACCTAAAGAGTGGTGAGTTCAATACCTGGCTACAGCAGTGGTGAACAAATAACAGAATCAAGTTAAAGGGAGCTAACTGCATGACATCCGGAAGTAGCATGGCACATGGAATGAGAATGATATACCCCAGTGATTGTGATAAAGGGATCAGTTCGAAATTCCAAGCACCTGAAAAAGGCTGATGTGTACAATAGTCCGAACAATGAAAATAATGTAAATACTACCTCATCTCAGAAGTATAGATAACTAATCTTCTTTTTTATATTTTAGGCAAATGATTTATCTCCTCAAGTTGTGAATGCTGCCAAAATTGTTCTTATCAATCCTGAAAACCAAGCTGCTGTTGACCATTTTGATCTACTCAAAAAACAATGGACTGAAAACATGGAGAGGCTGCGAACACTTGTGGATGAAGCAACTGATACAGAAGCCTTCATTCGTGCGACTGGTTAGTTTCCTTGCAGTTCTTTACTGCACATTCAGTTACCAACTTGTCTAAATTTTTTTTTGTTTCTTTTTTTAATACATAATAAAATTCATTTGAAGGCAGTATTCAGATCAAATGTTTTGCTGATAGGATATGTATTTTATATCAGTTTATTTTTTTGTTTTGTCTTTATTTATATCTGAAAATCTGTAGTTTGATAGTTTAATTAAATTCAGCTTTCATATTATAATTTTCTTCCTGAAGGAAAATATATTCAGTACCTTATTAAAATCACTCAATTGGAAAATAATATTTTTATATTCAAATTCAATAACTTCATAAGTAAATAATTGAGATCTTTTATTCATAAAGATGAATTTCATAAGTAAATAATTTCTTTAAAGAACATATACTAAAATCAGACATGGAGGCAAACATTTTCAGTGGGGCAAGTCAGTTTTCACCAATATGACTTGTCAAATCTATTCTTATAGAATTAAAGATACTCATCAGGTAGCTGATGAAGACTATGTGGTGGTGGGAAGATTTTTGTTCCCTTTCTAGAGAGGAACTATATCAGACTCTGCTGATTGTAAAAGAAAGATGAATGTCTGTTTGCACTTGACTGATAAATCAAGTTCAATATTTCTACTGGAAAAGTGTGAAAAGGAGTGAGGGATTAATTTATTAAACTCATTCAAATTTGAGGAAAATATTAGTTAAGAAAAGGTTTCCACATGGGCTACAGAAAAAGTCTTCAGGCTGCATGTGTCCCATGGGGCATGCGTTTGAAGCCCCCATTTTATACCAAATTTCCAAAGGATTGTTTTTATAGTAAACCTGGATTAAATCTAGAACATATTAATATCGTTAACTGTCTTTATTATAGTTTGTTTTTCTTTTGCTATCATCTCTCAGAGGTTGGAATCAAGAGAGACACTGAAAAAGTTGAAGAGGGTATCAGAGCTGTCAGTCCACAGATGGTTGTGGCCAATGCATCTAATATTGCCCGTCGTGCCAATCGTGTTCTGCAAGTTGCCCAACAAGAAGCAGAGAACAGTGAAGATCCAGCATTTGTTGAAAAAGTCAATGAATCTTCAGACATCCTTAAATCTTGTAAGTAGTAATTTTCACTGTCTTTTTTTTTTTTTTATTATTACCATTTGTGTATCTGTCCACAGTATAACAATAACAAATGTAGTTATGTAGGTTGATTTAGTAAATTACAATCAATTTGTTGCTAAAAAAAAAAAAATTGATGTATTTGTTACCTTAAGGTACCTGAGGTAAATATCATGTCTCTTTGAAACTATGGTTGCCTGATCTGCCAAATAGAAATGAAAAGGATTCTGTTCAGATTTAATTTCAAATGGTTTCTGATATCATTTTTGGTGTTTATAATTTTTGCTCATACATTTATATTATTTGTTTTTAGTTTTTGTCTATTCAAATTTGATATCATTTCAATCAAAATTTGAACAGAATGTCTTATTCTTATTTATACTTGAGGCAACAATCTAATCGTGTGTGTATATATATATATATAATGTGAAAGATTCGTGGTGATACAAAATTTTATTATGGCAAGGAATAAGTGTAAATTTAATGACATGCTAAACACTAAGAACTAAAACAACAACTGGTTTCGTGCCAGATCTTTTCAGGTTTTAATTTTTTGGGAAATTTATTCTTATAGGTAAAAGAAAATTCTAATGGGTGGGGGATAATATGTTGAAAAGAGCTAGAGTCCAATTACATTCAAACCCAACAAGTATTCTCTCTGTTTGCAGAGAGCAGACTTGTGAAATTTGATGTAAATGGACTCCAGAACTTTTAAAGATATGGAGTGCGACTTTGATAAGATTGTAAAACAGTCAGCACTCAATCCAACCAGACATTCCCTGCTAGTTGTAGCATGCTGTGCTATAGAAGACCCGGATGTATTATTTGCGGATGGATTCAAAATTCTGGTGGGCAAATGCTGTTTAATTCTAAAATCCAAACACTGAGATGTTCTACCTATGTAGTAGCATCTCCAACTACATTCTAATTTATAAACAACAGAATTAATGTGATGTGGAGATAATTCTTCCTTGTGAATGGAAGAAAGAATTGCTCAAGTAAAAAATATTACTCTCACATTAGCAGCAAATTAGTACTTACTAATGGAAAATGAAATTCACCTTAAGATTTACCTTCTGTACCAATGTAAGGAAGACATAAATAAATCAAACATTTTTTAACAATATACAGTTTATCCTCATAAAATTTATTAATGACATTATGCACAATGGAATCCAAAATGCCCAAAGGATATCCATTTTTAGAAAGTATCATTTTAATAAAGTCCATTTCACCACAGAGAAAGGAATTTGAGCAAATTTTAAGTCATCTTTCAAATTAAATTGATTTTCCGTTGACATGGACAAAGAGTCCCAATGCATATACAACCCTGATAAGGTAACCATGCTCACCTTTATAGACCAAAACATCCAAAAAGAAAAGACAACAATTGGACTCTTTTTTTTCTTTCTTTTTTTTTCTGCAGTAATTTTTAAGGACAGATGGAGAGAATTTAAAACGGTGTGGTGAGAAATGTATCGGCTTCACCCTCATTATTGAAGAGGCAAAAAGTATCATTGACATAATGATGATACATTGGTGATACATGTGTGAAAATAATAGGGACTTGTGAAAACCTAGAAAGATGTTAGCAAGTGAAGGACCCAAAGGCGATCCCATTGCAACCCCCATAAATTTGTCAATAAACATTATTAATGAAATTGAATTTGACTGACGAGGGGGCGATCTTCATTAGGTCTATAAATACACCCTCAGAAAATTTCTGGGGAGACAGAAGAATGATATAACATATCACTGCAAATCTCTATTGTCTCAGACAAAGGGATACAGGTGAATAGGGAACAGATGTCAAAGAAACATGAAGTCACTACTGGAGGGGGAACTGCATATAGATTCCACAAATGAGAAGGAATCCTTAACACAAAAAAGCTAAAGTGCAACAAAACAGGTTGTAGCACCGTTGATAGCCACCGTTTGGGCTGACCAAATCATAGATAAGATGGGTTGTAATGGGACACCATGTTTGTGAATTTTAGGTAACCCATACAAACGGGGATGAACAGACCCAGTGGGTTTAATTTCTTCAGAAATTTCAGAAGATAGTAAACCATTCCAAACCCACTTTAATAATTGTCTTTGAAATTTGGCTTCTATTGAAGCAGTACAATCATGGGTCTCAAGTGGACCTAATTTTATAAATTTAAATGGATCACTAAGAATAACCTCCATCTTAGAAATGTGGTTGGAATAGTCCAGAAGAACAACACTGGCACCTTTATCAGGTTTAGTGATAACGAGGTTGTAGTTGTTTTTCAAACCTTTTATTACACGGTGGTACTGTTCGCCCCATTTGGACTCTGAAAATGAAACAGAAGAACCAGCATAAGAATCAGCGTAACAATTAAGTTTAGCCTTAAGGTCACTAAGAGACTCGGCAGAGCGAGGCTTAAGTCTATGAGCCTGTGCAAATAGAACCTCAAACTCTGCAAATATTTTTTCATGATCTGCCATAGGGAAAGGGACACAAAATTCCAAACCGTGAGCAAGTATACGAGTCTCCATCTGGGAAGGCCCATATGAAGAAAAATTCAACACAATTCCCTCTTCAGTCGGCTCATTGCTGCATCCAAAATGCTTACGGACCAAGAAATTTAATGTTGTTTGGTTAGAACCAGACAATTTTTAGCATTAAGTTGGTAAATATGGCCAACTAACTGGGAGAAACGAATCTGATCAAAATAGGAGTGTGTTGACATGTGTTATATATCAACAAACAACAAACACGCATATATATATAAAAATATAAAGTTATATTTTTATTAAAGACGATGAACCGTGTAGAATAGGGAACAGAGAATTGAGAGAGCGCGCTTCTAATGGGTTGACGGGAGTGTAGTCTTATCTGTTGTGTCTCTCTTCACCGGCCGATCTCTGTTGCTCCTCTACTGGCGAATCCGTGTGCCGAGGTCTTTTTATAATCTTCCAGAACTGGGACTTTTTCTTCCGGTTTTGCCTCGCCCACGCACGCCTACGTAATTCTCAGAGACACCTGTTCTGTTTGCCTCTGTAGTTATTTCTGCTGCTGCCGGAAATAAGGTCAAACGACATCCGTTCCTTTCAACGACCGGAAACACCCTCGCTTGCATCAGCCTTCCTCGGGTGGGGCCAGATTGTTATATTACACATGCACTTCCTCCATAAATTCTCAAAATTACAATTGAGAAATAGGATTCTCTTTGAAAATGTTTTTATGGAATCCTCAACAAAAATTTGAATGTAGTTGTGGATGCAACTACATAGGTAGAACATCACAGCGTTTGGATTTTAGATAAACAGCATTTACCCCCCAGAATTTTGAATCCATCCGCAAATAATAAGGTCTTTTATAGCACAACATGCTACAACTAGCAGGGAACGTTTGGTTGAATTGAGTGCTGACTGTTTTACAATCTTATCAAAGTTGCAGTCCATATATCATTAAAAAGGTCTGGAGTTCATTTACATCAACTCTTACAAGCCTGCTCTTTGCAAACAAAGAGAATGCTTGTTGGGTTTGAATGTGATTGGACTCTCTCTTTTCATCATATTTTTCCCCTCCTTCTCATTAGAATTTCCTTTTACTTTTAAAAATAAATTTCTCAAAAAATTAAAACCGGAAGAGATCTGGGATGAAACTGTTGCTTAGGTTCATCTCTTGTTCCTTGTTTAGGATGTGGTTTCCGGCTTTCTCTTTTCCAATCTTTTCACTCTTTTCTTTTTTTTTTTCAATTGGAGCAGATAGACTAAACTATCGCCCTGTTCACACTCCACCCACATCTATTGAACAGGTGAAGAGGCTCATTCCTTGTTTAGGATGTGGTCTCCGGCTTTCACTTTTCCAATCTTTTCACTCCTACGTAGCCCCCTGCGCTTCAGTGGCATTACCGCCTTGCTTGGGGTGATATGATTAAAAATATATATATATATATATATATATATATATAGAGAGAGAGAGAGAGGATTGAACTGGGTACATAAAAGTTATAGAAGTTTAGATTGATTCACTAAACATTTTTTTTTCAATTTGTCATGTCTTTATAATTTTCAAAGGTGCAATATGCAATTACTGAAACTCGTTAATGATGATATATTTTGATTGCGGTCATAAGACCTTTGATGTCAGAAAAACATTAACAATTTTGGAAATTAATGTAGGTGGAAGTTTGTTTTGTTTGGGTTTTTTTTTCTATCTTCACATGACAGAAATTTAAGCTTTTGACAATTGCACTTATTCAGATGTTACATCTGCTAAAGTTATTTTCAGTTTTGATTATTGATGGCATGAACAGAATTAAGTTTGAAATAATTTCATTTGAAATACTGCTTTTGTTTGGTATTTTTTACTTGATAAATGGGATGAACATTTAAATTATAAAAACAGAATTTTCATTTTTTTTGTTTGGAACTAGAATTCCCGTTTTTTTACTGTTAAATAGGTTTGAAAACTATAACTAACATTGAGATGAAATTTTCTGCTTAATCAAATTTATTTAAGTAAAATTCTTATGACACTGGAAAAGTTTTTTTAAAATTGTTTATTTGAGGCCAAGAAGTGGTCAGTCTTGTGGGCTTCAAAGAAATCTTGACATGCATCTATATGATTTGTTTATAAATTTGGGAAGAAGGACATTTTTTGCAGTCATTCTCATGCTGATTAGAACCAACATCCATGAGAGAAATAATTTATTAATGAAAAATTTACCCAAATTTTTCCAATCTTAACAGTTGAAAAACAGGCAGAGACTTAGTTTTAATCTGCTTATGTAAACAACATTTCTTTGACTGTTGTCATGAGATCCACTTTGTTTAGAATTGGGAAATGGGCAAATCTCTTTAGATTCACACCAAGAAAAAATATGAAGTATTTACAAGACTTCTTAGTTTGGTACAAGGTTACAAGTTATGGGCACTCATAATTGAATTCACTGCTCAGTGATAAGTTTGCTAGAGGAGCTTGCTATCCATTAATTCTTGATTGCAGTATTCACTTTTTGTAATTCTGTTCAAGGAATTATGGGGAAAAGACTTTTAGGTTTTTCAAAACAGCTGTACATTTTTTTTTATCTTTGCTATCCATAACAAAAGTATTTAAGTGTTAAATTCTGTATGTTATTTGGAATATGACTTTTTTTATAAATAAATTTTAAGTAATGAAGTTTTTCTGTTTTAAATTTATACTTTGGATTTTGACTAAATTTTCTTAAACATATAATCATTAAGTTCACTCTTTTGATGTAAAATAAACAGGCACTTGTAATTATCATGGCTCAATATTGTTAATAAATTTTATTACTTTTATTTGTATTGCTTCATTTTTTCTTTGATAGCAATCACTCCAATGGTGCAACAAGCTAAGGCTGTGTCCATGAACCCTAAAGATCCTGCTGCTGCCAACAATTGGCGTAAAGAAAACAATAATGTAAGTTTTCTATTCCCTATCTAAATTTTCAACTATTTTTTACTTTCAGAAAGGGTGTGGTTTTTTTTTGTTTTGTGAATTTTTATAGTTTTTAATAAAGCACACCAAGTCATAGTGCAAGTCACAGCCAGTACTGGAGGTCTCTCAAATCTCGTCATTTCACTAGAAGCATAGCCTTTTAGATTCAGTTTGCAATCGTTTAATGTTGTAGTCAGCTTAAATAATGTAAAGAAGTAAACATTAAGACCATAATTAATTTAGTTTGTGAAGTTAATCCTCTTTATCTTGGTAAATTTTTTCTTTTATAAAGTTTTATTACAATTAATATATTATTTGGCTGAGCTTCATCTCTTTCCACCCAATTAACAAGGATGAATGAAATGTTAAATGCATTTTAATCTTTGTCCACGTAAAACTGTTTTGAATGTGGGGGTGGGGAATGTGTGGTGTTATTCATAACAGCTCAGAATGAGAAATCGGAACTGGATTCCAGTTGGATTCATTTCACTTATGCTCATATACTTCTAGGAAAACTATGAATCAATCTTTACTCTCTCCGGCTATAGGTTGAATAGGACAAACCAGACTCTATAGCCTTGCTTAGAAATAAGTCTATCACAAAAAGAAACAACAGACTACTGTGGGTAATGTTCTACCCAGTCAGTCATAAATTGAAAGAGATATGATTGCCCAAGCATGTTATCATGCATAGTACTTGACTAATGAAGAAAAAAAATCATGTCAGAATTCTGGAACAAAAAATGTGACCTGAAACAAAATCAACATTAGTAACTTTATTTTATTGTTTAGAAATAAAGTAACTATTGTTACGCTAACTTATTTTGTCATAAATATACTTTGTTTTATGATTATAGAAATACCTAGAAAAAATTTACTTTTAAAAGATGTGATTTAGCAGTAGCATTAAGGATGTTTTAAACACCCCATTGACAATATTTAAAATATTGGATTCAATTTGTTGAATTATGACTTTTACTTTACATAACCACATTCTTAAATTATTTTTCATTAATTTGGTAGTATAAAATCATTTTCTCCTATATATTTTTTTAATGGTAAATTAAGCTAAAATTCAACATCTATATTTTATTTTTTATATCTTTTTGGAAAGAAAAATCAAATTCCACATGAATGTCATCAATATACTTGTTATAAATAACTATCATAAAGAAAATATTAGCTTTATGCAACAAGTTATTGCATTTTTAAATAAATTTTACAGTGTACAAACAAAATTGAAGAAAAAAGTCTTTGGAAGAAAAGCATGTTAAAAATTAAAAATAATTAAAATAAACTTTCTTTGTAATTCTAATTACAAAGAAAGTTTATTTTAATTATTTTTAAATTTTTTTTTAGATTAAAAAAATAGGATTATTTCTTTAAAATTAAGTAAAATTAAAATGATATATATCAGTATAAATAGTATAGCAAAACAATTTAACATTTTTTTATATGTTAAAAACAAATACAGATTATGCAAAAATAAAATAAATTGATCCTTAGAATATTTGCTTTTGAATAAAAATTTCATAAAAAAGAATATTAACTTTTAAATAACAAGACCAAATTTCATAAATTACATATTTTAAGTTTGCACAAAAAGTTTTTGCAATGAAAACATAAAATAATGGACAATAAAATAAAGAAATTTTCAATTAAATAAGTTAACATTATTCCAAATGTAAAAAGCAAAAATTTCTTAAGCCAATTATAACAGTGAACTACTGCGAACCCAAACTAAAAACTTTCATTCCCAGTGTAACAGCAAAATTTTAGATTGGCCTCCAGTTCTGGAAAAAAGATACTCTGATATGGCTTTTAATAAAGCATGTCATAACTTGGATGTACTTTAGATTCATAATCTTTACAAAATAGTGATTCTCAACTCTTATTATTGATGATTCAATCTTTACGAAAATATACCATGGATTATGTTCTTATCAATTTATTTAGGCATAATTTTAAAATAATTGATGATAATAAAAGGAAAATGGAATAATTTACAATATTTTATGACAATTTTATGAAGAAATAATGTTTTTGCTTTATCTCAAACTTATAAAATCTAATAAAATTGGTATTTTTTACTGGAATCTTTTCAATTGAATATTTTATTTTATAGTACAGTGCCATAGAAGTGAAATGATCTTTTATTCCCCTTCTATAATGTATTGTCTGATTAAAATGATTTTAGAAACTAATGTAAATGCCAAGAAAGACAAATTTCTGTTACCATAAAAGTATCTGCTGTTATATATACATGATACCATTTGGTGTTATTGTCCACTTTCTTGTCTACCTATCTATCATACCTAACCATTTAGTTTTATCAATACAAAGCAGTCAAGCTGATTATTTATAATAGATGTAATTTTAACTTGGACATGTCATGGTTACTTCATTGATACAAGTAAATAATATTGCCAAAATATTACAGGTGTATGTGATCCTCTCTCCCAATTTCTCATTGGTACAAATATTTTTTTGTTTGTGACATAAAATGTTTACTTCTTTTGTGAGAAATGTAGGAAAATTTTTTTTTTTTAATCATTTTATATTACCATTGTCTGGAATGTTTGGTTCAGGTATGGCAAAATTTTTGGTGTAAAAGAAATGGTATTCTTTTATTGTTTATAAAAATTTCAAATTAATTTTTCTTCCCATTTCTTTCCTAAGACAATAATTGCAAAATTAATTTAAAATTTTAAAATGTGATTATGTAATTTAGATGTAAGAAAGACATTCAATGATTTTTGTATCATATTTGAAAGAAACATGTTGATTCATATCAAAATAAAGGAAATTATAATCAAATAACTATGATTCTAATGTTAAAAACTGGTCCTTTTTCTTGTGAAAAGAAGCTGATGGCTGATATATTTCATAAAATATTCCTTGAAATTTTGATTCCACTTTGTCAAAGAGAGAGTACTAGACACAAACGTTGTCAACATGTTTTGTCTTTCATTGCTGTAATATTTTAATTTTGTGTATCAGATGAATTTGCACTCTGTTGAAATCTTTTTAAATTTCTTAAAATGACAGCATTTTCAAAATTGGGAGAGACCATTGCTAATTGCTTTTAAATTATTAGAAAGTATTAAAATATGAAGTTTACTTACAAATGATGAGGCAAGAAAAAATTCGCTGAACTGCTTTAAATAATGTCATCTATTAAAGAATAGAAAATTTTTTATTGAGAATTGAGATAGATGAAGCATTTTCAACATTTATTCCTAGCTTTATATCATGCTTTCTGAGACAAAACACTAAAAAGATGGAGTAAAACTAATGAAAGAAGTGAAAATGGCTAATCTAAAAATGTTAAAATATTACTTGATACTGTTGCAAGGTAAAATGTGGGTAGTCAGAATAAAAGGAATTGCAGAATGACTAAAGATTTGTTCTGTGTAATAATTGATTCTTTTGTGGCTGAAGCAGTTTGAGCAATCTATGTAAATTCATAATTTATATATCAAAGAATGATACAAATGTGTATTTTCATATACAAACTTGAAGACTCAAATGTTTACATTAATTTATAAGAAGTCTAAAAGATTTCTAAATTGTTTTTTTCAGCTTATTGCTGCTGTGGGTCAAGTCAGAGAATCAGTAACTGTTTCTCCAAAAACCAGTGATCTCTATGGCCAGCCATTCCCACAACCTCCAGATATGTCTCAGCTTCACATATCAGGTAAGCTTCTGTTATCTGGATGCTTTAAGCATATATATATATATATATACTTCAATTTATATGAAATGTTTTTATTGCATCTTTTCTTCAGAATTTAAGCACTTTTCATATGAAACTGTTGAATGCATTCAATTTCAACCATTTTGAATGTTCTGATATCTACAAATATTGATCAATAATTTTTTTTTTTAAGAATATTTTGAAAATTATTTCTGTTTAAGAATTTAAATTTGTTTTATTTTTATTTAATTATATTTCAGTTTTTTTTTTTTCAATATATTTTTAGTTTAATGGAAATCTTTTTTAAAAGGTTTCCTGTTACATTTTTAGTTTTGCTGGTAGCAATAATTTACTGTCATGTTACTAACAAGATTGTTAGATGGATACTCATCAAAGATTTTTCTGATCTTTCATAACATTTTTATTTTTTATTTATAAATGTATTAAACTATTCTTGTAGAACCCTGTGTCATTTAAAGAAAAAAGAAATTGCAGCATTATTCATAATTAGAAATAGTTACTTTTCTAAAAAAAAAAAAAATTTTTTTTATTTGATGGGAACATTTCATAGAAAAAAAAATTTTGTGTGACAATTGTTCATTTCCCCACTAATGATCAGAGTTCAAGCTATCTGGTCAAGGAATTCAAATGCTGACTTTTCAAAGAGCCTTCGCTTCTTGCAAGATTGGTGCAATGCAATCTTCCTACCACTCACGTTTTCATTTGGTCTTGTAAACTTAGTGAACATCAAGGATAAGTTGAGGTAGGTGCATTAAGTGATTGTATGCTCAAAGTCCTGAAATAAGGTGTCTGACAAGTGAAGATAACAGAATTGAAAAATAAATTTAAAAAAATGACAGCATCAAATCAGATTGAGTTTATACAATTGAAGAATAAATGGATTTACTTTTAATCTGACATTTTTATTACTTGAAATGTTTGCTTTGTTCCATATCTGAAACATAGAGTAGATATGAGCTTTCAAGAAAAATCTAAACAAGGAAGCATGCTTTCCTTAAAAGGGAAATAAAACTTTGCTATGCTGTGATGCTCTCTGAGTGGTCAAATTGTGGTTTCTCCTATGAAGGGGTATGTTGGTTGAACCCTACCAAAGAGCACATTTTCTTAAGATTTCTTGAGTGCACAGGCTGATAGATATAATACAGATTATTTCTTCAAATAAAAACTGGGTGTCTATTTTAAATTATGCTGCTGAGTTTAAAATAACATTAAATTTAAATTTTTTCATTTTGTTATTAATATAAAGTACATAAAAACATTGTATTTAAGGAAAATGTGTACTTACACTACAAAAATCTTTAGAATTTTAAATCATTATTTTCTCCTTTTGATTTTTTTTCCCTGTTAATCAGCTTATATGATGTTCATTTGAATTTTACTTTTAGTTTAAATTTTAAAATCATGAAAAGTAAATTATTTCTGTTAAAATATTTTAAAAGAAATTACTGATGTGGAGTATCATTTCAAGAATTGTTCCAACAATTGTTAGTACCAATGTATCATCCAATTCATTCTCCAGTTCTATTTCAGCATGTTGTTTTTTGCTCAGTAAGGATGGAATTAGAGGGTAGCCTCCAAAATATATAAAGAATTACATGTCATTAAATAAGGAACAAGTCAAAAAACCATTATAAATTTTATGTTTTTCGCTATTTATTCAGTTTCATATGTCAAATTTATAAAGATTTTCCTTATTTAATCTTTTTGTCAGATTCAATACATCTTTTCAGTTATCACCTGCATGGGTCACATTGTGGAAATGATTTCTGTTCACTTATTTCTGTTAAAAAAAAGAAAAAAAAAGAAACTTATTTTTCTGTTTACAGATTATACACTGGCTTTAGAATAGACAGGTGTAATGTAATAACAAAAACAATCTAATGGAGTTCAGTCCCTTTAACAACTCTTTGGCATATGTCTCAAGTTTTTGTTCTGTTTTTACCTGTTTTTTTTTTATTTATTTTGCCATTTACTTCTGTAACCATGAAGTAAACAACATGGTTCATAAATGAGATTTGAAATCACATTCCTTATCCTCAGGAATCTTACCATCTTTGTTTTAAATCTGTTGCTTGCTTAATACCCTTAAAGTTATAATAAAAAAAACTACAGAATAAAATTTAATAAGAAATCTTGAAATACCAAAATAGATTTGTAAAATATTGTACAAAGAACCTATCCTTACTTTTTCAATATTATTGTAAGATAAAGATCTGTAGAAAATGCCATTTCTTTACTGAGAAGAATCTATATTTTTTAGTTTTTATTCTTTAAGAAACTAATAACTGTCTTTATCATTGGTAAATTTTGTCAAGATGTTGTCTTTGGATACCAATAAGCTACCTTCAAACCAAAGGTTTGGAAGGGAATGACCATCAATACTCGGAAGAGCAATTACAGTGGGCTGAAGAAACCTATTTTCAAATGAAAACAATGTTTCTGCTCAAGGAAATGGCAACCTACAAAGAGTCATTGATATTATCGGGTTACTGGTTGGTTTTCTCTCAATGGCACCTCTGAGATAGTAGGCTAGAACATTTAAATTAAAAGAGCTAGGAGGCCATATTTTGAAGATTAGACCCTGAAAACTTCTTAGCCAGTTTCTCTTGGGTCATATGAGAGAGGAACACATGCAGCCACTCTCTCAATATAGACAGTAGCATTGACTCTGAAGCCCTGCAAGAAGAAGAAATGGCATGACATGACCCTAATTGTTCATGGCCCCTAGGACCATCATGGATGGCATAAAGTTGATGTGTATCACAATATGGTTCATACAAAGCCATATGCTATTTATCTTGATTATGGCCCCTAGGACCATCATGGATAGCATAAAGTTGATGTGTAATATCACAATATGGTTCATACAAAGCCATATGCTATTTATCTTGATTATGGCCCCTAGGACCATCATGGATGGCATAAAGTTGATGTGTATCACAATATGGTTCATACAAAGCCATGTGCTATTTATCTTGATTATGGCCCCTGGACCATCATGGATGGCATAAAGTTGATGTGTATCACAATATGGTTCATACAAAGCCATATGCTATTTATCTTGATTATGGCCCCTAGGACCATCATGGATGGCATAAAGTTGATGTGTATCACAATATGGTTCATACAAAGCCATATGCTATTTATCTTGATTATGGCCCCTAGGACCATCATGGATGGCATAAAGTTGATGTGTATCACAATATGGTTCATACAAAGCCATATGCTATTTATCTTGATTATGGCCCCTAGGACCATCATGGATGGCATAAAGTTGATGTGTATCACAATATGGTTCATACAAAGCCATATGCTATTTATCTTGATTATGGCCCCTAGGACCATCATGGATGGCATAAAGTTGATGTGTATCACAATATGGTTCTCTGAGCTATGCTATTTATCTTGATTATGGCCCCTAGGACCATCATGGATAGCATAAAGTTGATGTGTATCACAATATGGTTCATACAAAGCCATATGCTATTTATCTTGATTATGGCCCCTAGGACCATCATGGATGGCATAAAGTTGATGTGTATCACAATATGGTTCATACAAAACCCATATGCTATTTATCTTGATTATGGCCCCTAGGACCATCATGGATGGCATAAAGTTGATGTGTATCACAATATGGTTCATACAAAGCCATATGCTATTTATCTTGATTATGGCCCCTAGGACCATCATGGATGGCATAAAGTTGATGTGTATCACAATATGGTTCATACAAAGCCATATGCTATTTATCTTGATTATGGCCCCTAGGACCATCATGGATATGGCATAAAGTTGATGTATCACAATATGGTTCATACGTAGCCATATGCTATTTATCTTGATTATGACTGGACCATCATGGATGGCATGAAGTTGATGTGTATCACAATATGGTTCATACAAAGCCATATGCACAAACATCTTGATTATGGCCCCTAGGACCATCATGGATGACATAAAGTTGATGTGTATCACAATATGGTTCATACAAACCATATACTTATTTAATATCTTGATTATGGCCCCTAGGACCATCATGGATGGCATAAAGTTGATGTGTATCACAATATGGTTCTTACAAAGCCATATACTATTTATCTTTTGATTATCTAACCACTTTCAAAATGTTAACAATCTCCAAGTTATTCTGGTTGATAGCTGTTGCTATATGTATGTATAATTTTTTGTCAAATTGGAAGCTGCAATGTTAACAGATTTGATTAGTGTGAAAGAGAGATTAGAACATAAAAATTTGATATGTGTTACATATTATAGATGACCTTTCATTTATGACCTGCTAAATGCATTGTCAATTATCTTACATACTCTGTGTGTATATATGCACACATACACAGGAATACTAATAAGTTTTCAGTTCAGCTCAATTCCCCAAATCTAACCAAACATAAAAATGAACACACACACACTCTTTGCTTTATCAGTTATGATTATTATATTGGTTAGATTTGGGGAAATAGGTTGGGCCAAGATCTTTTCAACATCTCATATTTAATATTGATTAGAGAAAAAAAAATGTTCAGATCTCAAAATCTTGCTGAGAATAATGATAAAATGTAATTAGCTCAAACAATACTGTGCATTTTGGCTCTTATTGTGTGCAACTTGAGACCAAAGCAATTAAAAACTGCTTGACTTATTCCGTACGTTCAAACTTAGTTTAAATATAGAAGAAACCTTTCAAAGTGATTTTGGCACAATCAAGAATATTCTTTGAAATGCATTGTTCCTTCAAAATAATTTCAATAAAAATTAAAAAAAGAATATTGTGCATTACTTGTTTATGTAACATTGCAATTTGAAATTGACCCCCCCCACACACACACACACACACTCACACAAATGAACTATACAAGAATTACTCAATAGATCATTCTTTATTTCACTGCCAAAGAAAGCAGGTGCAAGTGAACAATCAGTTTAATGAGCATATAACTAATCATTAGGATTCATTAGACCAGAAATAAAGTAAGAAAAGTGTAGCTTTGTTCAAGATGTAGTAAAAAGTAATGCTATTTTTCTGATGAGAATGCTTTCAGTACAAATGAAGACATATCTCTGCCTATGTTTCATAGATTGTACAAAGGCATTTGAAAAGTTGTCATGAGAAGCTCCTTGAAATGTTAAGAAAATATTATTTACATGGGAAAGATATTTGAGTAATCTATAACCTCCATTGGGAACAAAAAGCTTGCATGTGAATATAGAACATGTTTAGTGAACATACAAAAATAAAAAGTGTGACACAAGTGTGTTTTCTCATCAGATTTAATTTGTACCAGAAGACAATTTTAAGAAGATTAGAAGGCCTGCCAGGATTTATTTTTGGCAGACATAATCCTCACAATATTCATTGCACAGTTAAGTGTTGATATCAGATACAGAATCAAAATTGAAAGCATTATTAAACAAGGTATTGAAAGAAAGCATGAAGAAAGGGCTAACTAGGAAGTGTAAGACAAAATACATGGTTTTCAACTAAAGAGAAAGCTTAAATTGTAAGGATGTCATAATCAAGCATGTGCATAAATTTAACTCGCTGTGCAGTGTAGTCAGAGAAAAGGGAAAATGTGACACAAATTTGAAAGTGCATCAGATTAGGGAAAGATTCTTTTCAGAAACTAAGCAAAATATTAAGGGGTTGGAAAATATTAGAACAAAAAAGTGCTTCTCTGTTCTATAACTAATTTCTCATGTGGTAGTACATATCAGATAGTTTCTTCACAGATTAAAAAGAAACTTGAAGCAAGTGACATGTTTCTACCAATGAATGTTTAGAATAATATGAACAGTAAGTAGGAAACTTTAACAGCAATGACAAAGAAAATACTTGTAACAATAAGCTGAGGACACAATGAAGAAACATTTGGAGAATTTAACACTTGTAGGTAATTCTGAAAATAAGAGAAGATAAAATAGTGTGTAACTTAATTGAAAAGTCTAAATAAATAGATGGCAGAATGTATAACAGTCCAACATTCATCATTTAAAACTGAACGGCCAGACTGCATATATGATTTGATTATGGTAGTTAGGGCTTTTACAGAACCAGTCAGATATTTTGGAAGAACAAAACACAGATAGCTGGTGTACACAGTGTACATGAGATCTCCAAGCAGCCCTTCTCAGGTTCACAGTTCAGAGCTGTTCTTTTAGACTGGTTGCTAACTGGGCTTAAGAGCCCAGTCTACTTTACTATACAACCCATTAACTTTTTTAAAAATCTTATTTCTATTTTTTCCCCTAAATATAAATTAGACAGTTATTACTGTCTGGTATATTTAATTAACTAAATTAAATATAAATCTCTGCTTAATCTTTAATTAGATTAACTTAACTTTTTAAAAATTTTATTTCTATTTTTTTCCCCTAAATATACTTTTTCTAATAAGTCTCTTTTTTCTAAAACTTTAACCCATTTAAACATTTAAAGTTAATTTTGGCATCACTGATTTCCCCAAATCTGACCAATAATATGATTAAGCTTAATCCAAAACAAGCTAAAAGGGATTTAAAAGGAAAAAAAAAATCTATTCATTTTGTTCAGACTCTGGGAAGTGGGTGAGGCTAAAAACATTTTGACATCACTTCTGAATGATAATGATGAATGAAATTAACAATCATTGTATATCATCCAGTCATGTTGACTATAATGACTTTTGTAAATAGGAATAACTGACAAACTGAAATTGGTTACTTAATTATTTTTTATCAATTTTTATATATTTTTTCCAAGTCACAGAAAAAAAAATTTGTTTTTAAACTTGTACTTCTGTGGGCATAATTGTCTTCACAAAACTTACATTTATGTATCCATTTTCAAGACACTGTGAAATGTTGATCTGTAGCATTTGTGTTATAAACTAATTAGTGCTTAGTTTCATTTTCACACAAGGATCAATGTATCTTAGTATACCACACCAATTGCTTTGTGACATAAGTTTGTGTGTTCTGGACATCATTTAACTTGACCTGTACTGCAGAGTAACCAATCAAAATTATGACAACCATGAGAGATAAACAGCATTTTTTCCAGTCATTTATTTCCAGTAAATGGCAATTTCATTTTTTCCCAAAATTGGCCAGTACAGCCAGGTCACAATTTTCTAACAAGGCAGTAGTTGAAAATGTTAGAAAAATATTTAATTTTTTTTTTTAAAATGGCAAATTCAGTCGAAAGATAGTTCTTAAATAGCCATGAACATGTCTATAAGCCAAACAAACTGACATTTAGTTAATTCTCTTAATCATTCTATTTTAGTTACTTAATTTTCATGATTGGTTTCCTGCAATTTATTTCCAGTACATTCCTTCTGCTTGTCTACTATAACTTAAAACGTTTAGAGTAGGTTAGAGACTGCAGTACATAAAGAAAAGTCTTAAAAGAAGCTATAAACAAGGAACTCGATGCTGGCTTATGTTTCTTGAAAAGCTTACCACCTGCTGAGAAATGGCATCACAGAAATGGTTGCCCCATCATGGAAAGTTACAATATATATATATATATATATATATATATAGTAGAATTTTCATCTTATTGAGAGCAAGAAAGATGATGATTGCAACCACACTGTTTCCAATATTGATTCCCTATCAAAGCAGACATTTTATCATTACTTGTTCACACAGTTCTTTAAGCTTTGGTTGATTTTGGCAAAGTTCCAATTGTAAGTTTTTAGTCTTCAGAGCTTTGTTAAAATATTTCCCCCTTTTCCCCCCCCCCTTTTTTTCCTGTTAACAGCAGTAGCATTCTACTGTCTAAATTGTGTATATGTTTCTGTTAAATTATTGGCATCTCCTCAATCAAATACTTGCCAAAAACATTTTTTCATTATCTTTGTCACCATCTTTGTCTTTTTCATGAAAAATTCTGGCAGCCATCTTTAATATTCATTTCCATAGCAGTATTTGTTTTGTTTTCTATCAGAATAAACATTTTTATTAGTATTACTTATTTTATCTGTACACTTTGGCATAAAGTGCAACACAGAAAATCCAAAATACACAAGAATAGTGAAAGATGTTTTTCAGAAACTGAGCAAAGTATTAAAGTATCAAAGAATAAAAATGAAAAAAAAAAAACTTCTTTGCAATCTCTAATATGGCAGTGAATGCTGGGTAGTTTAATCAGAAATAGTGACGTGAAGTGACCAAAATGTGCTTCTATCAACCGAAGTTGTTTATTGTAGAGTAGACCTGTGACAAATGAAGTTTTAAGAAAGATAAGAACTATATAAAAAACTGTTTTCAAAGACACATTTTGGAATACCCGAGGAAGGAAGGTTTAGAAAATTTAACTCATAACACACATTAAGAGCAAGGGAATTAGAGGAAAGCAAATAATAATTCAATATGGCTAGTGGGTGGGATTGAACACACCAACAAATCTTTTAAATATTTCTTGTGTTCTTCAGTTATGCAGTCTTGCATTTTCACAGAGAACATTCTTTCTATATATGACCATAGTGTAATTTTTAGCAAACTTTTATGGACATGTTGCAGCTGCTGGATGTATTAATATGCAATTAGTATTTTGTTGCATTTTAAGAATTCTAAATGAATACTAAAATGATCCCACTACATGCACAACATTTTTTTTCAAAGTGCTCTACTTTTGCTATGACACTCATCTTTTTCAATCTATCTTTTTTGTTGAACAATGTCATACACTAACAGATGACAAATGTATTCCTAACTGCCACATATGCTTAGTATCTAGGCATTTATCATTACAATTGGTTTTCAAAAACAAATTATTTATGACACAGTCTAGCATCTGTGGAAATACTGGACCCCCCCCCCCCCCCCGCCAACAAATTTTTAACTTTATATTCATTAATAAAAACCTTTTATTGAACGAATTACAATTGCTTTCAACAATTTTAAAATAAAAATATTACTTAAAAATTAAGATGTGCAAAAGTAAATAAGCTCTTACATTTACACAGTATTATGTTTTACACAATTGCCAATGCAAAACATTTTTTGTGACCATGTAAAAATCAAAATGATAGGTATTTAATTTTTATTTTTTTGATAAAATGTGTATACTGCAGTCAACCAATATAACTCATGTATGCAAAAGGTTTGTAGTTAGACTAGAATTTTTTTAAAAAATATGCCAAGAACAAAAGAACTTCCTGAAGCTTTACAAAAAAATCATGTAGTTGGAGATTATAAGGATGAAGGCTACAAAAAGCTATAAAAATTATTTGGAGTGCATGTCTCCACCATGCAAAAAATAACTGTAAGAAAAGGTAGGCATTTAGTTCAGCAAGCCCAGGCAAATCTTGCTGTGACCTTTGCAATTCTCCAAGGTGCTCTGGCCAATGTCAGAATTAATGTGCATTCATCTACAGTGCAACAAAATCTGAACGATGCTAGTTTTCATGGTAGAATGCCTAGAAAAAAAAGCCACTGCTCACAAGAGTGTGCAAATAAGCTCAGCTGAACTATGCCAAAGCTCATATTAATAAACTAGAAACATCCTGAGAAAAGACTTTATGGTTGAATGAGCTTTTTGGGAGAAATGATAGGTGGTATGTCTGGCAGGTTCCTAATAGAACTTTTAAAGAGAAGAATTGGTACAAGTTAATATCTGGGGGTGCTTTGGTGCAGTTGGAACAGGCAGAATAGTACCACAATGGATTTTGCATTATACCAAGCAATTTTTAACAAAAATATTTTGTCTTTGTTTTAAAAGTTGGGTTTAGTCACAGTTAAATCTTCCAACAGGACAATAATCCAAAACCTCAAAGCAAATCCACAAAAGAATAGCTTTGACAAAAAGAAATTTTATATTTTGAAATGGCTTAGTCAAAGTCCTGATCTACATCCAATTGAAAATCTGTGGTTCAAGTTAAAGAAGGCAGTACATGCAAGAAACTTGGGTAATATTAAGTCATTTTTGGAAGTTTGCCAAGAAAAATAGTCAAAAATTAATGCTCACTTCTGCCAGAAACTACTTAAAAAATTATAGAAAGACTCATTGATGTTCTCAAAAAAAGTTGTCACCAAATATTAAATGTAAGAGTTCATTTACTTTTGCACATCTTAATTTTTACTTTCTTAATATTTTTATTCCAGCTTGATGATGATAAAAATTTGAAAGTGGTTGTAATTCATTGAATAAAGATTTGTGTATGTATATATGTGTGCGTATATTTGTCTGTGCATGTGTCTTTGTGTGTGTATATATTTGTCTATTTGTCCATGTGTGGATATCTATAGATTTTACTATGTATATCCACGTCTTTTACTCATTTAATATCTAAATAACTTTATAATAATCTAAATCTAATGCTTTGTTAAACTTAGAATTTAAAATTCATAATAAAAATAAAGTGAATCTAATAGTCGATCAATTATGCTGATCTCCATTTTAATCAAATATTAATATTAATGCCTCATAAATTGTTTTTAGAGTCTGTTCTCATATTCTTCAAATTAGAAACTACTTTATTTTGATTGGTTCACTCTATGTAACAGTGCCTCCCTGATTAAAAAAAGTTTGACTAGTCTTGAACCTTTTAAGTCTCCAACTTGAAATAAACCTCATCACTTGATAAGACACTGATAGTGTTAAAACAAAATGGCTACTTTTATGTTATAAATTCTAGATAAATATTATTTGCTCTACTTTGTATTGAGCACTTTTTTAAGAATGTTTCTTTGGATACAGAATTTTATTCCATCCATACCTACCCTATACTTATATATATATATATATATATACACACATATATATATATATATATATACACACACACACACACACACACACACACATACACACACACTGTTAGCTTTTTTCTTTTCATTTGGAAACAATCATTTTTATAGAAATTTACTTGTTAAAGAATAAATGATCCAGTAGTTCTGGTGATGCCCATAAATGTTCTAGGATTTTGTATTGCCAATTTCAAAAAACAAATATATCCATTTTTTATCTCTTCATGTAAAATCTATTTCCCAATAATAAAGTTCAGTGTTGGATCTCATCTTATGAATCTAGGTTTCAGAATGTTAAGGCTGAAACACACCCCTTATAAATCTTGCAAGGAGCCTAACAAAACATATTTTGTTTATACATGAGTTGTAAAGAGATTTACAGATCAGCAATGGAGTATGGGCATTCCTAATATAACCAGAACTGTTTTTTTGTTTTTTAAGCTATTGACAGCAACTCATATTTTTTAAATGTTTCTAGCTTTTGGTTACCTTGGAAAATACAAGTTTTTTTTCCCTTTAATTTTTTCTTGTTTTAATTATTCAAGCTTAATTTTCAAAAGGTAGATTTTATATAATTATCTCAAAATTGTGTTAGTTTAAAAAAAAAAAACAAGAAAGAACTTAACAGGCAATTCTATAGTTTTCTGTTAATTGCTTTTTTTTTTGTTTTCAATCAATAAGCTTTCAAACAACTTAATTTTTAAAATGCTACAAGAATGATTCTTTTTTTTTATGCCAAGACTAGATATTTAATAAGTACTAAAGATTCATACTCACTTAAATTAAAGCAAATTAGAAGAGTCAGAACATTCCCATTTATAATAGGTTTATATTAAAATATAACTAATCTATTCACATTCTCTGAATGCGATGAAAATCATTAATCCTCAAAATTGAATTGTCTTTTCTTTTCTCACTTTTTAAAGTTATTTTAAAATTTAATAAAAATATATTTTGTGCTTTTTATTTTTCTAGTTTTCCTTTGGAAAAACTTGGAAACATGTTTTTCTCTTGTCTCAGTATTGATTGTTTTTAATAATAATCTTATCTGATTACAGGGGTCAACAAATTTTGATGTTGTTGAAAGTGATTATTGATTGGCCAACAAAATGTTTAAAGACAATTACACTGTGTGCCCAAGTAATTGAGAACAAATTATATAAAGAAAATTTTTAAAAAATATTTAATGTTTTTCAATAAATTGTACACATTCAACTTTGGGAAAAAGTTCAATAAAACTGTCCAGGGGATTTAAGTGAGAGAGAGAAGAAGTTTATATATTGGGAATAATATGATTATTTATAATTATTGGTCTGCCACTGTTGAGTTACATGGACGATCTGGCAAGGGCATATATATGGGCACTTCAAGCTCAGAATTGGCCACTATGTCCAACCTTTTGATGTGGGTATGGGTAATGGCATTAACCCTAATGCTCTGCAAGAAATGAATAGCATGATATAGCCTTTCTTGCACTTGACTTTCATGGTCAGCACTTATATCCTACTGGTCATTTTCAAGATATTGGCTATCTTAAAATTAATGCGATTAGCAGGTGATGCAAAATTTTCTGATAACATGACAGCATGTTGTCAAAAACAAATAAAACATTATACAGGAATATCTCTATTCTATTAATGTGTTTTCAGTTAGTGCATTAAAAAATATTCATACCAAAATTCAATTAGTGCATGCATAATACTCTTAGTGCAGTAAAACATTCTTCAGCTTAACCATAGTAATTGAAAATTGATTTTTTTATAGTTACTGATGGACACATTAGCTGCACTAATCAAGGCATTCCTGGATACACTCTCTCTCATATTCAATTTCAGTGAAAGTTGGTGTTATACTAGCTTAATAAGAATGAATTATTCAAATTGTGGAGTGTTTTTGAAAATAACATATTACAAAAGAATAATATAAAAAATAACTTTTTAAAAAAATCTAGATGGTATCCAGAAAATCCTTACTTGAGTGAATAATAATAGTTTTTATTTTAAACTAGTATACCAGTGCCATGAAAAATGATGGTAACTGTTAGAAATTTTTAATGAGATGGAATGAAACAAGTCTTGGAATTGAATAAAGCAGAGATAAAGAATTCACAACTAAAATAGAGGCCAATAAACTTTAGAATATTTATATTTTATACTTTATAAGAAAATTACATATATTTTTTTTAAAGTTTAATGGTATTTATGATTTCTTGATTACTTCTTATATAAATCACTTTTTTGTTCAATGATTTTTCTTAAAATTTTTTTATTGAATATAGCAATGAATTGGCAATCTCTCTTAGAAGAAAAAGATCTGCAACAAAATGTCAAAGACAGCAATGAGAGCCTATTTCAAGACTAAATTGAAACAAGACAATCACTTAATAGACAAAAGTATCAGTACCTCACATTAAAGTCTTGAATCAATAAGACTGCAATCTAAGAAAAAAAAGTTAAGAAGTAAAGAAACTTATTAGACTCAGGAACTAATTTTGTTTAAATGCAGATAGTTTATTAGTATCGATTATTAAAATGACCAAGGGAAGCAATCACTCATAAATTCCCTAACAAGTTTATTCATCTCTCTTCCCACTAAAAATAGGACAGGAAATAAATAACAGGAAATATGTAAATAAATGCACATTGATAATTACAGTGTTTGATTATCAATTTGGTAACTTATCTGGTATAACCTTATAAGTTTTCGCTGAAAACATTTTGTTAAAAAGAATATTTTTAGGTTTATTTTCTTTTAAATAGTATTAATCTATTGGTAAGTATATAATATTTATGTTCTGTAAAATTACATTTATGGAGGATTTCTGTATATGTATTTTAAATTATTTATTTTTTGTCTTCTATTTCAAAATCATTTTTTCTCATTTTATCATTATTAGTTCTGTTGACTTTGACAAGTTTGGAGAATTAGGCTTACTTAAATATTGTTGACAAATGATTGACGAACTTTTTCATTGAAATGATATGAAAAATTGGCTTTGTTTGTGGATAAGAGGAGAAATACTATATACAGTGTTTTGATTTTTAAAAAATGACTAACAGGTAGTAAAATATGAGGTTGGAATAAAATAAATGAATGATTTTGAAACACATATTTTAAATTATTGGCTTAACTGTTCAAACAACTTTATTAAAGTATCGTTAAACTTAAGGCAATGTTGCCATTGATCTAACGTTGAATATGAAAACTTAGGTTGCAGGATTTGATTAACTATAATGTATTTTAATTCTGGCTTTTACATCTATAATCTTAACAAATAAAAATGCTTATTTCAGATATTTTTTGAGACTGATGATACTAAACTTTGCAAATTGAGATTTCAAAGAATGTCTTTTTTCTTTTTTTTCTTTTTTTTTTCTTTTTTAAATGGATAAAGATTTTTTATTTTTCTAAATAATCCCTTCTGTTGTTTGCATATCACAATATTGTCTGAAAATAATAGTGCAAAACTAAATCTAAAATCTTTGGGATATTCCAGACACCCCTACCCCTACATCAAAACCCAAAGCAGCGGTTATTGAGGATGTTCTTTTGGAGATGGAGCCACTTGCACCTCTCCTTGCTCTCCATGAAGGGTTCACTGAAAAGCTTCCTGAAGAAATAGTTGCCAAAAGAGGTACACAGAGTGTGTGCATTGACAAGTCATTTGCATGTTTCCCTTTAAAATAACAATTAAAATAAAATAACTAATTTTTATGAATCTGGGCATGAATTTTTATTTATTCAGGAAGTTCATAAACTTAACTCATATTTTGATTTACAAGTCTTTTATTTTTTTTATCAAGCAGTTAATTGAGCTTATAACCAAAGATTATATCTTTGTATCTAGATTCAAGATTTGTCATTTAAGATTTTGTGGACTATAATATTAGATTATGATTAGTTGGTGCAAATTTTGCTTCTTTAATGTGATAAATGCTTTATATTCTAATATTCATAAAATGTTTGGTTACCATTTTGTGGCTGAGATTGTGTACTTTTTACCAATGTCAGTATTCAAAACTGGGTAAAAAAAAAAAATCGTACAGCTTTTGTGTGGTGATTACCAAAGGAGAAATCTTCACTTGCAAGTTTGAAGAGACTATTCACACTCTCAATCGCCATTTAGCCATGTGTTTGAACTTAACTAAAATATTAAGCAAAATTATGATAAATTTACATCATTTGCTAGTGTCTTTCATAACTGTTTTCAATTTTTCTATTGGAAATTTTTTAATAGATTATTTAAGTTGATTTGTTTTAGGTGAATTTTACTAAATCTTCACAAGCAAAAATCATACACAAGAAGTAAGGTAATTCCTGTTTAATGAAGTGATTATTTATTTGCTTATGCAATGTATGCATAACCTGGGAAAGAAACTTTGTGTCATTAAAATTTCATATTTTGAATAAAGCAATTTGGTTAATGAATTATTTATTTTTGATAATTTTTTTTTTACTCTTATAAAAGCAAATATTTAACCAATTGTTTGCAAAATCTGTTTGTTTGTTTTTTTTTCTTCTCTCTACCCATCCCCTTACTTCCCTTCAGATTCTGCACCCTGTTTCTATTGTTTGAAGCCTGTCTCTTATTCTCTCCCCTGTTTTCCTTGCATTGTTTTCCCTGGATAGAAACAAAACTTTTGTATATTTGTATTCTACTATTTTCTGTATTTTGAGGTTATTGTGTTGTAGGTCTTGATTAATATCGACTTAGGAGTGGAGGGTGCAATTTCTACACCTCCTTGAGGCGATATAGTTTTTTCTCATGAGAAAGTTGTTAAATCCAGATAAAGTATTTTGCTAACTTAGCAAGTAGAATTTTTTTTATAAAAGAATATATGAATTAATTTGATAATGAATTTTCTCATCAAGATTTATGTGATTGATGAAGATGAGCTGACAATTGAAGGGTTAATATTCAACTAGGCACTGTTCAAATAAGGAGAGATTGAAAAAATTGCTGATTAAAAGAATTATCATGTGAATGTATCTTTGACTTTATGGAACTTTAAATTACGTAATGATGAAAATAATTTTAAAAATATAACTTCTAATTTTTAGTTACAAAATTCTTTTTATTTTGTAAAATTTTGCATTTCTCAAACGCTTCTGCATGTTGAAGATTAAAAGATAAGATTTACTTTCATATAATAAAATATATAAGTTTAAGAAGTCTAAGGGTACACTTATTTTGCAAAATGATTAATAAAGTTTTTTTTAAAAAAACACTAAACAATACTTTAAGTTAAATTATTTTTATGTGTGTCATATACATAATTTTGGGAACCTATTATCAGTCAGAATTTAAAATTGTTTTTTTTTCAAGCAATTCTATTCCATTTTGTTAACATTATTTCTGTGTTTCAGCAACACTTGTAAGTTATTCAATTTTCAGCAATGTGTGCAAAACAATGGAGAAATGTTCTTATTTTTTTTTTTTTTGATAAATAAAAAAAATATCTCTAATGTTCTTATTAGACAATAAAAACTAAACATTCAATAATGGTTTGACTTGTATAGCACACAAGTTGATGTATGCTAACCCTTTCAATTATCCCTTTATCCATTTGCATTCTGTTCTTTGGACTTCATTCCAGAAATGGTAATGCACATCTTTCTTCATCCAGATACAATCTGTCAGACCAAATTTTTACACTTTTCCTTTGAATATGGCTTTTCTGTTTTCTTTTGTTATGTGTTAAAGCCAGGATCAGTCATATTTCAATGGTAAAACCCACTCTTTGTAACTTCATATTGGTAACAAAAATTGGTCTCATGGAAGAAGAGTTGAATGAAAAACTGCACTTACAGTATTGCCTATAAATATGGAAAAGAATACAAGGGAAAGACGAGCCATCCCTTTGAAGCATTTACAAGTGTTTCTTTTAAAGTTTTGTTTTCTACCATTTTCTTTCTTGCAATGCCTGAAAAGAAACCATTTCTTTCTTTTATGGTTAAATTCACATGAAGAAGGCTGTATAATGTGTCCATCAAAGTCTTATAATGGCAAAATGTAAAAATTAATTCATTTGTCTAAAAGTATTTGAATGCATCAAGGTAAAGTATTAATAGTATGGGTTATGGTATCTATTATACATTTTAAGTTTCCACTTTAAAATAAAATTTTCTCTTAAGTTATGTTTAAAACAATAGGCAGAATAATTTGTGTTTGTGAATATTATTATTAGATTATTTTTTTATCCACCTTTGGATTGTTTCTTCCCAAGCAATTATACACTCCAATTTTTGCAATTTAGAGGTTAAAAAAAATAATTTCTTGAAAAGTTATCTATTTAAAAATGTTTGATTATCTCTTATATACCAGTCGATTGATTTGTACTTGATTTTCATTCATGCTTGTTAAATACTTGTCAAACTTAATATGGTGCATTTTGGATTAAAAATAAATACTATAGATAAAGAAACGTTTTTGATGTATAAATAGGAAAAACAGGTAAAGGCTGCAAATATACACGGCTTCACTGGTGAACAAGTTCACTTTTGCCTCAAAGTTAATGTGCCATGAATTCTCAATATTTCCCTGTACACACTAACAGAAATACTATCTGGAAATGATTAATACTAATAAAATTACTTCATAAGAATGTATTTTGTCTTTGATGTGCTTAAACAGATTTCAAATCTTACCTCTGTGTTGTTTATATATATATATATATATATATAACCTATTTCAGGGACATTTGTAGATAGGGAAATATTAGATACTATTTTGATTGTTATTTTTAATGGAATTATTTTCTTTTGGTACATTGTCCACCAATAAGTATTTGTTAAAATATAATTGTGTGTATGTATATGTAAACGAGTTATTACATGACCTAGGTTTCTACCATGTGTCTACAGACGATTTGCAATAACTGGTTTTACCGGGTTTTTTATTTTGTTTTTTTTTTGGGGGTTTTTAAGAGCGCTCATGTAATGGATCTTTTTGAATGCTCACATAACTGGAAATTTTTGAATGCATTCAAAAAAAATTCCTGTTATGTGAATGTTCTTAAGAAAAAAAAAAAATGGTAAAATCAGTTATTGCAAATTGCCTGAAGACACCACATGGTAGAAACCTAGGTTGCATAATAACTGATTTAGAAATGAAAAAAATATTCAAAAGTTCTACAATATAATTGTATTGAACACTTTTTAATACCACTGTGTACTGGTCTAATTTTACCATGACCAAAAACTAAGTAATTAAAAATATATAAATATATATATATATATATATATATATATATATATATATAAAAAATCTTAATTTAGACAACTCTGGATTTGTAGCTTTCATGCTGATTCTAAAATATGAACTGAAGTTTATTAAACAATGAGGTATTAAGTGACTAATTTGATATGCATAAAGATCATTGGAAAGTAAATGTAAAATTTGAACATATATAATCTAATTTGGTATGATGATTGATTTTGGGCTCCTGTAATTCTTATGATCTTGCATCCTTTATTACCCTGCAATGTTTTGATACTGATAGGTTCATTTATATAAAACTACTAATTTATATAAAACAATATACATGGGTGATTTTTATTTCCTCTTTAATCCTGAAAATACAGGTTGGACATTCATTTTCAAAAAGAACAAACAAAAAAAATCACAAGAAAAAATTGCCTCCATTTTTGGCTGCTTGTTGAGAATTTAAAATTGTGTTCTGCTATCATAACATTCCTGACCATTGGTCCTTATAAAATTCCCAATCAAATCACATACTTTTTAAACCCTCTTCCTTGTACCTCATTCTAATGGGTTCACTCTCTGATTGCTTCCTGCAGTTCCTGACCAACATGCAACTGACGGAAGAGCCCAAGTTCAAGAAGGTACTAATCCACTCCCAAAGCAACCTTTTTATTATTTAAACTGTTTGCTGTGCACGTCGAAACATCTCTCTTGATGTATTTGTGCATGTGTGTATATATGTATATATATATATATATATATAGGTTAAAAACCTTTTTTTTTTAGGGGGGTATTTTCTATGAATTCTTGTGAATGATTGAAATTAACTGCTTGTTAAGAATTGGTTGAATGTGATTGTCTTTGATTGTTATGAGAACATGAAAACTTATTTGATTCAACTTCAACCTGAACCTGTCATAATATTTGTGCATAATACAGAAAAAAATTAATCATGTCTTACATTTACTTTGCACTCCATTTCTGGGCATGCCATTTGTTTTCCTTTATTATTAGCACTACATGCAAGCAAATACAATATCTGCTTCTCCCTAACTAAGGTCTTCTGTTTTGTCCTCAGTCTCTCTGAGCAGAAAGTTTTTGTCAGTGATTGGTTCTTCAGAAAAAGAAAAAAAAACTGTTCCATGGGAACTCACTGTTTTAGAAATCAATAGAGTTTTTGGCAAAGATATACATACGTTAGTGTCCAAAATTCGGGAACAAAAATGAAAACTTCAGTGTCACCAAAACTAACCATCAAAATTACATGAAATTTTTCACTGATAGTAGACATACACCCCCACCCAATAATGTTGCTAGCTTTCAGGTTACAGAAAACAATAGAAAGGAATTTATCATATATTTACTGTTTTTTCAAGCGTCCAAAGTTTGGAAACAAGAAATAAAAAGTTAAGGCTAAAGTTTGATCATCTGCTCTTCTGATAAGGACTTGTAAATATAAAGAATCTGATGGTGGTATAATGTGACTACAGTGGTTTCCACCATGTCTCAACTGAAGAAACTCAATTTTTCTACTAAATCTGAAATTGTGAAACTTAGAAAGTATGATAATACCATACAACAAATTACTGATAAGGTAAACCCTTTTCAAAGGGTTGTCAGCAGAGTTTTGAAGTTATATAATGGCACTGGTAGCACAACCAATAAGGAAAACCTGGTCGACCTAAAAAAAATAGCTGCCAGGCAAGACAGGATAATGTACCACCTCACATTGAAAGCCTGTTTTCAAACTGCAGGAAACATTTCTAAAATTATTAAATGTGGCATCAAGGTTTCAAGACAAACTGTGTCAAAACGATTACACAAAATTGACCTATTTGCATGATGTCCTAGAAAAAAGCCACTGATCAGCAACAAAAACAAAACAGTAAGGTTAGCATTTGCAATGAAGCATGTACTCTGGTCAAAAGCTGATTGGTCCAAAGTTTTTTTTTTCTGTGACAAATCAAAGTTCAATTAGTTTAGGAGTGATGGCAAGCAATATGTATGAAGACTAGCTGGTGAGGTAATGAGTAAGAATTGTACCAAGAAAACAGTGAAGTTTGGAGGCAGTGTAATAGTCTTTGGAATAATTTCTGCAATTGGGAACTTCGCCTCTTGTACATTTAAATATGAGAGTAAGTGCTAGAATATATAAACATTTTTTAGAACATCACGTTATTGTTGTAAAATTGTGGTATTGACACTCCTGTATTTATACAGGATAATGCTCCATGCCATAAGGTGAAGCTTGTGATGAATTATCTTGAGGAGCAAGGAATTGAGACTTGACTGATTCTTGACTGGCCCACTCAGGTTCCTGACTGAAACCCCATTAAAAACTTATGGAAAACATTAGAGAAGGTAATGGCATGAAATCCATTGAATGTTGAAGATTTGTGGCTGAAACTGAAGATTGGGCTAAAATTACAGTTACTGATTGTCAAAATTTAGTAAAATCTTTTGTGAGATGTGCAGCAGTCATCAAAAATAAAGGTCTTAGCACAAAATATTAAATTGCAAGTTTGTCTTTTTTGTTCTGATTTATTTAGCTAAAATCAAAATTTGTTTTCTAATTTTGGACACATGAAAATCAATAAATATTTAATAAATTCCTTTCAATGGTTTTCTGTAACCTGAAAGCTAGCAACATAGTTGGGAGTTGTATGTCTACTTTCAGTGAGAATATTTCCTGCAATTTTGATGGCTAGTTTTGGAGATACTGAATTTTTCATTTTTGTTTGCTAATTTTGGTCACTACTGAAAGTTTCATACCTGTAACTGCAAAAATAAGCATTCAATTAGTATATTTACTTAACTTGAAAGTGAATTTGTGAAGATTGTTGATTTCTTTGGATATTCAGTTTAGGAAAAGAAAATTAAATTTTTAACAACTATAATATATTGACATTATCATTTATTTGTGATAGTAAAGCAAAAAAAGCTATATTTCTAAAGTAAGTTATTGTAATTATTTACACCATTTACATGGACTATTGTCTTCATCTTTGTTAAAATATTCACAATGTTTCACTTGTTTATGCTCTGGCCTTATGTTTGGAATTTTGAACTGAACCTTTTATTTTGTTCAACATGGTAGATTATTCTAGCTCCATGTGCCATGCCTCTCTAGGATGTTTCAGTATCCATTATCTTTCTTTAACTCAACTCTCCAAATTTTGTAGCCAGGTAATGAACTCCCAACTCTTTGACTCAAGTCAATGGACTCAACCAACACTATAATCCACATACAACATTCTTGTTGTATTCCCTTGTGTGCGTGAATTAATAGATATACATATGGGTATACACTCAAGTATACACACATAAAAAAGAAATTTACTCAGGTGTTAATAAAAGTGTCTGATGTATTATAAACAAAGCTATTAATTATATATTAATAAATATATATATATGATCTTATGTCAGAATTTCATGCACTGCACAATCATCAGGTACCTATTACAAACTGGCTGTTTAAGAGATTTGAATGTAAGTTTACTCAAATATGAAAAGACAAAAATTACATGGAGATAAAAAAATAAAAAGGAGATAGATATAACTTGTCTTTTTAGAAAAAAATTATCTTAAATAACCCTACTTTACTGAACAAAAAAAGTAAATCGATGACCACATGTTACGACAAAAAAAAATTACTTAAGTACTTAGAACCAGATTAACATAGATTCCTCTATTCATTTGTTTTTCTTCTCACCCACTTTCTTTCTTTCTTTTTCCCCCACAATTATTTATTAGTAGTAATTATCAATTACCCTCTTTGAATTCATCTCCCAGAACTTAATTTTTTTTATTATTTTTTTTATCTTCATGTATTTTTCGCTGTTTATATTATACTCTTTATAAATTAAAAAATACTACCCTATCATTGTAAGATTTAACTTCTACGAACATCAAGTGAACTTAAATTCACATCTCTTAAACAGTCAGTTTGTAATATGCACCTGATGATTGCACAGTGCATGAAACTTTCAGTTGGGCCACTGACATACATATATATATATATATATATATATATATATATATATATAGGGAGAGAGAGAAAGTGGGTGCTGAAATGTTCTTGTTTCAGGCCAGTTGACCAGTCAGATAATTATTTTATTTTTAAATAGCCAAAAGGTTGGACCAAGAACTTTTCAGTACCTCATAGTTAAATGTATCAGTGTTAACTCTTATGCAATGTTTTTTTTTTAATATAACTTTCTTAAAGATATTCTGAATAATTTTTTTCTACTAATAAAAGCAATTTCATAATTTGTTAATGTTGGCTTACATGTTTTTTACTAAACTATTAATATTTAATACTATTTTTTTTGTTAATATTCTCTAAGATCAAGTAAAAGCATTTCTCAGGGAAATGAGATTAAGCATTGTCTTAGCTCATTTTGACAATATTTACAAATAGAGTAGCTTATATTTTTCTGCTGTTGATATGAGCAGAAAAGCATTGCAATTGCTTATTTTTAATAACTCCTATTTTTGTTGGGTTTTTATTTTTTAATTACAAATCTGTTAAATTTTTTTGTTTTAAAGATGTAATTTTGTTACATAATTTTAACTATACCTTCAACCTTTTGATTTATTCAATAGGAGAAAAATATACTAATGCTGATGGCTAGCAATTTACTAAGCTGAGCTTTATTGTAGTCCAGAGCTATGAGTAACAGTCGTTCAGTAAGGATCAGACTTAACACATTAGTAATGGTCTGCAGTCCAGCTAGTTCACTCAGCCATAACAAAATCCCTCTCCCAACCATAAGGATGACAAAGTTGTTAATCAACAATCTTCAAAAGACATCTGAACAACAATTTTATGCATTATAACAATGTTTATGGCACAGTCTTTTAAGAGTGGTAAATATTATCTGTCATAACTGGAACTTTAATATCATGCCAAGGAAATACGATTAGTTTTACCCTGTTACTGTGTCTATTAACTCTTATATTAAGCTCAAAGTAACCCTGCCTCAGGCAGAGAAATGGTTGCTATCAGAGGAAAGGAAAAAAACTTAAAACACTTTGATATTGAAAATGTTTCATAACTAAATCTGAAATGCTTACATTGATGCATTTGCTATTAGATTTAAGATGAGTTTGTTTTTTTGAGATAATAGAAATTGTTATTGAAAGAAAATTGAGGATGTGCAGGTGGTGTTATGAACAGTGGCTTGGAATGAGAAATCTTAGCATAAAGATCAAATTATAGTTTGGCTGATTACATGCAAATACCTATGAGAAAAATTATGAATCCATTGTTCTCAAAAGAAATTCTCAATGCAATATTCATGTACAAAAAATTATTTTAATCCAAATTTTTTTAGATTGAAATAACCCACAAAAGGTTGATAAGCCATAAAAAATAAATCAATCAAACTTAAGGAAAATTAAGAAATTTTGATCATGTTGTGTACTTTTGGTTTGAGTTTTTAGTTCAAAGAAGAAACTAACAAAATAGCAGAAGGTTGTTGCATCATTAATACTAATTAATAATATCAGGTGTTTGTGGAAAATGAACAATATGGCAATATGGATAGATTTGAGATTTTTCAGTCAGTAGCCTTCATAATCTAATTGCTAAGACAATTGTCATGTTAAGATAGACTCCTAAGAATAAGAGATGCAAGTTTGAGTTTTGCTGAAATTTCCTGTCCACACAATTTATTAACCATATTGGAATGACAATTATGATAGTTGTAATAAAAGGCAATTGAAATTAAAATAAATTCTCATGAAAAATAAGTATAACAATGATTTTATCAAACAGTTCTTTTGTGGAGTTAAGTTTGTGGAGTTTTTTTTTTTCTGAGTGGATTTTCTTTAAATATATTTCACTCTCTGCAAATATCTAGCTTTACTGCCACTGATATTAATTTTTACCATGTTCTACTTTTCTGTATTTCTTGATAATTTTCAAAAACAATTTAACAATTGCCAAGTTTGTAGTTTTGATTTGGTTAACTTACTTCTTTACAGTCAACACTTGATTTAATGGACCTCATCACAGAGTAGTAATTGGTTTTGTGTTCGGTTTTATTTTGAAAAATAATGGAAATTTTTTTTATTTATATTTTTTAGTTATACGTAAAACTTTTTTGAATATGATCTCCATGATAGATTTTAGATTAGATTTTGGCACAGTACACTGAAGAAGGAGAATACATATTTTATTATTATTTTTATTATTATTAAATAATCTTGTCAAATTTATGCAATGTAAGTTAATGTTTCCATAATAAAATTATTAACCAAATAATGTTGGCAAAACTTTCATCGCACATTTATTTGAACAAGTTTGTGAGTTTGTTTATATTTACCCTTATTAAAAATAAGTATTAAAAACTTATTTTGATCATGTAAAGTACAAAATAATTCTTGTTTCTATTTTTAAAGATATAATACAAAGAAACATTTAATTAACCCGATATCCTATATAGTTGATTAGATTTATTTTATGTTAATATGGGCTTCTTTACATTCTATAACCATCATAGGTTATTTATTCATTGCTTTTTTTTTTAACCTTTCTACTGTTTGACTATTACTTGCAATAGTTTTTATTACTTTCCTATTTAGTATTGTAATATTTCTCATAAAACAAGCTGAAATTCACATGCAATGAAATATACTTTAAAATTTTACATATATAACTTGTTTAATCTCAAATGTTATCATGAAAACATTGACTTGTATATAAAAAAAAAAATTCTTAGATTACACTTGACATTAATGGACACACTTTTCTATCTGTCCACTGAATCAAGGGTTTACAGTAAAAGTTCAGTTTTGTCTGGTAACGATTCACAAAATTAAAATACTCAGTGAATTTAAATTCACAATACTAGTAAATAAATTAGCTGGCTAAACATTGCTACCTACCAGGCACCCACAGCTAAGACTGATATATAGCCACATGGTATAGTGCATGAAAAGTATTATAGTTGTGATGATCTGCAAGAAGAGATTGCTAACACTGTTCCGTAATGGAGCACCCAAGGCTAGAGTAAGGGGGCACCTGACAGGTTTTGAACTAATTACAATAGTTAATTTGACTGCAAATTTTATAGAAAGAGTAACACGTTTGAGAAGCATAAAATTTTACCTTTTGAATTAATTTCTAATTTTTTTTATATCTGTAAATTCATAATATATTCTATGTTTTATAACATAGAATATATTATGAATTTACAGATATAAAAAAAATTAGAAATTAATTCAAAAGGTAAAATTCATGCTTATAAATCTCTTGAGGAAATGTGAAAGCTGTAAAAAAAATATTGCTTTTATTAAAACAAAATCTAACAAATTTTATGCTAACATTCATTGTTGCATGAATAAATATTTTGATAGAATGTCAAAAAATAATTCATATTGAAGTGTATTTGTTGAAAAGATTTAATACTTTATCTTGCTTGGGATGATTTATTTTTTATACTGTTTCTTCAACTGTAAAAAATTTGGATTTTCACAAATGCTATTACTAACAGAACAAGAATTGCTCACTTTGTGATCAGTGTAAAATGTCTGAATATTGTCTTATAAAAACTTTTAATGATTTGGAAAACTAATATTTTTTGGATCTAAATGACATGATTTTTTTTATTTACAATATTTAAAATATTTTTCATGTGAACAAAATCACTTCAGTTGTAATATTTTAATTTAGTATAAAATTGTAATTTTTAAACTTATTTTCATTTTATTTCAGTTTTTGTTTGTGTTTCATTATCTTCCTTGTAAAGTAATAGTTTTTTTTACTTTTATTTTTTTAAACTTAATGAGAATTTTTCAATTTTCTTTTGAAGAAGCATTGATAATTTATAAACTATATTTTTTTATATTTTTTTATATTTTAATTTATTTTTTTGTTTCTAATTTCTTTTTTTTTTTTTCATGTTTCTAAACTCACTTCAATTGCAGCAACCTTACAGCGGGAACAACATTATACTCAGGAGCAGGAAGCTCCATTTGTTCCTCCTCCCCCAGTGCCACCACCACCACCAATGCCCCAAGATGGTTATGGTTACGGCTTCAATTACAGAGGTTCCTTCACACTTAGAATTCCTTAGAATGGCCTGTGTGTGTCTTCTGCATGTTAGACATTTGAGCCCTTACCACTAAATTTTAAATGGTTCAAATCACGTTTTTTTCTCTCATTTTCTTAGCAATCTCATCACCTTTCTACCCACTCCAACAATTCAATAATTTAAGTCTTACTAAGAAAAGGATAAATAACACAGTAGCTTTCTTAACTATTATTTAACCTACATATTAGTAGGCACCCATCATGAGTATTTTTAGTGAGTAGCTATGAATATATTTTTACTTTTCTGCAGTTTTAGCTGCCTTTGTGCATAACTGTAAATATCTGATGATAATTTTTTTTTTTGTCTAACCAAGTGGTCATCAGAATAGCAGGTTACATGAGAAATAATCAATTTTGTTTTTGTTTTTTTCAAATGCAAGCTCATAGTAATAATCATTACTTTTATGATTTAAGTTCAAAAGGGGAGTTTGAGACTGAAATTCAAGTATATTGAGCTTCAACTTAAAACTTAAGAGCATATTAAGGTGGGGTTGCAAGGAGAAGAAATTTTGATTTCAAATCAGTTTTGTTTTGAGGTCTGGTACTTGTGAGATACTTAAAGAATATAAAGAACTGTTTATGTCTGAATTTTGAAGATCAGGCATTATTTATGTCCAGACAAATGTCCTCATTATCAGTGATAATAACAAAGATAAGTTGTTATGATAAGCATTTTCATTGATGCTAACCAACTGTAAAAGTTTTGTATATCTTGTTGATATAATAGAATTTCACAGACATAGTATAAGCCACTTTATAAAAATTTAAGCTAAAATATTTTCTATTAAATTCAGTTATGCTTAGGGTGTCTTATGACAGTCATAATGTTGAAAGAATAAAAGGTGAAGCCTCCTTGACCACACCAGTCTTGATTTGTTTTAAGTGCATCATGTGGAATTTCTTGCTTTTGTTTTTGGTAAAAACAAATGTTTCTATGACTATCACATTCTTGCATCTATCAATCTTTGGATCAAAATTTTCCATTGTTTGTGGGAATTGCATGACAGCTTTTATCTTTTCTGGCCTCTTTCTTTCCTCTTCCTTTTGCTGGCTATTATCATCATGGTTCTTCAAGGTGTTAAGAGGGAAGATTTCCAGCATTAAAATTCTCAAATGTTTTTTTTTTTATGAATGGATCTCCACCTTTTATTTCTCCTGATCTTTTACTCCATTCATTTTAAATTCTGTTTTTATTTGTTTGCCAATATTTTTCTTTTTTCTTTCTTATAAGACTTTCTTCCTTCTGTTTGTCAAAAATATATTTATCATTTTTGTTTTTTTTACTAGAGTAAGGTGATGTTTTACAAACTTATCACTGTTGAGTCAATAATGAGGCTTGCTTTTTAAAAAAACAATTGTACTTAACTGGTTTATAATTAGCCCACTTTCTGGGTCAGAGGACTGAATATTACCACCACCTACAACATTCAGCTCTCTGTTAGTGATAAATATATTAGTGATTGAAATGTAACTCCTTATTTCATGTATGAGTGGCCAGCCAGGAGTTCTGGCTTAAAACTGTGAGACTTTGCTTTGGTGTTGGTTAAAGGAGTAAGTCTTCTATGTGGAACTAAGGCTTTTGAAGAACTTGAAAGGTGAATATATGGTGATGTTTTCCATATCAGTTGACACAATTCTTGAGTGACTCAAGAAGCTGATAGCAAAGCCTGGTGCTCCTATTGAATTTGAAATAAAACTTCATACTAAAAACTTGACTCTCATATCCATTTCTTGTAAAAATTATTTTTAAATAAATAAAAAGTATTTTAAAATGGGGAGTTTCTTTGCAATCACCATATATATATATATATATATATATATATATATATATATATATATATATAGCATAATGATGATCCATGTATACTGTCTTAATATGTACAGGAAAAACTACTAAAAAGTTGTAAGTTAAAAAATGTATCTTTTTGACAATATTTATTTATTTCTATTATTATATATATATATATATATATATATATATATATATATATAATGGTAAAAAATATTAAAAATAATTAAATAGTATTGTCAATATTTATTTCTGAAATCTGCATTACAGTATAGGTAATTGTATAATTTCTATCAGTGATCAATGCTTTTTTGAAGCTGCTTCTGTATCTATCATTTTGTGCTGTTTACTCAAACTGTCAGTTAATCAATTTTGTGTTGTGGTAAAAAGACCGTTTAAAGCTTACAAGAAAATCATAATAGTGAAGTTGCATATAAATTTGATTACAAATATTTCTAATTTAAAAAAAAACAAATCAGTTCATATTTATTAAGATATTCTTTGTAATGATTCTGGACACAGCAAAAGTTCAACAAAAATACAAGGCTAAAAGCTACTCATGGAGAGGATTACTGACTGAGGAAGTAAAAATTAAAAATTTCCATTATAGTTTTGTTTGAAAACATTTCCTTATTTAACCAAATATTTTTGACAATTTTCTTTTCTTAGTTTGCAAGTTTTTTCTTTTTCTATTCAGTTTTCAAGTTTGTTGTGACTTTTTATCTATGTTCCTCAATGTCCTAAGCTTCCTGCTACCCACTTTCTTTCTAGACCCAGGCTGGTTTCAGGTTTCCAGTCTTTCTTGGGTCACTCTATTGATTGGCCTTTCTCTCAAATGTTATTTTCATCATCGTTATCTGCAGAAATGCTCACATTGCAAGCCTCTACTCATTTTACAACACTTTGAAACCAAATTACTGTTGTTTGGGTGTATCAGATGTTTTTGTTTTTTTTTTTCTACTACATACATTTTTTATGATTAATGATACTGGTATTTACCTGCACTTTTTGCTACAAAATGTTTTAGTGGCAAATACAAGTATTGCGATTATAATTTTAGACATTTTATTATTAGAGGCAATTGAATGACAGTGGAAAAATTTTGTATGCTGTTTTTGTCCTCGAAAAGGACTTTGTCAAACTAGTTTTTATTGATAGAATAGTGTGTGTGGGAGGTGGGCATATATATATATATATATATATATATATGGAAGTGCTTTTTATAATTATGTATTGAGGAAAACACTAAGGATGTAGGAATTTTTTTTTTTTTTTTCCAAATGTCTGGGCACACAATCTAGCTGATTCAGGTTCTCTATGCTTTTGCTTTTAAGTATCCCATATGGTAACAGAAGCTCTAAGAAAATCTAAATTTTGTAAGAACCTGGATTTATTGTGGATTATTTAGCAATCCATGCACTTTTTATACATTGTCACCTTAGTAAATTGCTTTCTCTCTTAAAGTTTGTTTTTTTTTGGGTTTTTTAAATTGAAGTTATGGTCAAGCTCATTATGATGACTGACTAATGTGTGGTCTTGCAAAAGATCTTTTTTGTGTTTATGTAATCTTTTATTTAAATTCCTCAAAGTTTTTCCAAAAGTATTTCTTGTGACAGTCATTACAGGTTATTGAGTAAATTCCTCTCTTAGATTTTGAATTGTATGACGTCTATTAATTGTTTTAGAAGTAGGTATAACTAATTCTATATTAAGCTTTTGACAAATTTTCGTTTGTAGTTGTAATAGTTGGTAGGTAAAATGTTTTAATTCATTGGGTCCACTTCACTATTTTGAAATATATTACAAACCTTCTATTTTGCATTGAATATGAAATAATATTGGAAGAGCTTAAAAGTATTTTCAATAAATTTCTTCTCGTGTAAATGTTTAGTTTTACATATTCTGAGTGCTCTTAAATAGAATCTAATAATTCTGATTTTATTTTGTTGTGATAGTAAGAATAGAAATTTAGCATTCCCACATCTTCAGTGTTTCCACTTGTTGCATAATTATTACATCTTCCCGTCTCATCTACATTCCATCAGTAACATCAATGAAGTTCTTCTCTTATCGTTATCAATACTGTTTGGCCATATTTTTCTTGAAAATGTTATAATGAAAAATACAATTATTTAAATTGTTCATTTTGGTGCATTATTTTAAACTGAGCTTTCAAAGTTTCTCACAAAACTTGAGAAGTGGTGGGGAGATAGAAAAATAATTGTTCAAAATTGATTTAATACTCCTAAGAGTCGTGACTTGTCCTTTAAAATAAAACCTGGAAGTGGATGAGCATCCATTTTCAATTATGATGCTTTAAAGTGTTAGGTAGAAGGATCTGACCACCGGCACTTGAAAATCTTTCAGAAGAGCTAAGATTATTGGAAAATATCACATGAAGAGCATTACATAAAGCTTAAAAAAGACAAAAAAATGCTTGATATACCTCAATATTAATGCCTTACCTTATTGCATTGTTTGTTTGTTGGTTTTGTTTTTTTTGTTTTTTTTTTTGGTTTCTTTTTCGCCCATTGTTTAACAAGATCAGCACCAAAAATATTATTTTTGCTTTTGTTCATGAAGCTCTTAAAAACAAAGAAAGCAAAGATATTGGTGCTGGATTGAAGATGTTAATACTAACCAACTTGCAGTAATGCAGGAAAAAATATGCATCATTCTGTTCACTCAAGACTTATAAAAAATTAAACTAAAACTTGGTTTGATTTCCACTTATATTTTTTTTTCTTGATTACTGTCTTTAGCCAACAATATTAAAGATATTGTACATACAAAAAGGAAAAAGAAATTTAATATTTCATCAATGTAATATGATGTCAATAATGTTTCTATATTATCTTCAAGAAGACACATTATGAGCCCTCTTCTATTATTAATAATATAATGCTAATCATAGTAATGTTTGCATTATTTCTTAACTGAAAGTTACTTTCCTGATTTTAATGTATTTTTATATTCAGTCTTAAAAAAAAAAATGTTGGGCAGAAAAAAGCTGACGATTATTTACTAAGTTTACTAAGGTTGCAAGTATGGTGGCATCCAGTGAGGATTGAACTCATTACTCAGTAATATGTCAACTAGACTAACTTGGAAATCTTACAATGAGGCACCCAAAATAAATGGCAGTTGCTGAAAAGTTAGGTGAGTTGGTTGGGGAAGAGTATTACAGAGTTAAATTGTGTTTTGGTAATGATAATAAATTTTCATATGAATGATTTTCAGATTTGAACGAATGGTAGATTCACAATTAAAAATAATAATTTCTATTTCAAGATGTTTTATAAAAAAAAAAAGGCATAGTGTCTCATAGTCAGCTATTGCTATAATTTTGATCAGTTACAAAATTTGTTTTGTAATTAAGGCTACAGTTAGTATGAAAATTAGAGCAGCTTTAGCCTTCCATTTAGAGAATGTGTTATGATTTTGGCTGTACATTTGGAGTATAGCAGTGTTTTGATTATATCTATAGTACTTCTATTAGTAATTCTTCCCTTTATTCTTAACTTCTACTTATAACCATCCATTTTTTTATTTTCAATGTACATCATAGTGCTGAAACTAGTTGAAATAAATCTGTGGTCAGTCTTTGTAAAAATATGTTTAGTCATAAAATCTTTTGACACTGAAAATGACCCTGTTAGTGCAAAAACTCATTAAAACCAAGAAAGGAGAATTTTGAAATAGCACTAAAGTCAGTGGGCAACAATAATAAAACCTGAAATCTTTATAATTGCTGTCAGCTCTAAAATACAGTTGTTACAGTTTCGTTCCCTCCCCCCAATCTCTCACCAAAATTTACTTTGTTACGACATGAACACATTTATTTAATCTTGCATTTGATATCACAGTTTACATAAACAGGTTTTTCACAATAAAATCACTACTCATTGTAAATACATTTTTCCTTTATATAGTTTATCATTATAACAGTCTGTTTTGTAACTATATATGTAGGATGTTAATGTAGTCAAAAAATATTTTACATTTGTCAGGTTTAAGATTACAAATTGAACTACAAAAAATGACTGTCAGATTAACAAGTAAAGACTTATATTTCTAACTTCTATGTTCAATTGACCAGAACAAAACACTCATCGCTTCTCCAATGTTTGTTCTTCAGATTTACAGCAAACTATTAAATTTCATGAGTATTTTATTTCCAGACCATTTGCTATATTATACACAATATGAACACTAGTACTATTGCTCCTGTTAAGACTAACTACAAATGGATTTTCAATTTAATTAGTACTTTAAATCCCAATCTTAATTGTATTTGAGGTGTGTGTCCAAATCTCTCTGTGTTTGTTGGGTACACAAGAAATATACATTACTCTTCTGGTAACTTTTAAGTGTCTTCTGTAGTTCTGCATCTGAAGGGTTAGTTATTAAATAATTTGGGTCAGTAATTGATTCAATATATTCAAAATATAGAAAACATTTAACACTGTTTAATTTAACATAAAGTATTAAATATTTGGAAGTGTTACTTTTTATTAAAACTTTTTCGATCATTTGATTTAATAAGTAACTTCAGTTGATCTGTTCATCTGTAATTGATTATAAACTTAGTCAAGTTAACATTAATGAAGCTTCCAGCAATAACCAGAAATAGAATTCTGCAGTCAAATTCTACAAAGATTTAAATTAGAATTTGTGATTCTTACCATATTTCCAAGCATTGAGGACATTACAGCCTGGGGAGGGGGGGATTTGACTTGTAAAATTTTGGGGTGAGAGAAGAAAAAAAAATACATAAAATAAAAGTAACTATTGTTTGCTTCATGTTAAATTTTTAAAACTTTTTTTTAAGAAAAAAAGTTAGTCTGATATCAGAAAATAGTAAATATTTTGTTCCATATCAATTTGTCAATAAATTCCATTACATTTGTTCATTTTTTTTCTTTAAATGTTTTATTATAAGACTTACTGCTAAATCAGTTTGTTCACTTTTGATTTCTTTTCTTAGAATATTATTTTAATACCATATTGCTCTTGGAGTTTTGAGTTTTTAAATATACAAACACATGCTTATATTGACAGTATAAAAATAGAATGTGTTCATATAAAAATGCTATATTCTTAACACCACCCCCCTTCAAACAAGAATTATTTTTTAAAAAAACTATTCAATTTTGCATGATTGATTAACCTAACCATTTTTATTCTTTTTCATTTGAATTCTCTCAAAATTCTGACATTTTAATTTTTAATCTTGCCTAAAAGAAGCAAAATTCTAAAACCATTTGTTATTGTTTCACTAACAAGACATATAACCATAAAAATGAGTTTTGTTTTATTTACTTTTCTGATTTAAACAATTCTTTTGCTTGATATTGGTTCATTCCCAGCAGTCATCTTTGTTTTGTGCTGGACCATTTCTTCTTTTGCCCCATATGTTGATGCAAAATATTTTCCAAATGAAAATATTTTTACTCAGTGCCTTTGAAACATGATGTGAAATTCACTGAAATTATCCTTGCTTGACAGCCAAATTGCCAAATTTTTTTTCCAATCATGAAATTAACTCATTCCTTTTTTTGTACTTAACATCAATGCATACACTCTATTTTTTCAAACTTGTGACAGTATTCATGTTTTTATCTTTGTAAGTTTATTATTTGAAATTTTGTTTGAGTACATAAGTTTATATAAAAATGTTTATTAAACACAATCAAGGTTTTCTTCAAGTATAATGTTTGTAATTCATTTTTTTAAATTCTTTTCATTTAATAATTTAAACCTGCTTAAATAAGTTATGTCAAAAAATATAAAAAAGATCTGTTTATACTGAATTTAGAGTTTTTGAGAATATTTGTAAAGATCGAATATTTTTTACAGCTTCATATAACAGGAATCTAAGAAAATACATTTTTTGAATATGTGCTGACAGAGGATGGCCAAGGATGCACTTGAAAAGCTAACCAGAGCACTGAAAGACATGAAAATCTCATTGAAAACAAAGAAAAAAGTGCTGGATTGCTATGTGATGTTTGTCTTTCCGTATGGCTGTGAATGTTGGTCAGTCTCCTCAAGGGTGAAGGAGAGGCTTGAGGCAGCAGAAATGTGGTTTTACAGAAGAATCCTGAGGATACCATGAACTGAGCATGTGAGCAACAATGAGGTGTTGGAAATGAGGAGATACTTAACATAAGGAAGTGACAGATGAGGTTTCTGGAGAATTTAATACTCACAGGATGGATAGAGGGAAAGAGAAACAGAAGAAAGCAGTATGAGACCTACTTGATAGGCCTGAGCAAATGGATGGCAGAGCGGGGTTTGGGAGAGATACCATAAGGAAACATTTTGAGAGTGACAAGAGACAGCGCCAAGTGAAGTCCACAATTGCCTACGTCCTGACAGTTTATGGCACCTGAAGAAGATTATATATACAGTGGAGGGAAAATAAGTGTTCATACATGTGAAAATATTAAATATTTTTACTAATAGTGTATTAGCTGAACAAAATGAGAATAAATTTACTGTATAAGATTGCGTACTGCTAATATATGCATATGAAACTAAATGATATTCAATTGTTTAAGAAAATATTGCAAAATCTTAATTTTCAAGGGTAAAAGAAATAATTGTACAGCAGAAAAAAAAAACATGTTATTTCTGTTTAATATTTTGTAGCAAACCCTTCATTAATTTCAACAGCAACCAATCTCTCCCTGTAATCTTTAATTAATGATTCCGCATACTTTAGTCTGAAGAGAATTTGCTAGGAAGAATGGAGCAAAATGCTCCATTCTTCCTAGCAAATTCTCTTCAGATTTGTAATGTTTGTTGGACTTTCTCAGATTTTAATTTTCAAATGCCACCACAAGTCTCTATTGAATTCAAATCCGGAGACAAAGTTGTTTCCAGCAAGCCACTTTTTTAGCAGAATTGCTGGAAAATCTAATCAGGAGGAAGCCCAAGGCTCTCTACAGAAGGCACTAAATTTTCCCTTAGGATTTGTTGATATTTTTCTTCATTTGTTTTACCGTTTATAATTGACAGTTTACCAAAACCTCTTTCAGAAAAGCAGCTCCAAATCATAATACTACCACCACTAAATTTGACAGTTGGTATTGTGTACTTTCCTCCATACATGATTCCAAGAATTACAACCAAACAACTCAATCTTAGCTCCATCCATCCATAAAACTCTTTCCTAATAAGAATTTGGATTATCTTTGTTTTTTTTTTTACAAATTTTTTTTTTTTTCACAACCTCATATATGTGCCATTTCAAAAGGAGTGGTGTATTCCTTGGTGTGCATGACTTTAGACTGTTTCTATGTAGTTCATTACTTTTCCATCTTTCCAGAGCTTAACAACCAGTTCTTTTTGTGTGTTAGTCAATTCCTTACATCCAGTCATAATTGGAACCACTTTCTATGAGGAGTGATTATAAAATGTCCCAGTTTTCATTGGAAGGTTGACTAGAGTTACTGAAAACGTTCTAGAACAATCTAACCAGAATCTACCTCTTTATAATGCAAAATTGATACTGTACGAACACTTTAGCACCCCCAACATGAAAATGCATATATATTTTTTTAAATATCAATGAATTTCTTGTTTTTATTCACAGATTCTGATTCTGGACCCCAAAATACGTGTAAACATTTTTGTTTTTCATTTGCTAGAAATGTGATTAACAAGCAATTTTTGGGTGTTCAAACACTTATTTCCTCCCACTATATATATATATATATATATATAATTTGTAAAATACTCAACTTCTCAAAAAATACCTACATTTGCTGAAAGTCAAAGGAGTCAGACATAAAATTTCTGCAAACAAGATTCTGTCTCAAACTTTACCAAAAGCACATTGAACACTTTTCTTATACTTTGACAAGTTGTATTAAGCCTTTTTACTGCTGTTTTGATTTTTGTCAATACACTTTAGCCTGCTTATCTGGTCAGAATAGTCCATTGCTATAATTTTAATTTTTGTCAAAAAATATGTGCTGTAAGAATCAGGGAATTATAGAAGATATGTTGTTTCTCTTATATTCAAATTATTTCCAGTCAGTTTAGTTTCAATGGATAAATTAAAGATATAGGTGGGAAAAAAAAAAGTGAAGGCAATCCATCTTTAAAAAAAGTTGAAAAGTATTTCATTATTTTAAAAATGATTCACATCCACTATTGTCAGAGAAAGAATTTTCTGATGGAAATCAGCAAAACAAGTCAAGGTAAAAAGTTTTCTAGTTTCTTACATCATAAGTTTTTGAAGGACCCCCAACCTTTTTTTTTTCTCAGAAAAGAAGGTAAAGATTTCACATTTTCCAAAGTTGACAATATTTCAAATTTTTGTTTTAAATTTAATGAAGAAAAAAAAAATTTAGACATATTTTTGGATGTAATGACAAGCCAATTATCATTTGGAATCTCATGATAGACATACCAGAATGTCAGTGGAATTTTACTATTAAAATACTTTACTGCTTGTAGATGTTTTACTAAAGATTTTGGCCTTGGAGGTGAGATAATTCTATAAATGTTGCATGTCTCTTGGTTGCCTTTATTGATAGTAGGTCTTATCTAAGAACTGGGTATGGCTACTGGGTAAACTGACATTTTAAATCAGGTAAGACTTTTGCTTATCATTGTAGCAGGCACATCAATGTCATATTTATTTTCCTTGGAGAAAGTGAACAATTTGTATTTTGAAAAAAACAAATTTATTTCTACAGTGGAATTTTTACATAAGGTTTAAAATATCACTTAAATTTCACCTATTCATTCCAGGCAGTGTGCATTTCAAATTTTCCTCCACTGTTTGCTTTACTACCTGACAGGCTTCTCTCACATGGTAGATATCTGTGCCTCTTCACTGCAAGAAAGTGATCCACATGGTTGAAACTACCATTGACAGCTTATGACTGGTAAAACTGCATCATTTTATGGTGATACAGCTACCTATGAAAACAGTTTTTTTTTTCATATGAAATAAACATTCATCCAGACAACAATACATCCTTAATGCTATACTTTGCATGTGTCTCTAGCTGGCTATATATTTCACCTTTTCCCAGACTTGGCAAAATGAATACCAAAGAAAATCAATCAACTTAAGTATAACCTATATCCATTTGGGAATTGGGATATTTTGCTTGAAGCCATAGCATAAGCAATTTCTGTCCTGTTTTGTTAGTTTTGGATATTTAATTTTTATTTTCATAAAATACATTAGCTATTCTCTTGTGCAGAACTTTATTTCAAGGGCATTTCTGATAAGTGCTTTATTATCAAACCCAGTGGCCCTAATATCTTTAATAATAGAATGATTCAATTCCAGGAGCCTGGCCTTTCAGAGCATAAATAATATTAATGGTTACTGCTTTTACCATGTGAAATTGGGCTTTTCCCTGTAATTAACAAACTGGTACCTTATTTTTTATATTGACCAAAATCAACTTAAAAGAAATGTGAAGTTGGAATTATTCATATACACACAATTTTTAAAACTATGTGTTAACTTGGAAAGCTTATAGTTTTGACATAAAATTTTTGTTTTCCTGAAGCAACAAGTTTTCCTTTGCAATGAAAGATTAAAAAAAAAAAGAAAAATGTTTTTAATCCTACATACTCTTCCTCACAGGTGATGTGCTTACTACTTGACGTGTTTAAAAGTTAATCAGATTTTTCTATCATAAAGATACAGGAAATAGCCATTAAATAAAGATAAATTTGCTACAGAAAAACTAATGAAGTATCAAGTCAAATATTTTTTTAATCTGATGCTTTATATTTAGTGTCTCTCTAGAGCAGTTATAGATGAGTTTTACAAAGTTTTTTTACAAATTATTGAATTAAAGTCAATTGAAATAAGTATACTGTTTTAGAATATTTTTTTTTTTGTTTAGATTCAGATTAAAATTGGGCTAATTATTGTATATCAAGCGATCTTGCCTCATGTAATCAACATGGGCTGTTTTTTCCCCACTTTTTTCTTAATGGAAATATTTCGCAGACTTCAATTCAGTTTCTGCTTAGAATTTAATCAAGCATGACATTTTTTTTTTAAACTACCAAAATCTAAGTTGTTTGGGTTTTGATTTTTCAATTGTTTGTTGGTTATTTCTTTTTTTTTGTTCTTTTTGCTGTTAACTTTTTCATTGAACTAATTACATTTTTGTTTTTAACTTTAAAAAATATTTTTATTCATTCTACTTTTCAGATATTCTCCATGATCCCTTTGATAGTTTTTATTTCTGTAATTTCCAACTTCACAAAAATTGATTTTTCTCTCTTTTAGACCATAATGTTTCTTGTAAGAGTTTTACAACTTTGAATTTAAATAATTTTTTATGTATGAAGTATTTTTCAATAATCTATTACAATTAATTGAATTATTTTTAACTTAATTTGATCCATTAAGTTTTCAATTAGTCTTGGTTTTAAGAAGCATTAAATTTAAATTTGTCTAGTTGCCATTTTACCCAAATTATATCTGTTGAAATCAATACAAAAAGAAAATTGAAAAATAAAAGAAATCTGTTTTTTATATCTTGCATTTTATGTTTTCATAGCATCAAGGTTCAAACCATTTTTTTGTTTGATAAATGAGTATTTAAGTTTAAACATTACAGGTATGTTGTAGAAATTCTTCTGTGTAGATGAAATAATGTGTCCAGTCATTTCTTCTTCCCATTTATTTGAGAGTCATTGTCTCCCTTCATTGGTTTCTATGTTTAATGATTTAGGACAACTAAAAGATAATCGCTTGTCAACACTCTGTTCCAGAGTTAAATCAAGAGTTGTTTCTTTTTTCAGATGCTCCTCCACGTCCCCCACTGCCTCACGAGACAGTACCACCAAGGCCTCCTCCACCTGAGACTGATGATGAAGATGAATCTGCTTTCCCAATGCCACAGGCTAACCAACCAATCATGGTGAGACATTTTGATTCTTCCTCACCACTCTTCAGAACAATTTTATCAATACAAACACCAATTCTTTTGCATAATTCAATACACTGATCAAAATTCAATTTTATTTTATTTTGCTTTCAATAATCAGTATCAACAGTCTTGTCTTTGGTTGGCAGCCAATCTTGGGTTACAAATCATAAAAGGATATTCATTAATTGATACCATTCATTGGTCAAATACATTAGATTAACTTAAATGTTAACAACTTTTTCTGTGATATTATCTACAAATGTTGATCTCAGTTAAACTAATCTAGTATGTAAGTTGCTTTTATATTAATAGCAGCAATGATAATAGGGTAAATGTATCCTATATCAGCCATTGACATTTTCTTTTTGTTACTTCTTTAAAGATGGCTGCTCATGATCTACATATGGAGACGAAGCAGTGGTCAAGCAAAGACAATGAAATTATTGTAGCTGCAAAGAAGATGGCTTTGCTTTTGGCTAAACTCTCTCATTTGGTCAGGTAAGTTAAGATGTTTAATATTTCTAGAACCTGGTAGGTATATATTAAACTTAGTGTAGGGGGATGAAAATCTCCAAACTAGTATTGGTTTGTGAGAATTGATTAACCATATTCTATGACAATCTTGCTTGCAAAACTTTTACTCAATTTTTTTGTGGTTTTAAATATATATTTTTAAGCCTTGCAGATATTATTAAAAAGAACTTAGCCTTTTCTTCCTACAGTTCTAGAATTAAGATTGTATTTGTGTTGCCTTATAATTTGCAGGTCATTGTGATGTCATGCAGGATTTTTTTCTTTGATAGTATTTCAGAGAGCAAGGAAAGTTACTTCATTATATTAAGCTAATAATTATCTATAGCTTTGTGACTATCTTTTCAGAATGATTTATTCAGACTAATATCTTTGTTTTCAACCCATTTCAGCTGGTCAACTTTCAGATGAATGCCATATTTTATCTCCGTATTTAAAATATTACCAATATCAGAAAAAATATAAATTTTAAAATTGCAATTTCAACATTTTAACATGGCTTTTATTTGTGCACTGTTTTCATACAAATAAGTTTGTTTTATGTAAATACATGAAGTAATGAATTTTCAGGTCATTTAACAGATATTGGCATGGAAAGTGAAATTTGTAAACCCAATTCAAATTCTGGGATAGTCTTCACTTTCACATTAACACCATTGGGAAAGGCATGAATCTGTCTTTTCATGTTATCACAGCTATGTGTTGAATAGAGTTGTAGACTATGGCCTGTAGCATTAGGTGACAACTAGTATAAGAAAGTAAATTTTGAATTCTAAACCATGGAGAATACAGTGAGAAACCATCATACTTATCTTTCCCAAGAAGTCATAGCAATTCACAGATAAAGAAAAGATATGTGGAGTCATGGTCATGCAAGTGTTTAAAGCGAATATAAAGTAAATTGCAAATTTTATGAAACTACAAAAAGTTTCAATAAACTTACTATAATGTTACTAGTATGAAGTTTTGTTTATTTTTTTTTGTTTGTTTTGTTTTTGTTTTTTTTTTTGTATAAGGTATAATGTGCTGGGTCATTGATGTTTTTATTGAAAAACAAAAACAAAAAAAAGCTGAAAGTGAGTTTTTAAAATGTGGTAACTTGAGTGCTTTTAATTAAACACTTGAAGTTATTAGATGTGACCTTCTTCTGATGAGATCTGGATAACCAACTAACCAACTTGAAAATAATATAACTGAGGATGCTGGCCCTAATAAAAATATCCTTTAATTATAAGATAAATATGGTATTCTTTCATTTCTTTTTGTATATTTTTCATACCAGCTTAAGTATTTTATTGAAAAAAAGTTCAAAAAGTTTGTATGTATGTATACACACACATACACACACACACTTTAAACAGCAATATCAACATGCCATATTTATCTATCATATATATTTTCAGTAAAGAACTTGAGGTTCAAAATTTACTAAAATTTACGAGTTTGCTTTAAATTTAAATAATTTTTTTTTTTTTTTTTTTTTTAAGCCATTTCTTTGTGCAAGGAGAGCTAGAAAGCCTAGTTGTTTACTGGATAAAAAGTTTCATTTCTTCTATACATCTTTATCTCTTTTATTGATTCTTTATTGAAAAATACTATATTAATATAATGTAAAAAAAAATTCTTTTGCTCTGGTAAAAATAGATATTTGTATCATACAAATAATTGCATAAAAGAATTAAACTATGTATCCTGTAATAAATACATTTTTCCAAAATTTAAAAAAGAACAAATATAAAATTGAACACAAGAAATGGAAAATCTTTTGTCTCTACTTAACCCACTATTTGGTAAATTATATCTACACACTTTCAAAGTTAAATATTGTCTGTTTTTATGATTGTATATTAAATAACTTCAATTTACATTTTTAAAATTTTAAATTAATTTTTTTTGTTTTATACAGCCTTTTCTTTGAAAAACTTGAACATAATAGCACAACAATATAACTGCAATATGATACCAGATGATATATTAGTAAATTTAAACTTTTTTCTCTTGATAGCTGCTGTAGGTATCATCTTAAAATTTATATTTCTTGGAAAGATGTTTCAAAAACTGTTTTCTTTCTTTTTCCAAGTTCTTTTTATGTTTGTTTTTCAATTTTACTGGTCGACAAGGTGTTTATGCTGAATTTGATACTTGCAGTTGTGAGTCAACTTGCAAATGGATTTGGTGCACAGCGCATAAGATGTAAGCCATTGATCTATGGAAGATGGTTTTGCCCTGGTTGGTTGTATCAATACATTTCTTTCCCAACTCTCACTATAATCAATCATTGAACATTGTATAGGAAGCTGTCCATGTTACTGTACAAAATAAAGTGTTAGAAGCAAGGCAGCTTCCAATCATTTACCCCACCAACACCCACTCCTGCCAACACTTTTGATTCTCGCATTTCATGTGATTCACTAGACTCTGTCATTGATTATTTTTTTTTCATTTTTTTTTCTTTTCACCCCCTCCAGTCAGAATGGTTGTTACCATCTTTCCTGTATATAATTAACCTAGATGTTATTTCTGTAAGGCCTATTTTAGCCAGATTAATAAAACTCTGTTAAAAAAAAAATGACTTGATTTGAATGTTATAGCTTGCAGCATTTATGTTAAGGTTGGGGTGGGGGCATATGTAGATGTTGTACATGTCTTCATATGCTTATGTATGGCTATTTGTATTCCTATAAATGGATACACATGTCCTTGTAAATACTATAAATGCACAGATGCATAGACTTGCTGTAGTATTCTTAGCATAGTATTGCATCAGGCCACAAAGATAAAGCACTCAGTAAAGATCCAATTAACAACTTCACTTATAATGATCTGTAAAACTAGCTTGTTAATCATAACTTTATGGGAAATGCCTCTATACTTATGAATTATTATACAGTGTATTTTGAAGTTTCATATGTTGTGTGTAAATATATGCACATTATGTTAAGTCTTTTAACCCATTAGAAACATTGGGGGCATGACATGTAATGTAACCATAGTAGCAGTGGTGTGTCTCGGGTAAGATAGCCTAATGAAGCCCATCTCCATCTCTCTTCAGGCTGGTTTTGAATTGAGTTTTCCTTGACTTCTAATTTGGTCAACTGTGGAATTTGACACCGAGCTAGGAGGAGAAGTGGGGAATACATACCCTTTCTGGACGGCATTTGTGCAGAAGTGAATGTAGAGAAATCTGATGGAATTCAAACTCAGCTCAATAGTTTTTCTTTCCGAGTTGCTAACCACGACACTATCTGATGCATATAACAAAACACATGTAAACAGTAAACAAGAAAAAATAGCATAAAAATTAAAAGAAAGAGTGGTAGAAAAATGAGATTTTGTCACTTCTTTTATGTGCCATGTCCCTTCAGTGTATAACATTATTTTACCTAAATCGGTAAAGTCAGTATTCATTAAAGATGAATTTGAAAAAGGGTTAGTATACAAATTTGTCTTAAAATCCACCTTTGTATTTTTTTATTTTGAGCAGTTAAGAAAAGTATTGATAGAGAATAGTGTGTTAAAACGTAAGCTAATAAAATGTAAGGGGAAAACTGGTAGTAAAACAATAGTTATAGTATTTATAGCTTATAAGTAATTATTTTTATAATCAGACTATCAATATATGAATATTATAATGATAGTTAATTAAGAAGTCAGTCATTTTACATCAATTCAAAAGAAAGTTGGGTAACAAGTATTTTTCATACACAACTTGCAAAGTTAATATATAATTTGAGCTGAATGAGTGATTTGAGAGAAAGTAAAAAAAAAAGTCCTGATAGAATGATGTGTGATGCCTGTGCTACTGTATTGTTTAATTGTTAATAACAGATTCCGTGAAGGCAATTTGCACATCATTTTTGTTATTAATAATTTGGTGTTATAATTTTATGTCTTGTATCTAAATTGAAATCACCTCTAGTATTTGTCAGGCACAACACTTTAAAATATTGTTTACTTGCAAATTATATAAACTCATTCATGAATAAAAATTTATTTTCTGATGTTCCCATTTATATTTAAATTATGGAAACTTTTTTTTTTTTCACAGTATAGTTCACCTTGTACAAAGCCTGAGGCCACTCAAGGTAGTGGGTTACATTAAGGTTACTGTTGGTGAGGCTTCAGAATATGCCGGCTGCATCTCTGCAGGGGGTAAAAGTCCCCCAAGGAGGCCACCTGTTGGCTGTGGGTGGCGACCTGTAATGTCTGGGGACAGGATCCTGGTGGTTGAGCAGGTCATGACCTGGGTACAAAGAGATCATATTCCTGCAACACACCACTTTGGCCCTTATCTAGGCTAGACAGGCAGTCGGAAAGCAGGTCAAGCCCAAATGTCTACTATCAAACAAATTTCCTCTGAGACAAAGCCTGATATATAATTAAAAACCAAAACAGAAACTACATCCCTCATAGGGAAAGGAAAATAAACAAGATTTTAGCATCTCAAACAAGGAGTAGACATTAGAAGATGCTAGCTGAGGGTCAATCGACATGTGAAGGTCATAAAACCAGGCATGATTGTAAACAAAGTTATTTGTTCACATAAGTTTCGAGTTGTGTATCAAATACTATAATAAATGCTCTGGGAGACGCACATGATTGAGTATACTGCTCAGTGTAGCTCTGACCTAACAAGGCGATTGGGATTCCTCCTTACCAGGTCCCAACAACTGGCTCCGAGGTGGGTGGAGAGCACTGGCAGTGAAAACAAAAATAAATAAAACCTATGTCAAACCAAAATAAAAGACCCAAGCACACTCTCTCTGATGTAGAAAATGAAAATGACTCAGAAATTGATATAAACTTTCCTTGATTCTACCTTATAGAAGCAATAGGAGATAAGCCAATGTCTAAACTATCACCTTTCCTGATAGAAAAGGTCCTATCCAACTTCATCAAACCAAAAAATGTTAAGAAAACTAGACATGTTAACTTGATAATTGAAATAGACCAAAAAAACAAATGAAAAACTAAAGAAAATGTCAAATTTCCTTGATATTAAGGTCAAAGTGATCTCCCATAAAAGATTAAACCAATCCAAAGGTATAATTCGAAGCAGGGAACTGTCACTTGCCTCACCAGAAGAGATACTAAATGAACTGAGCAACCAAGGGGTTATAGAATTCCAAAGAATCTTTATTAAAAAAAAATAATGAAAAAACCCCAGCTAATACATATCCTCACATTTAATACACCAAAGATCCCCTCAAAAATCAAAATTGGCTATAATATATAATCTGTAGAGGTCTATATTCCATCCCCATTAAAATGTTTCAGATGCCAAAAGTTTGGCCACCACAGAGACAAATGCAGAGGTAGTTCTACGTGTCCTAAATGTGGATTGAAAGAGGAAAACCATAATATAGATGTTTGTTATGAAGAAATTAAATGTCTAAACTGCTCAGGAAAACATCCAGCCTTTTCTAAATCCTGTGAAAGATGGAAAAAAGAAAAAGAAATCTTAACAATAAAATACCAAAGAGATATCTCTTTTGCAGAAGTAAAAAAAATAATAGGAAACTTCATGGAAAACCAAACTTACGCAAAAATGGTTGAAAAAAAACTAACCCAAACATCCCCCAACTTCCCGATAAATACAATGAGCTAATAGAAAAGCTAATCCACTTAGATCCAAATGAACTGATAAACTTTCAAAAATCCTTAAAGATAACACATTTTCAGAATATTGAAAAAATCAATAAAGAAAATGAAATCCTAAAACCAACTATATCGTCGCAAAGCCAAATATCCCCTCAAAAATACAATTACTGTGGAGAACAAATCCTCCAAAAATAAAAAAAAAACTCCACCTTAAAACCTAACGACCCTGAACCTAGGGTTTCACTTAAAGAAAGTGAATCTACAAAACAAAGTAGAAATGAATCAGATGCAGACTTAACAATCCAAAATACTCAAATTCACAAACCCCCCTTACAGTTTCCAGGTGTTAAAAAAGAAGACCCTGAGGAACAATCGCATCACAATGGAGCAGATATCCCAAACACCCACAAAAAAAAAAAAACAACAAACAAACAAGGTCAATAAATCCAAAAACAACGATGCGACTATGATGACTACGGAACAAACAAAACCAACAAATGAAAAAATATCTCCCCCAAAAATCAACCCATCTACAAATTAAAGATGGTGTCGTTCATCCTCTAGAAGCAGAGATAAAGCAAACACTAAAAACAGGAGTAGACAAATAGAAAAAAATGGAAACAGAAGAACCAAATAATTCAAACAAATATAGAGAAAATAAAACCAAACCTACCCAACAAAATTAATGATACTTCAGTGGAATTGCAGAAGAATAAGATCTAATTATGAAGAATTATTAATCCTCCTGGAGAACTCCTTAAACCTTGACATAGGTAATACAAAAATTCCATATACAGACTTTAAATTATTAATTAACAAGTTCATTATAAAAAAAATGGCAAGAGACATGGAACACTTGCCAAAATAATAAACTGTTTAAGATTAAGCCAATACTTAAAGAATGGACACCAGGAGTCAGAAAATCACGCAAGGAAGAAGTGGTTATATGCCGCATTCATATAGGACACACACACACTTGACCCATTCTTTCTAGTTGGAAAGAGAGGACTCTCCAGTGTGCGTGGCATGCCATGAGTCCTATACTGGAAGCACTTCCTACTGGATTGTGGTGAGCTTTCTCATATCCGCCAGACTTACTACAATACCAACAGACTGAAAGAACTATTTGCAAAAACAAACCCCAATACTATTATAGCCTTTCTGAAAAAAGTAAATCTATACAAGAAAATATAACACTAACCAAACCCAAAGATATATACGATGCAAAGAGCAAGACTTAATGCAATGAATGTTTTAAAGTAACTTGACCCAAACCAATGGATAATTTAAGAAAAACTGATTTGATCCAACAAATGTTTCAAAGAAATAATCTTGGGATAATGGACCAAAAAAGATGTGATACAACAAATGATTTGGCATTAAATGTCCCACAGAGGTTGATATGCCATAAAACTCAACCAACCATGTCGATTCTTACCAGGCGAGGAGTTACTTCCTTTGGAATTAACCCCCTTCACACCGTTGGATTTCATATATCTATTTTGAAAAGCCATGATTGTTCATGGGATAGATAGTGGAGTGGTATCCCATTGCCTTCTCCATGGTGGAATGTTTCAAAGAAATAATCTTGGGATAATGGACCAAAAAAGATGTGATACAACAAATGATTTGGCATTAAATGACCCACAGAGGTCGATATGCCATAAAACCCAACCAACCTTGAACAGGTCACAATTGGAGAAACATCCTAGGAATTTGTTCCATAGGGCAGTAGTTAGTTTGCTACTATGTAAGTGGTATGGCAGGTTCTAGCCATGAAGGTCAGACCTGGTAAAACCAAGAAATGATGTTCATCCAAGCACTTTCTATGGCAGTAGTGATAAAACAGTGAGAGACTCGCCACATTCTGCCTGTGAGAGAGGTTAGTGTGGAAAATAATAATTCTCCAACAAGGCATCAAAGATGCTTTTGAACTCTATCAAGATTAGAAAGTGAGGTCTGAGCAGTTCCTACCCAGATATGGCAACAGTACTCCAGTTTTGGCCTGATCAGGATCTTAAAAAGTGAAAGATAGCATGAGGAGTCACGTACTTACTGGAGCAATAGAGGGAGCTGATCATTTTACTTTGTTTTAAGTGATAGCCTGTGTATAGGAATTCCACTTGAAGTTGGGTGTGAGGCCCAATATCCTCTTAAGGCACAGAACTTCTTCAAGAGGATATCCATTCATCATGACTGGTGGTAATTCAGGGTCTGATCAGCAGTAATGGAATGTAACCACTTTGGTTTGGGAGGAATTTAATGTAATCAACCAGTTTTCCCCCTCACTGGGAAGTTAGTGTCAGATCAGAAGATAGGTCAGCTACTAATCTATAAATGTCAAAATTTGTAGAGGTGTGTTCATATATCATTGTATGATCAGAGTATATTCTTTCTGTGAATCAGAGAGGGCATTGGTCTGAGAGTGACTCCTTGGGGACACCTGCATTGACTGCCAGGACCTCAGTGGATTGGCCATTAAATTTTTTTTTTTTTTTTAAATCATTCCACCCCAAGCAAGGCAGTACTGCCACTAATGTGCAGGAGGGTTACATAAAAGGAGAGCAAAGACAACGAGAAACTGAAGAAGAACCAATTACATGAGGTGTCAGATAATAGGTAAGAGAAGGATGGGGATACTGGTAGGAAGAGAGTTGCATGAGAGTAGAGTGAAAAAGAGATAACAAGATTCAGTGGGTGTTAGGGAAAGGATAAGAGAAGTATGGGAGTCACGGGGATAAGAGATGGCAATTGATGTTATATTTAAACTCTTGAAGATTGTAGTTATCAGGGAAGTAAGTATACAGAAGGAAGTTCCACAGGTGTGAGGTGCGAGAAAAGAAGTTGCTACAGTATAAGTAGTGGCTACATTTGGTTGTTTTGACTGTAAAAGGGTGGGACCTTGTTGCCAGTCTGTTTGCTTAAGTGAATTATTGTAGAGAGGGCACCAGAGAGCTGAGCTTATCAGAGCAGAAGCCATAAAAATATTTGTAGAAGAGACAGAGGGAAGCCACATCCCATTGGTGAGAAAGTGGCTGGAGTCAAACTACCGAGTCAGGATCATTTACATTTCAGATTCTCTTCTGGAGCTTGTTGAGAACCCTGAAATGAGTAGCAGGGGTGCCTGACTAGATATGACAACAGTATTAATGGTTGATTTTTATATGTGCAAGATGAACTCAGCAAGAAAAACTTTTTGGCCTAACACAGTGACCCAACATTCCTTGCAGTAGATTTAGCTATTGATTCAGTGTAGTCATTCCACTTGAGGTCAGCTGAGAAAGTGAGGCCAAAGAGGTGCAGCATGTTGCTTTCAGGGAGACTAGCTGGATCTATGTTAATGGTGGAAGGAGGGACTGTCTGGTGGTTGACAGATAGCAGCATTGTTTTGGAAGCATTAAAGTTTACAAGCCATTTCTTACCCCAGTCCACCACAGATTGAAGATTCTTAAGATCAGCAACAAGGTTATCTTAGTTCGCTTTGGCAGATTTCTGACTGAGGCAGCAGTAAATAGTGTTGTTGTCAGCATAAATGCCTACTTAGGAGATAATTAAAGGTCAGAAAGAGCGTCAGGCCTAGGATGGAACCCCAGAGGACACCCACATTCATGTGATAGAATCTGGAGGCATGCTCATTTAAGATGACTCATTATATGGTTTGATAGGAAAGATTGGATCAAACCAAGCAAGCGCTTACTGATACCATAGCTCTGTAGCTTGCACAGAAGGCTGGCATGCCAGACCCTATCAAATGCCTTGGGGATATCTAAGGCAACAGCTCAAGCTTAGCTGTTCTTATCAAGAGCCTGGTATATGTACTCGGTGATGGTCATTAGCAAATCAGCTGTAGACCTGGCAAAGTGGAAGCCATATTGTCTGTCTGAGAATAGTTTATGGACGGTGCGATGTTGCACTATTTCAGCATCGATGATAACTTCGAACACTTCTAAAAATCAGTAGGAGGCTGATAGGGTAAAGGATTCTCCTGAGTTCTTAAATACAAGAACCACAGAAGAGGACTTCCAGCATGCAGGAAAACAGGAAGCAATGGGGCAGTAATTATAGAGTTTAGAAAGGACAGTGAAGTGTTCTTAAAGACAATGACCTAGATTCCATCACCTCTGCTTGCCTTATAGGGGTTGAGTTGTAAAATTATCTTACAGATCAGAGAGGGAGGTTATGTAAAAATCCCTCTGCTGAGCCTCAGTTCTAAGAGGGATAGAAATATTAATGGAAACATCAGCATTTCCAAGAGGGCAAAGCTACAAGTCTTGGCAGGAATCTGACAGGTGAAGCAGTGATCTATCAGAGAAGCGTGTCCTGTAGGGATACTGGGGAAATCTACCACTTGCATACTGGGAAAATCTACCACTTACTTGGGTAATTGCAAAGTTCATGACATGAATGCCAGCAGGATCGGTGACAGTTTTTCAGCCACTTGGCATGGTCTACATTAAAATCACCAAACACAAATATGTTAGCGAAATCATGGGAAGAAGTAGCCTTATCTATATTGTCAGAGATACTGCCTAGCAGGGAGCAGTCAAGAGAGGAAGGGGAACAGTGTGGAAAAAAAACTATTTTCAGAGTCTGTCTGTTAGGAAAAATTTTATAATAGAGAAAACTCTTCCAGTAATTACATAGCTGGAGAGCTTATGTAGTAAACCTTTATGCCAACACCTTGGCCTGTCTAATGCTATGGCCCTTACAATATGTGTGTCATCAAGGGCCTCACTAATTCTGTGTATAATGATAGAATGTCTGCAGTGGGTCAGGCTGATCAAAACCCATATTGCACATCACACAAGAGGTTGTTTCTATCCAGGTACTAAACGACCTTGTTCATAAAGGCCTCAAAAAGTTTACTAATGAAACTCAGGAGTCTAATGGGTCTGTATTGGGTTGGGGAGGATCAGTTGCTCACATGCTAGGGAAAGATTTCTCTTTCAAGCAGCAGTTAATTACTTTTGCTAGAATCAGGGATAATTCTGGGTTGATATTCTTAAGGATGACCACTGGAATTTTAACCAGGCCAGTGGCTTTTTGTGGGTCTAGAGACTTTTTTCTTTTGACTGTAATGAGTATATTACAGAGATTATGCTCAATGAAATGTGGGAAATTGGGGAGGCGACAGCCTTTATTTATAAATATTATTGTATATGATATTGTATTATTATGCACATTTTCTTAACAATTTTACTTTAAAAAAAAATCAACCAAGAAAATGATTTGCTGTTTCTTAATGTCTCCTCAAAATGAAATAGACATTTACAGGATTTTTTTTTTTTCCAACTTGATTCTTATTGGGATGAAAATGAACTTATTAAAGCTTGCTTTGTTTTTACTTTTGTGTTGTGAGGACAACTTTCAGAAACACAACCTTTTTTGTAAGATAAATAAGAAGTCAAATTTGCTAGATTTGATGATTTGGTTTGGCTTTTTTATTTTTGGATGATACAGCTATAAATATTTTTGAACTTGAAGAATTCACTAAAAATTTGAAAACAAGTGTAGTCCCACAAATTTCTAGAAAGAATTTAAGTAAATTCTGCAATTGCTGTTAATATTAAAAACCACCAAATTCAAACCATCTTCCATTTTTATCTGAATTTTTTCTTTTTCCATAAGGCATGACAAAATGTTTGCTGGTTTGGTTTTTTTTTTTTTTTTTTGTTTTGTTGTCTTGAATTTCTCTTAAAATCCTGAAACAGATTCACAGCAATATCTTTTCTATCCTAAAGAAAATAAAATGAGAAATGTTTTATTGAATTGATTCAAACCTGATATTGATTTACTTTTTGAAACTTGAAACTTTCTCTCCAAAGTTTTTGTATCACTGTTACAACCCAGTTTGGCTTAAAGACCTTTTATTGATAATCCCTTCAGTTGTTGCTTTGAAATTTTATAAAACCATCCATTACTTAGGTTCAACTTCTATTGTCATACCAATATCATCTGCTTCAGACATCATGAGCCAATTTGATAAAATGGGAAGTGTTATGTTTCAAATGCCTCATGTGTGTGCTTATACACACATGTTTTGTTTCTTTTTTTAATCTAAAAGAAAAATATTTGACAAAACAAAAATATAAAAAAATAAATTGAATAATTATTTTCTAAGCATATTTATTTTTAAATCTTTTCTTAAATCTTCAAAATATTTTTAGAAATGTTAATCTGTATTATTGACATACTCATTATAAAAAGATACTGTGAACTCTTTAGTTTGCGGGGCTAGTTTCTTGTTTTTGTACAAAGTAATGAATGCATAATTCAAATCTTTTTGTAATATTTAATAAATAATACCTATATAAACTAATATATATATATATACATAATTTGAAGACTACACTTTGATCATAGGTAGAACTATCAATCTATATATGAATAATGTTATTATTTTTATGGGTACTGTGTTAGTGTGTACATATTCCACTCTACCTAAAATCATGAAAAGTTAAAATTTAAGAGTTGTATACAACTAAATTTAATAAATAAATTTAAACATTTAAAAAAATCACCATCATCAGTTGTGTATATTTCAATGCATTTCTACAGATTTTTATAATCTGACTTTCCTTTCTTTGTTATTTGGATGCCCACATAGCATGTGTTTTCAAGAATTATTTTCATTTAATTGAATATGTAAATGTACATTCTGGTTTTTCTTTGGGTTTTGATTTCTGACCATGAAAACATGCTTCCTTGGCTTAAATGGTTCATTTGCAGCACTTCTCCAAAAGACCAACCTATATAAGGCTTGTTGATTCGGTTTACTCCACCTTCGCTTTATATTATTATTAACTTCCTCGCATCAATACTATTATTAGTATTATTATTTATTTTTGTTACTGTGATTAGATTACTAATTTATAATTCTAATTACATTGTTATTGACTTACTCTTTATATTACATATCGTATTTTATAAATTATTGACTTACTTCACAAGACTGTATAATTATTACTTTATATATTCTACTGATCCCCCTCTCTCTCTCTCTAAATATATTTTTTACTTGACATAGACACTTTTTAAATTTACTGTTCTCATTGGAGTAGATAGACTAAACTATCGCCCGGTTCACACTCCACCCACGTCTATTGAACAGGTGAAGAGGCTCATCCCTTGTTCCCGGTTTAGGATGTGGTTTCCGGCTTTCTCTTTCCATTCTTTTTACCCTTACATAGCCCCCTGCGCATCAGTGGTGTTATCGCCTTGCTTGGGGTGATATGATTAAAAAAAAAAAATTGTTTCTGCACCCAACAAACTGTTCATATAAATGTATAATTAGAAATAGTTTGTTTGCTATAGATAAGCAAAGCCATCTTGTTTACTGACCTTAAATTTGGTATGCATATTTATTGAGTGAAGGACAATGTCTGAATATGAAAAATAGCTTTGTTCCTCACAAGAAAAGTCATTTTCTCTTTCCTCATTTATTGCTTTATCTTTAACAATTACTGTCTCTAACTGTTGGGTGTAACACTATAATTTCTTTCATTATTAATATTTTTGCAAAAAAAAAAAAAATTTGTGCTTTGAAAAGTAATTCTCCTGAACAATCAAATTAAACTGTTATCTTTTATTTTTCTTGATTATTTTTCAATGAAAATAAAAAAATAAATAGAATTTTTTATTTTTAGCTTGTATGCCTTTCCATTACAAACCTTGAAACAAGCTACATTCTTTAGCCTCACCAGATCAGGCCTTTACAATTAGGATCTGCCATGCACAGTGTCAAATCATATATTCTCTTCATATTCCATTGGTAAAAAGGCTTTTCCACTCACATCTCTCAAGAGGCGCTACTTTGTTGAACAGACACTGAGAGGATGCTTCTCCAATTACCTCACTCTTAATCTCTTCAAATCTAGAGTCAGCTATTATCTATCCTAGATATCTTCATAATATATCCCTCTTACCCCCTCATCAAAAACATCTCATAAAAATGTACCTTGAGTGGTTCTTGGGCCTTGTACTGAGTGAACAATTGTTTTAAAAAAATAATCTTTTGATTACAAGATTACATTGAGCTAACATGTGAGATGGTAAGTTCATCTTATTGGAAATTTCTTGATATACATTTTTACTTGGCACTCACAGCAAAATAATAAAAAGCAACAATAGAAATTATAACAATGTTACTTTACAATGAGCTAAGTGGGTTTTTTGTTAACTTTCTCACTCCTGTAATTTAATCAAGTTATCTCTTTTGCTCTGGTGATTTATTTTACCCAGAGAATTGTAACAATGAGAAGATGATAAAGTAAGCCTAATAAGAGAATATAGTTTTATAATAATTTTTTTATTTTGTTTTGAGCTAATATAAATTATTTAGGGAATATCAAATTTATCCAGTGTTTTTTTTTTTTTTCCTCACTTCCATTTCTTTTCCCTTTGTCTTCAGCTGATTTTATTTTCCAATTTTTGTTTTTTGCTTTTATTTATTTTATTTTAAAAGAAAAAGAACCAAATATAGGCATAAATTCTTAAAATTGTCTCCCATCAGAAAGTCTGCTTCTCTTAGCTAAGTTGGCAGCACCAAACTTATATCCTGTTTTCTTTGATTGTGCTTTTAACTTTTTTGTCAAAAATCCTTTTATTTCTCTATTCATTTATAATTGGTCAGTAAATAAACAAATTTTTCTTTTTAATACAATTCCAAAAAATATTTTAAGCAGAAAATTTTATTTGTCAAAATGTCACTTTTCATCTTGATTAATGTCCTTTCAAAGGCAAAATGCATGTTCATTAAAAAAACAAGCAGATAAACTAATGAAGCATTGTCTTAATATACTACTTAATGCTCAGTCTCATCAGAAAACTCTTTACATATTTCTCTTTATATGAAAGGTCCTCTGTCAGATTAGCTACATTATATATATATATATATATATATATATGTGTGGTATATAGATTTAATTTTTTATATATAAAAAAAAAATTCAAATATTGAAGATTCACTAAAAATGAACATGAAAAAAAAAATGTCCAAAACTTAATAAAAACAAGTTTTACCTTCAAAATTTAGGTTAAAATATTTTTTGCATCAGCAGGTGATCATAAACTAGTATAGAAATTTTTTTTTAAGTGAAAAACATTCATTTGGAAATTCTTGCAAAAATCAAATAAATTTTATAGAAAACCTTTCTAAAATATATAATTTTTTTTTAACATCTGTTGTGATCAACTTATTCAATTTTATTAAATTTTGAGAAATTCATTTTTGCCAAGTTTAATATTTATATAAGCAGAAGTCTTTAAAGAATTTAAATCATTTTTATTTTTGCAAAATAGAAAATCCACTCTGAATCATAAAATAAAAAATGTAATAAAACTAAAACATTATTTAATTAGAAAAGCTCTTACCTTACTTTTGTAAGTAGGATATATTATGGACACTATTGTCTTGAGAAAAATGTTTTTTGATGAATATTGAATTTTTACCAGAATTGTTCTAATTTTTGAAGAATTTTAATTAGAATAATTTAAAAAGGTTTAAATCTTAAAATTTTGTATTTGTTAGGCGATTAAGTAAAAACTATATTTATTCAACATAAATGGAAAAGCTTACTACAATTCAGTGCTAGCCAAGTATGTTAAAAAGAATTTTAAATGTTTTTTGGTGTGTGTATTAACATACTGTTTTTTCTAAATATGGACGTCCATACATGACATTAGAAAATGAGTGGTAACTATATTAAATTTTAAGCTAAAGTACATAAAATTCAGTAATTAGAATATTTTCTTAACTGTTTAAGATTACTGTGCTACAAAATTATATGATAAAAGGTGCATACATTACATTTTAGAAATATTTAAAGATATGTTCCCTTGTAGAAAAAATGAAATTTCCCAAACATCAGGCTGTCAACAGAACTGTCAAGTCCTCATAAATATATCAGCCTTTGTTTAATGCTTTTCTGTGAATTAGAAGTGATTGTTTTGTCAATTAAAATTTAAATCAGTTGAACTTCCTTGAATAAAGTTTCAAGAATGTATTTTACTTTTTAAAGATGATTCTAATGAAGAGAATTACATTGTGCTGAGAAAATTGTAAATATGGTTAAAATCAGCAATTTTTAACCCCCCAAAAATAACAAAAACAAACAATAAAACTCATCGATTTAAATTCATTATGAAATACAGCAAAGTATTTTACTTATTGGAAATATTAAATTTAATTTTAACCTGAAATTAAAACTAAAAGCTTCAAGAAAGATTTTTCATTTAAAAAACATAATTTTAAGCCTAAAGTATTGCAATACTTTGTATGTACCTATTTTTAGGCAGTGGCTTAATAAAATGCATTCTAAAGTTTATAATAAAATTCCTTGTAAATTGCAAAAAATTTATCAACTAAAGCACCATAATTTTCTAGTCATATGGTTATAACAATATATAATCTCAAAGAAAAACTTTGTAATAATTTAGTTAAAAGTAAAAGAAATAAGTTTTGTCAAATATTGATTGATCTTGTAAATAGCTTCTTTTTTTCATGTTTTATTTTTCTCTTTGCTGAAACATATGCCATTAATGAATTAGGATATTTTTATAGCTATGTCATATCAGCCAAAAATGACATCAGTTACTATAGAACATTCATTGCTTTCATTGATCACCATTTGAGTTTCCTTCACTGATTTAATCCATTACCAAAGTAGAAATGATTTAAAACAAATTTTTCACAAGATATTTTGGTAGGTAGTCTTGAAGGATCATTACTACTGCTGACTTCATAACTATGAATTTTCTACTCACTTTCTGATTTGCTATCTTAGTAAGAATGCTCTGAACTAAAAAAAAAAAAATTTCTTAAGAGATTTATTGTCATCTATTCTCATGCAGTTAGGCATGAAGAGAAAACCAAAAAGAATGTCATCCTGATGAATTTCCTGAATTGTAATGATGGCTGATTTGGAAAATACACTTAAAGATGCATTTTATAAAATTACCAGCAGCAAAAAAAAAAAAAAAACTCAAGAAATGAAAAAAAAAAAAAATTTAATAGATTAAGTAACAAACATTATACTTAAAATTAAATTAAAAATTAATTTTGTTTGTTACCTTTTAGATATAAAATATCCTTATCTTTGGTTTTATTTTTGTTTTTTGCCAGAGGTGAAGGGGGTTCAAAGAAAGATCTGATTGCCACAGCAAAGGCCATTGCTGAAGCATCTGAGGAAGTGACACGATTAGCCAAAAATCTTGCTGCTGAATGCACTGACAAGAGAATGAGAACGGTAAGTAATCGACTCTTGACAGCTGAAATAAAATAATGGTTGTTGTTTGTAGGCTAGTAAAATCAATTTAATTTGATTTATTTATATTGTTTGTATTTTTTATTCTTCAGACATTGGAATCAGTATATGCAAGTTCATTTGAATTAATTTCCTCTTTGTTTTTGTTTTTTATGTTTTGGCTGCTAACATTGCTGTATTTTGTATGTCTACTTCTCATATACATCACACTACATCTAGTGCCTCTGACTGTGGGTGCTTGGAACTGTCTTGAATTGCAATTGTCAACTTTTAATGAACTAAGTAAATTTCATTAGGTTTACAATGTATTTTTTTTCCTCAATGTTGTAAGTTTTTGTGAATTTGAAATTTGTTCTTTTTGGCCAGTGCCTAAAGAAGGTCAGAAAGAATACAATGACTACAACATTGAAAGAAAGGCAGGGAGAAGGCTGCATAGGCCAACATTCAAAATATCAATGTCAAAAATCTTTTCCTGTTTAACAGTAATCTCTACACCTAGAATATTGTTTAATATATAATGCTACCTTCCCTGAAAGAGAAAGAAAGCATGCACACACACAATGCCCATAATAAACAACATGCTCTGTAAAATGATTGCCAGCTTCTATGGCTATTAGTCACGATCTCTTGTCTACCACTGAACACCCATAGAACTTAATGGGATGACACAACTCTGGTTTATTGTATAAACTGGTACAAGAAGAGTGAAATAATTTATCATAGAATGATATTCAGCATTTGCACAATTGTATGGAACTATGAGCCTACATTAATACTGAAGGAGGACATAATGTATTAATATGGAGTTTGAGTATTGTTGATCAACACCTTATCTTTGGACATGTATACATATCAATCTGTATATATGATCATTTTCTGTCATTCATCTATATATTACTTGGACATTTAATGATGAGTAAATTGAAATGCAATTTAATTTTCCATGTTTGTGTGTGGATTCCTCCAGATAAAGAAAAACAAACATTCTATAAAAAATTTTTTTTTTAAATCCAGAAGAAACATCCTTAATGCAACCTTGGAGGTGGGGGAGGGGGGCTGTGTTGATCAAGTGGTTCCTGTGTTGACCATTATGTAATTAATTTTACAATTTAATAACAGAATGAAATTATATGACAGAGATAATTCAATAATTGATGAAATTTTATGGTATTTATTTTTATTTTTAATATCTATTTTTCATATTATTCTTTTTAGGTATCTCCACAAATTATGAATTTCACAATTACTTTTTTAACAAAATGAAGAAACTAGAAATTAAAAACAAAATAAAATTTGCTTTAAATTTTGAAAGGATGATTTGCAAAGCTTGTTGAATGTTGAAACACAGGAAATGCAGAAGCAAAATGAAAGAATTGCACTCTGTCAAAAATAGTAAAGTTTATTTTATTATTTTTTTCTGAAAGGAGTGCAACCCTTTAAATGTGACTGTTTAACAACATGGCACTTATGTGATTCCATATCTAAAAAAGAGGAAGTCTTAAGTAAAAAGAATATTTTTTAAAATTATTTTAAAAATCTTAATTATGCATGATTTTTATTAAGCTTTTCAATTTGTAAATATAGTCTTTACTTAATGAATTAACAACCAAAGACACCAAAGTGACTAGAAGAAATGTAAAAGAAGTTTGAAATTTTATAAATCATCATAATTAGCAAAAAAAAAGAAAAGAATTCTTATAAAAATTTATTATTCATCAAATTTTTTTTCTTCAAAATATGATCTCCTTAATATATATATTATTTATAAAATCAATTAAAAGTTTATCTAAATTAAAAATGGTGTAGTTTTAATGCATTTTTTATTTTATTATTTGGAGCAAATTTTCAGAAAAGTTGTTTCATTGAAAAAAAAAAATTACATGATTTACATTTCCCAAGGAGTCCTGCATTTAACTAATAAAAAAAAATTGGGATCAATACTGAATTTCTAGAAATTTAATGTAATTAATTGAGGGGTCACATGTTTTAAAAAATACATTTTTACCAACATTTTCTAAGAATAATAATTGCATAAATAACTTTATTTGTGAATAAGTCCTGAAAGTTTCATTAAAATTAGACAATTAGCAAGAGTTTTTAAATTAACGTATCTTCCAAGGCCAAAAACCAACTTGCAATAGTAGCAACCTCCAGTAAAACCTCTGATGAATTGCTGACAAATAAATTTTTTTTACCAAAACGAAAAGATTCAAAATTTTTTAAAATGACAAACTGACATTCCTCTTAATAATAACTATTTTGATGATAAAATTTTGTTTTTAGTTTGAGCCCTTTTAACATCATGCTATGCTGTTTTTTGGGGTTTTTTTGGCAATTGCGTGGGGTGGGGTACCAATGTCCATGTAAAAGGGAAATAGGTGAAAATTTGACACGTGCCATATAGAAAAATTCTTTTGACAGATAATTAGGAAGGAGGGCTTGGAAAACTAAAGCCTTACAAGGCATATTGAGAGCAAATGAAATACAGGAAGGCAGAAAATCACTTACTTGATTAAATTGTATGACTGGATGGCAGGTGGGGTCAGGGCTTAGTGAAGGGAGATTAACTGTTAAGGGATAGTAAATTGTGGATAGTCATGATTGCTCAAATATGTGGCCAGTGTGTAACTAGTGCTTGCAAACTAGATTCTGGATATATAACAATGCGTCCATGTTGCAACTAAATGTGACAAAAAGTCAATATAAAGTGGATTTTCTAACAGTAAACCTGGAAAAATTGGTCAATCCCTCTTCACACTTCCTCTTTTGTGGGGGACACCAAGTGCCATTTCCTAAAGGTGAGGTACTGGCTGGGAGAATTGACCCCCTGGGACTTGAGCTAATATTATTTTGAAACTTTTCCCGCAGAAGTTAGTAGCAAACCTGGGCAAAAGTGTTGAAGTAGCAGTTTTATCTTTTATGCAAAGTGTATAGGAGTTTTTCTCTTGACACAGTGAATGATATGTGAATTTACAGTAAAATAATCTATTTCCCATGATGTTTTTTATTTCTCATACCACTCGATGAAAAAGTTAAATAATACATTAAAAACAAAATAACATCTTTTTCTTTTTTGTTTATTTTTATTTAATGCATGTTTACTTATTTTGTAGAATTTGTTGCAAGTTTGTGAACGAATACCAACAATTGGTACTCAGTTGAAGATTCTATCCACAGTTAAGGCTACTATGCTTGGAGCTCAGGGTAAGGAATATTTATTTTTGCTGTTGTTATTGTCTGTTTGTAATTGTACTGCTTATTTGTTTCAATAAGTTTCATTACAGTTGTTGATTTTCTATTTATTAATGTACTTTATTTCTTGTTACTAGCAATTTGATCTCTGAGTTTTTCTACTCATGTATTCTCAACAGGAACCATATGGTTCTCTTGGAAACTTTGCACATTTGAAGTGGGTGTACATAGTGTGAAGAAATGTGAGAAAGGACAGTTGTAGTAAAATCAGAAGCAATGAAAAGCTTTTTGTTGCTTCCCATATTTTGCAATGACTCACATATAAGATTTTATTGGTTGTGGGGTCTTGGTAAAATAACAGGTTAACTTGAATATAGAGAAACATTGCTGTAATGTCATCTATTTTGATCCAGATTTGATGTTTTGATCATACATGTACATAATGTTGATTATTTTCAGAAAATTTTAAAATTAAAAAGTGATGTAATAAAAACAAAAAAATAATAAAATAAAAAGTGGGGCAAAGCATCAAGTCCATGGATTGCATTTAGCCAAATTCTTAATTTTATACAGTATTAAAGTTTTGTCCAGAAGGTTGGACTGTTATTATTTTCATTGTGGCCCAGTTTGACATGGCAACCTGAAATCTGAGAAAAATTATGGCACTCCATTTCTGCTTCACCTAATTCTTATTGTTGAATCTATGACTTAGCTGATTCTGCCTGTCTTTCTAGATATTACTCATTCAATATGTACAAACAAGAGGGTATTTTTTTTTTTTTTTGCACTTGCACTGTGAAGATTAATTGTCCTTAACTTTTTACTGAAACAATTTTGTTTAATTCACATTTGGTCTACTTGGCTCACTGAAATTTCACCAGAGTTTGATCAGCAGTACATTTTGGAAGTCAAATACATATGGAGCTGACAGAGGAAAATCAAAGTTTACATACAATTGTTTTAGAGGTCTCCACTCTTGGTTTTGGAATTCAGATTTGTCCTCCTCCTAGGCTATTTACCAATCATGGCTAGAGAACCCAGTCTTCTGTTATTTTATCTATAGCTAGATGCAGAATAGATGGTTTCATACTTTTCCAAAGTGCATTTGTGTAAAGAGAGCATAAGCTCAGACAGAATTACAACCTACTCATTGATTTCAATTACTATGCTCCCCCCCCACCCCCGTGCACACACAACTTCATTATCCTCATGTGAAAGCCATCTTTTTGTAGAAGACAGTTTTTCTAATTTAATTTTTAGCAAATCATTGAATGTTTTCTATTAACCTCTTGTGTTTAGAAAAGAAAAATATTCAGAGAGTGAACTATATTTTCTCATGAATACAAACATAGAATTTTGATATGAATGGATACTTGAAAAGAGACTAAAATATATTTTCATTAAAATCTAAAAAGATAGTCTTGGAAGAATGCAATCAAGTGACATAATCAGGTCTTAAAAGTTTTGGAGATTTTCTCTTTAACAAGAATATAAATCAATTTCATTATAGATTGTTAGGGCTTTTTCGTAACACTGTCATATGAAGAATGTCTTATTGATGTAAAATGATTTTTACAATCAACAAAAAAAAAAGGAAACAAAAATTGCTTAAAATATCCTTATTGGTAAGTTTTCAGTTTATTATATATTGTGAATACACTTTTTATATGTTTGAACATTTCCATGTTTTTTTATTCCTTAAATTCTTTAACTTTGAAATGAGTCATTTTGAAGTCCTTTCAACAATTGACCTCATTCTGCTTGCTGCTTTGTTTTATCTGATCCATTCTATTGCTTTCTTCAACAGCATTATTCATGTGAACTTAAGAGGCTTCTTTTTCTGGTTCAAATCAGATAATTTTAGCCAACATAGCAAATATGATTAGGTTGGTCAAATCATTTATTTTATACTGTTTCTTTTCTATTTTCTACAATGGTTTAGTTGGGAAAGACTACTTTTCTTTACATGTTGATTGAAGGCTGCACCATGGGTTGGAAACATAAAAAAGAAACGGTTAAAACAATCGGTTGAATAATATGAAGAACTGTTGGAGTCAGTCAGTCATTTTTTTTTTCTGTTTTAGGGTAGAATAAAAAAGTTTTAAGCTTTACAAGAGAAAACTTACTTTCATAATACAATCTTGAATATTTAAAAACATATTTTTTATATTACATGATAGAAGTAGTAATTTTAAATATTTTATGCTATTCATTTTTTTATTATTTTATCCAAATTCTCTTCATGCAGATATTTTGAAAATAGTTTAAAATTTTTCCATCATATTTAAACTTTTCTATTTTAACGTTTTCTAAAATGTTTAAAAATTTATGAATGTGAAAATTGTCATTCCAGTTGAAATTATGTAAATAAGATAATTGGATGAAAACAGGCATATTTCCTCCATATTTTATAGACATTTTTTTCATGCTGTATGAGGCTAACAGAAGTAAAAGCCAAATATTCACTTAAGAATTCAGTTTATTCTTGGAGGTTTTTCACATCTTTGCTACTTTGATTGCCACATATTGGGCAAGGTTTGGCTATCCAGTAATGTGTATCAAGTTGATAAGAATCTTTCTCCAGCATATTTTATCTTGTTTTCGATGAGACAATGGATCCAGGATAAAAATAACTGTATTGTTATTTTGTGTTGATTTATGCAAGTTTTTTTTTTCTTGTCAATTATTTTCTTCAGTTCTGAGATCAAAGCAGTGAAATGATGACAACTGAAGTAGACCTTAAAAGGCATTTTTCACTAGTTTTTGTGTATTTATAATTTAAGTCTAATGATAAATGAAATGGATGTTTTGTTTTGTTAAAATGAAAGCATTATTTTTTAAGCTCTTACTTTTGAAAGTTAAAAAAAATCCTTCTTGGTTCTTGAAAGCTTATTTATCTTTTTCAAAATAATTCTCACTGTTTAAAAGATTCAATGACTAACTATCATTGTTTAAAACAATTCTGAGAATTTTCATCTATACTTTTTGTCTGTCTTGTCTATTTCCTAAGTTATTCAGTTCTGACAATACTGACTTAGTAGTAGAGCCTAAATAATGCATCCATAAAAGTTGATTTTTTTAAATTGTTTTCCTTAATATTATTTTTAAAATGTTTCAGATTCACTGACTTTTCTAAAAAAAAATAAAATAAAATAAATAAATTATAAAATAAAAACAAACCAAAAAAGTTTCATTGTCAGAGAAAAGAATTATTACTAAAAAATTTCGATTCAGTTATGGTTGGTTAAGTTCATAAAATTAGTAAATTTAGATTCTCTTTAAACAGGTCTGTCCAAAAAAAATGTATTTGTTTCTTGAAAAACAGTTAAGATTTATGTTTTCGTTTCTAAATTTGCCTTATTCTATTTCTTGTAGAAACTAATCCCTTTGTTCAAACAATGAACATAAATCATCTTAATTCTGCTATCCATGCTATGAGCTTTTTTGCATCAATTAAACCTGAGTTAATTTGTCCTTGTGTTGCCACTTTAGCACTGGATCAGAATGTAGGACTTGTTTTATGAAATTAAATTTTCTTCTCTAAATCAAAAAAAAAATTGTTTATTAGTTTGACTGCAATGGGGAAATAAGTTTGTCATATTTAAAGCAAGGCTGATTTTCTCATTTAGGCTAACTTTTTAAGTCTTAAAGATACAACAGAAAAAGAAAGAAATAGTTTCACTGAAATCTGCTACTTGAAGTAAATACGCTTATCAAAGTCTACTTGAAAGAAACTTTGTAAAGTTAATGGATGAATTTATATTTTTTAAACATTTTCTCTTTATCTTTTTCAATTTTATTTGTTAAAAATTGGGGTTTATCTCCATGTATAAATTATGTGTTTATCTTCCTTAAATCATTTCTAAAAGAAAAATATTTACATGAATATTTTTTTTTCAAGTTATTACAAATGACATTAATTTCATGACAAATGGTGAAAAAAATTTTAAACTGTAATTCAATTAAAATCTTATCCAAAATCCATGGTTCTAGAATCAAGTTGGATTTGTCATTTGATTGGCTGTTCAGATATCACAGGGATCATGTAAAACAATAACAAGATACTTGTGACCCATGTATTATATACCGTTTATGTTTTTAAATACCATCAATTGGCAGAAACACAAACTATGCCAGTAATGATGTGAAAATATTCTGAGTAAGCTTAAGATGAAAAGGAAAAACAATGGAGTCTGCTTCTATTAATATTGTACTATAAGTAAATTCACTTCCCCTACATTGTACTGGCAACTCTCTTATTGATATACTATGATGTCTAGTTGTAAAAAGCTGTTAGAGCAATTATCAACTTTCACAAGGGCTCATCAGTCAAAGGTGACATGAAAAGAAGTCAATATAACAATATCAGATTGTTATTGATCTGGTAACTCCTGTGATATTGCTGGGATCATATGTATTGTCATTTGTTTTTCCATTAGACCATTTCAGTGATGTAGATTGGGGAACTTAGTGCAATAACAGTTTGATTTTCATATTTTCCTACTCATTGAAAAGACAGGAAGTAACATTGTAGATACTGAGCCTTAAGCATCACCCAGAGTACAACTCAATAATCCCATGGAACTGACTAATGCTTAATTAAATGTTGAATTTGGACTATTTTTTTGGTCTCTCTTCTCTCAATCTTCAGAGAAAAATATCAAATTGTAAGGAATTTAGACATAAGATTTTATTAGTAAAACTTACAATTTGGTTTGTGACAATTGGCTAACTTGTTAAGCCAAAGTGGCATAGGTCCTTTATATTATATATTGAACATCTTGTTTGTTGTGAGAAAAAAAAGTAAATAGATAAACATCTGAACGAAAGAAGAAAGAAAAAAGTTTGCCACTATTTTTGAATACCAGATTCTCACACTGTTGATAGTCATTTGGTTTCCAACTTTTGATCTGTATTTATTTTGAATTCAATTTTTTTTGTCTTTATCACCTTCAATTCTTCAGAGCCCATACCAGCCCCAGATGGCAGTGAGATTGCTTGTGGTAATTCCCTCGTCTTCTTTCTGTGCATGATTTTGTTCAATACCAATCCCTAAATATAATCTCTAAAACATCAGGTTCTTGTTGTGTGCAAAGTTTTGCAGTTTACTTTTTAGCATAACTAATCATATTTTCATGTGATTGTTTTATTTTGTTTAATGAGTGGCTGATCATAATTCTGCTGGATTGTTGTATAGCCTCATTTTTTTTCCCTGCATTTCGTAGTTGACATAGTGTGAATTGTTGATTAATCTTGTAAATTGCTCATCTTATAATGCAAATTAAAAAGTTTACAATAAAATATATTGCAAAAAGAAAAAGTAAGGCATATTTCAACTGTAGAAATACTAAGTATGCCTAATCAAAAATCCCGAGTTATTTAATGTGCTTTTGACAGAACATAAATTAATTGGTATAATTTTTATTTTCTGTAAAATATATACTTAACACATACTGTAATACATGCTAAATATTTTTATATTTTCTGTGATAATTTTCTTGTTGGATTTGGATTTTTTTTTTAACCTACTGTAAAAACTCAGTTGTTACTTTCATATTGTTGTGAAGTAAATCCCACCTCCCCACGGTGACACAAATGAACTAATTTAAATGCTTAAATAAAAAACTCCAAGTAGTCCTAAATCTCTTTAGAGTATTTCATACAGATGCCGCAGCAAGTGCCGAAGTAAAATTTTTATATTATAACCAAAAGAAACCAAATTATGTCAGTGGCAATGAGGATCAAAACTTAACAGGAGTGATGAGGAATGAAAACTCATACTGAGTGATAACAATTGGAGAAAAACGTGTTGCTTCAGAGCACTGGATACCAATGACAATGAGAATTTGAACCACATTGGTTTTTTTTTTTTTCTTCTTTGTGTGTAGAAAAAAATTCTTGCAAATATGAAGAAAAGATTGGCTTCTTTGGTACAAATTTAACAAAGCAGCACTTATTGGAACTGCAGAAACAACAACCAAAGTTAATAGAAATAACTCTGAAACACTACAGGAAATATCTGACAAATGTCAAAGAATCCTACATCTGAAACATGATTTTAAAGAAATTGAAAAAAAAAAAGTGCATATATACAAAAAAAAAAAATCAAAAGTAAAATAAATCCACGTTTCAGGTGTGAAAGGTTGCATCTCAGAGATGACTGTTCCTTTAAGAATTTGAAATGCCACAAGTTTGGTAAAGTAGGACATAAAATAAAATTATATTTTATTGGTGAAATGACTTGTAATGTCTCATTCTGTGACAAGTGTGAAAAGCTTAGGCTTATATGTTAAAAAACAAAGTACTACAAACTTATTCAGAACTGACTGGACATAATTATATTTGATCTTTGGGATTTGCCTATAAATGTTTATTGCAAAAATGTAAGTGGATAAGCGACCTAAAACAGAAAATTTAAAAAGGAATTCCTACACATACAGTGACTAGATTACAATGCTAGGGTGCCATCTTAAATTAGAATGGAATACAAACTATCCTAAAAAAATTAGGACATGTGAATAGGTTATCAAGATTGATTACAAAAAGCATGAAACCATTTGAGGACACTGTTATTGCAGCATTAAAAAGTGAGATTAAAAATATATTCTGTAATGTAGTACATTGAATACCAATTTTCCTGGAAGAAATAAATAAAAAGCAGAAAGATGTTTATTGGTGAAATAAAAGAAAAACTAAAAAAAAAAAACTTTCAGACTTGAATGCTTACTCACAATTTGACAGAGTGCCAATTTTTGCAAATAGTATAGTAATACCTAGTATATTCCAGAAGCGAATATTAAATGAAATTCATAGTAAACATCCAGGAATTTCAAGGATAAAATCTCTAAAAGTTATATAAACTGGACCAAAATGGATCGAGACATTGAAAAAAGTAGAAAAAGCCTACAGAGGACTCTGACAGCAAAATCATCTACCATGAAATTACAACCTTTGCCCAAGACAGATACTTTGTAGTCAAGACTGCATAAGATTTTGCAGGTCCAGTAAACAGATCATAGTATCTTATGGTAATGAATAGCTTTACTAAGTTGTCTTAAATTTGTAAGTGCAAAAAAAACAACTTCTTTGGTGATAGTGATTTTTTTTTTTTTTAAACAAACTCTTTGCAAGATACCAGTCTCAGATAACTTTACACAATTCATTGCTCATGAATTTAAAGATTTTTATAAAATGTTCTCCATTGAACAGTTTACTACCCTGCTATATCGCCTGAATCAAGCTGAATGGTTTATGTGTATCTTCAAGATTTGCTTTGAAAAAAGCAAGTCATGAAGAAACACTACAAAAAGTTTACTGGATATCACTCAATTCCAATACATTGTCAAGTATGTTGCTGGCAAAACTAATGTTCACATCAAAAATTAAATTGATGTTCAGCAAGTTAGTTCCAAGTAAAAAAAAGAATAACAGATAAAAAAGGACACTTTTTTATGAGTGATCAAAGTATTTTTCAGAGTATATAAAGATTGAAAAGAATTATGGTAAGACAGTGTAATAATATCATGTATTTGAAAGATAATATACATGGTAAAAGGAAAAAAAATAGGGATACAAAAGACATTATAATCAGCTAATGAAAAAGTTTACCAAAAACAGGCTCAAAAGAATGAAAGAACCTATGAAAGTACTGTATGATGGTTTTAATCTACATGCACCCCAAGAATTTGTTCAACATACAAGAATTATTTCAAGGAAAAGAAAACATACAGAAAAACTGGAGATTGATCCTAATTTAAGTACATTGGTGAACTCATCAGAAAAAGGAGTTGGGATTGATCCCCAATAAATAAAAATATTTGTTATTAAAAGAAAAGTTGTGGAGTAAATAACACACACCTGGTGACACAAATGAACTAATGTAGATGCTTAAATAAAAACTTTAAGCAGTCTTAAAAAATCTTGTTTGAGTCAATCTTCAGAGTATTTGTTACAGATCTCATGACAAGTGCCTAAGCAAAACTATATTGTAATCAATAGAAACCGAGTTAATAACAGCAAAACGGGTTATAAGATAATTCTTAAATGTCATTTGTTTTTGTGAGGATCTTATTCCTTATCTATATTTCTATGTAATGATCAACATCACCGAAATGTGTGTAACTGTTTCCCTGTCATCAAGATTTCAAGTAAAGGAGTGGGAGGCAGGGATTGTTGTTTGTCATTTTGTACATATCAGTTGAAACATGTAAAATATTTTTTATTATGATTTTCAATCTAAAAAATACTGAACTGATTCTTATCACACTTAGATTCAGTATTTACTCTTATTAGAAATGTTGAATTGATTTTCATATAAATTTTGTTTTTAGAGAGATGCAGTGAAAAGGGTCAGTATGTAATTTGTAGGCATTTGTATAGTAAAGTTTAATTTTGCAATTGATAACAAGTGTCAAATAACGTGAATAAATTTGCTAATGAAACATTATGAAACAAATTATTGTGGGTGGAATAATGAAAGTGGGACAATAATACTAATCTAATTTGTTTTTGTTGTTTTATTAGATTTGATGCCATTTTATATTTCAAAATTAGGTACTTGCAAAATATTGTTCTTTAATTGTAAGTTGATTAAGAAAAAGGAAGATGAATCTAGAAGTTTTCTGTACTTTCCTAAAGGCTTAATTTTACTTTAATGAAAGATTAACAAATTGTAAATGACCAAATGAAAGAAAGTTTGTGTGGGAGTGGGAAGTAGAAAGAGGAAATGGGTGTTGACAAGTTGCAAAATGCATTTGTGATGAACAACTGACGATGATGACACGTACATTTAACTATATCTCACTTGTGCATGTTTTTTGATATATGAAATATATATGAGACTACAACAAATGATATTTATTTATTTTTTTTTGTTGGAGGGGGGTTAGATTTTTGTTTTTAAACAACCTTTTGATTTTTATGTTTAACATTTTTGCTGCTTTTTGGAATTCCAGAATCAAGTAAGTGGGGCTTTGCATGCCTTTGTCGTAATTTGCATCCTCATTGGGTTCATGATAAATCTGTAACAGGAGTCATTTCATGGAATTTAAGGTCCTTGCAAATTATACATATTTATACATACTTGTGCATGTGTAGATGTTTGTGTTGCATTGGCAAGATACCGTCTGAAATAATAGTAAAATATGTTTAGTATTAAAAATTTTGTTTTTATTAGTTTCTATTGCTTATTGTGTGTATTTTTCTTTTTTTTTTCTTTTTTTTTTTTTAGATATTAAGGTATACAATGTAAATGTTCAAGATTCATCCATTGTAAATGGTTGCAGCTTAAATAAATCAATGACCAAACTTGAAGAGATAAAAATAAAATAATAAACAAACATATCCAAAACTAATAAAATGTAATGTATTCAATAATAAAAATACTTGGTCTAATTTTGAGATTTTAGAACTATCACTTCTGTTAATACTATAACCAAACTGCATTGAGTTGTAATTAGTCAATTAGCAACATAGGAAATAAAATTGGCTAAAAAGAACAAAGAACTGACAGATTAAAGATTAGACCTTGGTTTATCCTAAGTTTTGGTAGCATAAAATAGACAAGACATCAATCCTGAATGATGAGCACCTGAGATATACATGATTAAATCAATAAGTGCACAGTATATTGAAAAAGAAAAGAAAAGCAGTTATTTGACAAAATAACTTAATTTTTAATCTCCTTTCTCCTCAATGCAGAATGTAGTTAACAAATGCTTGTCCACTCATTACATAAATCAAACATTATGCAGTGAAAATTTCAGATCAAAATACAAAGTATTGATGTATTGATTCAATATTACAAGATGTATATGAACCTGCTTCTTTATTCTGAATGAGTGCAGTTGAATTTAAGTTAAATACATCAGTTAAAAGAAAAAGTTATAAAAAGCAACCAAAAGGATGAAATATCATCAAAACTAATAAAATATGTAATAATTAAAATACTTAATTGAAGAATGTTAAACAAAATTATGAATAGCCACTATTCAATCAATATTGAACATGGTATGACTTAATTAAATTATAATACCAAAAGAACATAAAGCAAATGTATTGGGTTGAAGTAAAATGTTTTAGCATTTTTCAATAGGTGGCATTTGAACATGTGATTTAGTTTAACGTGTAACTGGAATTTATTATTACATATTTGTAAACATGACAATTCAATGTGATTCTTATGTGAATTGTGATGTTAAAAGTAAAAATGGAAAAAAATGATTTTTTTTTTGTCATTTGATGCCTTTCCAGAAAGTTGAGGGTGGGGTGTACAAACAAAGAATGATGTCTGTCATTTATGGAGATGGTGATTGCTTGTAAGTAGTTTGCTAGGTTCAAAAGTGGAAATTTTGGTCTGGAAGATGGAGAATGTTCTAGCAGATTTTCTGACAGCAATAATGAGAATAGTAGCCTCATTGAAATACTGATTGAAAATAACCCAGGTCAGACAACAGGGGGCATTTCTCAGACGAGCATTGTGAAGCATTTGGAAACCATAACATACTTTCATATGTAAATCACCATATTTGGGTGCCTCCTGCTTTAACAGAAAGAACATTTAATGGACCATATTTCCATCTGCAATTCTCTACTTCAATACAACAAAAGCCATTTTTGATAAAAAAATAAAAAATGTATTATTTACAATAATGGTCCCAGGATAAAAAAGAAAAAAAAATTGCCTACAGTTGAAGATGAAGCTGTGTATCTGGTTATATTGAAATGTGTTATGTATTAGATGCTCCTTTTGTAAAATGAGACATTGAATTCATACAAATACTGTTACCAATGGAATTGAATAAAAGCAACAATTGATTAAGCGTCCAGAATTATCAGAAGAGTATTATCTTCCGTCAGGACAATAGCAGACCTTACAGAAATTGGTATAGCTTAACTGAGAGATTCTACTACAATTGTATGCACTTTAAGTCTTGAAGTTGTTGTCATTAAGAGAATCTAAATTCTCCAAAGCATGTAAAAACCACTTAAATTAATCAGTCATAAAAATGGCAAGTTCTTGCAGGATGGAAGCCTGCTGGATGATGTAGGTAGTGGGGGGAAAAATGGCACAAATATAATCTGTAAATATTGTATCTGGAATTCAGTTAACCCACTATGAACATTTGTTCCAACATATTAACCATGAGGGAAATAAAAAAAAAAAAAATTGTTTACACCTAAAAGAGAATGAAGTTGAAAAGGGCTATGATCATTTACTTGTGGAAGGAATACACCACTGATAGATATCTAGCACAAAATATCCAATTTAATGTAAGGCAATGATTTTTTACTATATGATGTCAAATTTTGGGCTGAAGTGTTTTTCTGTTAGCTTTTGACTTTAGTATGTTCTCTATCCCTAACATCAGGAATATATAAACAGAAAAGACTCTCAAAGTGAAGAAATAGATATTTAAAAACTTCAATTTTAAAAAGTTAGGAATATATTTTTATAATAACTAAGTTAAAATGTGTTTAAAAAAAAAAATCTGAACATGGGTCGGGAGAATAAATCTGAAAATATATTGTCAGACAAAAATATAAACTCATACAAATTATGACGAAAATAGGTTAAGCAAATTGAAAATCATTTTTAAACCTACATCTATCTATTCATTTTATTTGTATTGTTGGTAAACTTGGTATTTGAAGAAATTGTGAAAACATTGAAAATCTGAAAGTTCCTATGTTAAGTTTTGTGTGTGTGACATCTCTTGCTTTTGTATTATTTCTGAAAGGTTTCTTTATTAATGAGTAAAAAAGCTACCTTATTTTTTCTGATAATTTTGCTGTTATTTTTTTTTCTTCTTCTTCCTCCCTAAACATCTTGCTAAATGTCAGCTTTTAACTTCCAGTGTGTGTTGTGAAGTTTTTTATATTGTCACTGTCTACATGTGTTATTGTATTTGGTATCGGCTTGTTAAATACAAAACTGTCAATGGTTGATAAGTTTTGTTTAATTACCTTGCCATGTTCACTGTTGAAAAGAACTGAGGGGGGGTTAGCTACTGTGTTAATATTTTACTACATGAAGTTCTTTCCTTTTTTTAACATAACATTTTCAAATAACTTCCCAAATCCACTAAACAATAATGAAAGTTACTGATTTTTAACTTGGTGAAAAGTAATGTTCCTCTGACTCTTGTACATGCATAATTATTTTTAGGCTGAGAAGGAATTTGTGTAGCCTCAATCCTCCAAGTGAGAAATGCCTGCTTGCTTAGAAAAACAGTCTGTTTTGGCTTTTATCATATTTAGGAAAAAAATTGTTTGCACAGCACAAATTTTAAAGTACCGAGTCTCTTCTGTTTCAGTTAACTATAAACAAACCCAAAATAAATAATGCATAAGTCCTATTTGATCTCTGTGCACAAATTGTGATGTTAGCTTTGGATATGCCAAAGAAAAGTATAACATAAGGAAGAAAAGTGAGGTAAATTCAGAATGAATTGTGTAATTATCATTTAACCTTTATTACTGTATATTGTAAATTGTATTTTAGTATTTTTACTGTTATTTCCAAATCAGTTGCTGAAGCACTCATTGTTTTAATTCTCAATCAGACAAAATGTTAGCCAATATTAATTTTTTTCTTTTTATGGGGAAGAGTGCGTTTATGAAACTGTCACTTCGTGGTTGGAAGCAGAGAATACTTAACTTTACTTTTACTTTTACCAGGTTCTGAAGAGGACCAGGATGCCACCGAGATGTTAGTTGGTAATGCCCAGAATTTGATGCAATCTGTCAAGGAAACAGTACGTGCTGCAGAAGCTGCCTCAATCAAAATCCGTGTTGATTCAGGATATACTATTCGATGGGTGCGCAAGAGACCATGGTACACCTAAATTCTTGGAAAAGACTTGAAAACCTCAAGTGGGAGGCAGGGTTGGAACAATTTCTTTTGTTTTTTTTCTTTCTTTGTTTTTTTTGCTAAAGGGGTGGGTGGGTAAAGACTCATCTTATTCACTAAATGTCAGTAAATAAATGTTTGCTGTCAGAAGAGTGAATAGCATTTAGAGTAATTGTAAAGATGTCATAACCAAATATTTTGGTTTATGATGCAAGATTAAACAAAATAAATAAGTGTTGGTGCTCATTTATATTTAAGTAAAAAATTTGGGGAGTGGGGGAGCATTACGTTGCCTCATGTCTCTCTATTCTGCTTTTACCGCTTCCATGTGTACAACCTGTCAAAAAAATAATTTGTAAATTAGTCATGATGATGTAATGGTTAACAAGCTTGTCAGTAAATTCTATTAGACTATGTAATTTTTCTTTCCTCTGGTCAATTTCCACTGTAAAACTTGTTCTATTTTATCATTCATGAACACCAACTACAATCACAGACTGCTCTTTAATTGGATCTTAAACCGAAATTCATTTAAAGCCCAACTAGACTAAAATTGAAAGGAATCTTGGGCTAATTTTTTTCAAAAACAAAATGCCTTTCCTTACCAATACTATTATAAATAAGTATATTAGCTTTACAATTAGTTATTAAAGACCTATAATTATGGTCTATAATTTTACAATACTACACTGCATCATAAACCTAGAGAAGATGAAGAAATATAAAGATTTTTATTTCTTTAGTATTTTTGGTTTCTAAACAAAATTTTAACCTCACTATTTGAAAATTAATTTTTACATTCTTTCATCTTGAGATTAGGTGCTCTGTGGCAAAAGAAGATTCTGGAATATGTAATTTCATCTGACCATTTAAATTTTTTTTTTTTTTATGAAATACTTTGGAGGTAAATTTATTTTTTGGATAAATACAACCAACTATAAAATGGCCTTCACCTCACCATGTAAAATATATGTAAACTTAAATTGTATTTATGTACTAATGTAACACTGTTAATAACAAACTGATAATTAAATTTGTAAGATTTCCTTAAAGCAGAAATTAGTTTGTTTGGTAAGGTATTTTTTTCTTCTTCTATATCCACTTTGTGCCTTTTTCAGAGTTAAAAAAATTATTACAAATACAGAAAAGTAAATCTTGTTATATTGTTATAAACAATGCATGACTTACAACACTCCCTTCTCTTTCTCTCCACTTTAGTTATTATTAACAAAGCAATACTTTTATCTGACATAAAACAGTGAACTGTGCAGTTTTGTCAGAAATGGATTTTACTTGTTTTTAAAATTATAATCTGTGATAAATAGTTTTTCACAGTGGACACTTAATATTTTTTACCTCAGTCAGGGGAGGGGGGACATTGCAGTTCAAACATTCAGAATATACTGCTATAGTCCACATGTTCAGAAAATGTGAAAAATAAATTTTTATCACTTAGCTTTGTATTTTGTTTCTTTTTTTGTGTTGTGTGCTGAAATGTTTAAATTTATAATTTAATAAAATGTTGACATAACAGAACTACCATTATTACAAAAACTTATCTTTAGTACTGAAAACAATTCAATCGTTTAGTCCAAAATGTCTTCTTTTTTTTTTTTTTTCAGTAAAATTCTGTCAGAGGCTGAATTGCTTAATGAGCTAATTAAACAGATTCATACATCTTGCTAATTTAATATAGTTACTATTACACTTGGAAATGCAAAGTTTTAACATTTTTTTGACCATTTATGTTCATCAAAAGAAAACAAACTTACCCCTTCATGCTTTAAAAGTAACTTGAATTCAGTTAGCTATATATTATATATATATATATATAATAAATCTCAAACTGCAAGAATTTCCTTTCAAAGTTCATATCTTTTATCACAGAATGCATAGTCACTATGCATGATAATGTCCAGTAATATAACCTTTTCCTCATAAAATGGTTTAATATACAAGCCATAGTTTTGGGAAGGTAAATATTATGTTCTGATAGCCTTTTAAGGAATTTTTTTCTTCAAAAATAAACTTATTCATAATTAAATTATGAACATACACCTGTGGCAAAATTACTTTTCAGGTGTGCTTGACATAACAATTACTTGTTCAATCACCAAACCTGAGCTCAAACTTAACTGACTCACTGCACATTCCAGCAACTCATATTCATGGAGGATACTCCTTGTCACATGATAGAATTGCAGGGCCCAATAAATTCCTTTCTGTCCCCCAAAATTACATAAATATGATAAATTCCTTTCTGTCCCCCAAAATTACATAAATATGAGAAGATTAGAGAATAGTATGATTTAGGTCAGTGACAGATAGAATTCCGACAGGAATTTCAGTGTAGCCCCATCTGATACGATTCTCCAACATGTGATTTCAGAGATCATCCATTTGGACCCCCACCTTTACTCAAGATTGGAACTGTGAGGATTTAAAACTGACAATTACAAATTTCTTTAATTTATTACTTTCCAAGCTCATTTTCAATCTTTAATCATTCCAAAATTATATGTTAATAGTTAATTTAACATCTTCCCTTCTCATCTTTAAGTGCTAGTGCTAAAAGCATGTATAATGTATGAAAACTGCATTTTTTAACATGATTACATTATCACATAATTTCCTTGGCTGATAACTAAATTTACTTTGTGTTGACTTTTCATAATTTAAAAGCATTATGAATTAATATATCTTTGCCAGTCAGAGCATTGCATTATATATTCCACATTTTATCAGATTTGAGTTATCACGAGGCCAGCTTTCTAACAAAATGCTGTTCTGGAAATACTTGACATGTCTAGTAAAGTTACTATCCACAATGGTTCATTACATTTGAAGATCTTGTAAAAAGCCCAGAAGCAGAATCAAAACTAGTCACTGCTTGCTCACTATAACTTTTCAAAACTTAATTTGCAAGATTTCTTATGATGGAAAAATTATTTTCAGCACTATTGTACAAATAGTACTGAAATGTCTATTTCAAAAGAAATGTCTATTTCAAAACTATTGAGACTGACAGGACATTTTATACAATGAGGAGCATTGGATTCAATTTTAGAATCATTTTACTTCAGAAATCAGTGAACAGGAAAGGTGTTCAATTGTCATGAAATTCCCTTGCATTGATTGAAATCAGCAAGTGTTTAAATTTTTCTTCACTTGTTCTACTTTTAACCAAATAAAAAAACCTGCCTTCAAAGATGAATCCTCTCAGAATCTCGGCTCATGAAGACTGACAGTTGCTGCAGAAGTTCAAAATGATCCTGGAGTACATAATAGTTCATAAGAAATTTTTTTTACATTCTTCATTGAATGTATGGTGCTGAGTACTTCAAAATCATGGGTCACATGCAATGCTAGTAGGAAGTTATTTGTTTAGAGATAATATCCATCAATACCATCTGCAAAGTACAAGTATAAATGAAAACTTGTCTGGCCAGAGTTCTGCCAGAATTTAAGAATGAGTTAGCCCTACGTACATACAGCTTTGTTGCTTAGTATTTTTTTTTCTAGGTTGAAAGTAATACTAACTCACAATTTGTCTAATAATTAAATCAAGAGTGATTAGAACTATTTTTGCCCAGTCTAAACCAGGCTCTCAATGAATTAGATCAATAAATGTTTGAACACTCCCTACCATTATTGATCTCTAGTCACCTGCTGCTTGAATGTAACAAATGAAATCATTTTCCAGAATGAGCGCATCATTTGGAAGTAAAAAAACTCAGCATTGAAGAGCTGTTAAATAATACAATAAATCAAAGAATCTTGACAAACATCACTCACTTGGTACATGGAAGCTGACAATCATAACTAGTCTTTCTGAAAGAAAATTAAAAAAAAAAAAACACACAAACTACACAATCTTAGTCAGCTGAAAAGTATTATAAATATAACTTTTTTTATTAACAAAACTTTGCTCATAAAAATCAAAAAATGAAAATTCATTTTTCATTCCCTCTACTAAATATCAAGCATTTAAGTTCTTTTCAACACCCCTTTCCTGCTAAATAAGAGGTTTGACTTTCAAAATCAACCAAATGAATTCATCTTGATATTGCAGCAGACAACAATGTAGATAGTATAAGAGTTCCTTTATATCAAATACATTTAGCAGATCAAGGAAAAAAAAACTGAAAGAAATAACACAAAAATTGGGCCCCAGATTCATTGTTATTTTCCAAACAATTTGATTTTAATATAAAACAAAAAAAAAAATCTATACACATCCACTAAAACTGATTCCATTTAGTGAATATAGCCAGTTGAGTAATTCAGTTCCAAAACAGATGATGGGGTTTGTACAGAAAAAGTCTGCATTTTTTTAAATTTTTTTTTTTTTTTAAACAAAATCTCACTTTACAAAATTTTTTTTTGTTTTGTTTTGTTTTTTTAAGTCCATGTAGAAAATAAGATCAGATAACTAAGTTTTTTTTCTTCTCTCTCAAACTCCTTTCAAAATGGAGCAAAACTTCTTTTTGGGGAGGGGGACCCCAAGAAATAACTTTTTTTTTCTCTTACAAGCATATTAAATTATCCTTGTGTCATACATGGAAAGAAGATTCTTTTTTTCTTCATAAAAGGAGGAAATAGTTTACAAATACTTTCCTGGTATATAAAGCCTATTTCCTAATTCAAGGGATAGTTAAAAAAAAAAAAACACCGAGGAAATCCATCTTTGTTGATCCCAATGTTCCAATATGGTACAGAAGTCTTAGTGATACTTTGAATAGAAAATCAGGTGTGTAGAACCACACCCACCCACCCCTAAAAAACAAAAAAAAAAACATCACAGTCAAAAACAATATTCATCAACTCAACTGACCATCATCAATCTTCTTGGTATTATTTCATCCTACAGAATTAATGAAAACAGGCACACTGTTAATCCAGTGTTTCTCAAACTGTTACATGCTCTCCCCACCCATTGGGATTCAATTGACAGAAGTGTATTCATAATGAAGCAACAGAAAATATTAATTACATTTTTCATTATAAACATTGAGCATTTCTGAGTTCAACTGTGACATTTGAATTCTCAATCCACTTGCACAGACCTGTTAGCATAACTACAATCTGAATGGACAAACTTTAGTTACTTTTGGTTTTTTTTAAAGTAACCTTATATAAAAAGACACCTCATTGTGGAACAGTGGATTAGGATTTTTTTTTTTTTACTACTGTAGTGAGTTCGATCTTTGTCAATTACCCCACATTTGTGACACTGTTCTAAACTAAACTGAAGAAAAACCTATAATGTATAAGATCTAACATGATAGATAACTAAATATATTTATATCCCAGCAGTACCACTGTTACTTCATTTGCCTTGTCTGAAACCTGTGGTTCAACAGAAGCAAATGTATTAGAGGCATCTTAGCTTTCAGCATGCCCAAACCAAAATTGGTATTTTAAAATTATGAAACTACAGTTTATTTAAAAGAATTATTCATAAAAGCAATACTAGTAAATAAAACAGTAGTAGCAGACAAGTTTGTCTGAAATAAAAACTTTTATGATGGGTAAATATTACTCTCCACTATATACAACTATTTAATATCAGAACTATTTGGTGATCATGCCTTCAAGGTTTGAGAAACACTGCTCTCTTTTTTTAATCCTACTCTTTTCACTTTGGTATTAAACTTCTGGGAAGACTTGAGCTTTTAATATTAGAGTATCATTTACAACATAAGTTGAATTGTCTAAAACTTCCAAAGGAACATATTCCATATAACCAAACCCTTTGTGGTTACGATGTGTTGTTGGTCTTTGAAAAGCAGCTAACATTGGCTTAGAGACCAAAGTTTCAACAGCATGTTGTCGTTGGTCAGCTACAGGATTCTGGTCAAGGACGGACAGTACAATCTTGCCTCGGAATGGCCAGGTAAGAATGTCATCCCACTCTCCCTGCATAAAGTGGATGAAAACTGAGAGGTGTGTGCCAACCGAAAAGTCAACCCCATTGAGATTGCACCGCATGCAAAGTTTGTAGCCATAAAAGTTTGAGTAGAACGGTGGACTGTGTATGACAGTCATCTCCCCTGCCTCTGCCTCATGCCGTCGCTGTAAGTAATTTTTTATCTTCCAGATGTACAAACCATTACACAGCCGTCCTTCAATGTCAGATAAGCTGTTGATTTTGTCTTCAAGTGCACGTATCTTCTGCCTTAACTCTTTATTATTTCGCTCTAAGTTATCAAACTTGTACTGCAACTCCAGAAGTTCATGACTATGCCGTGCCAGGCTCTCGTCTTGGTATGTGTTCCGTTCCTTCAAAGATTGGAATTCACTATCAAACAATTCAGATGAAGATGCACCATCAGCCAAGTTGGACTTACCCTCTGATGTCAGACGCTCAACAGGTGGTTTTGTTACAGGTACAGTCATTGATAAAGGGCGAGCAGAAGTAAGAGTAACTCGTGGCAACCTGAATGGACCTCCATCAGCAACCCCAGAAGCTGCTCCCTCAGCTGTATGCAGCAGAGCAGTTAGTTCTCCCGATATTTCAATGGGATCATTCATGCTTTCTGTCTGATTTTGGGTACTGGTGTTTTCAGATGTTCTTGATGATAAAATACTTTCAATATTCTGAAAATTCAGCAGTTTTACAAAAGCACAACACATCAATTGCAAGTGTTTCTGTACATTTGATTTCATGTGCTTCTCCATCTTTTCTCGTTTAATCTGAAAGAAAAAAAGAAAAATGTATTCTTTATTACCAGATACTTATTTTCTTTTATAACTTAAAAAAAAAAAAATCACCTAGAATTTTAAAATCTGATTTAATGTAAGTCACTTCCCACCACCAAAAAAAAAAAAAAATTTTTCTAATGAATTTTTTACCAACTGCAAATGGATTTCACTTAAAATTTTACACAAAATAGGCATTAATAAATTCATACATAAATTTTCAAGAAAGAGACATTTATATCCAATCTTTTAAAAAAAAAAACTTACTTCTTTGTGACATCCCAAAAGAAAGAAGCAACACTTGACAGTTGCATGAGGACAAGTCGTTGCCACATGCTCAACAATCTGGAAACAATGAAAGAAATAATGATTAGCACAGGACATCTACATAGAAAACAAAAATATTTTAATCTCAAGTATTTCTGTTTTAAGTCTGGTCTTCTAAGCAGCATCCATTTTCATAGAAAAGGAATAGACGAGTTTTGGAGACCAAGAAACTGGGGGATTATTTCCAGGTGCTAGTTTATAAGGACAGTCATGTTTGGGATTAGGGAAAACAGTTCTGGTCTGCCCATGCCAGGATATGGGCCTGATTTATGAGATTGACATAGTAAAAGTTGCCCCCAGTGTCCCCTACCTATCCACCCAGGCAAAGCCCTGAATAAATCTAATATCAGAAACAGGTTTCACATTCTAATTTCTTGGTGTAGTGTTTATTATTCATCTTGTGAACATGGAGCAGGTCCTTTCCCAGCTTTCAGTGCACGCTAACACATCAAAAAAAATTTGGCTACAGTTAAAGACAGTGTAAGGATTATTCCTATGTAAATGAGTTTATCAACCTCTAAAAACAGCAATAATTCAATAACTATTTTGACAAGCAATGTGTTTACTTCTACTTGGCTGCTCTATAAATATAGTTGTTAATATTTCATAATTCAGTTAGAAATTAATGATCCACTTGAAAAAGTAAAAAAATAGGCAGTGAATTTGAAAGTAGATAATACACATTCCTCAATTTTCTTCAGGCATGCTATGTTAATGACAATAAAAATAAAGATAACGGTTTCATTATTTTATATATTTGAACTTTTTCACTACATCTGTTATGGGTAACTTATTTGGATTAATTAATCAAGTTCATAAAATTTCATATTGGTTTCTATACAGACATAAAACAGATGATCATTTTCTAGATATTTAGATATAGGAGGAAGAATGCTCAGTAGAGGTAAATTGAAGGTGTTTCCATATTTTCCAGTGTGGACATAGAAAATAAAATTTCATGACGACTGGCAGTTTTATGCTTTAATTGCTCATCAGGCCAGAATTAGGTTTATATATATATATAGTATTGTAATAGTTGTTACAATGGTTTATAAATTCATAGTATCACTACACAAAAATTTTCGCGTTTCGAAGCTAGCCATGTGTCTAGGCTGCTTCTTCCTCAGGTGATCTTGTTGATGTGAAAATTATCTAGTTGAAAAGACCGTTTGTGTTGGATTTGTTTTTTTTTAGGTGATAGTGGGGTTGGGCTGTAATTTGAATTCTGTTGATCTTTTTAAAGTCTTAGGGTTAAGTGTTTGGGGGATGCTAAGTTCAGGATAGGTTTTCCTATTTATCTTGTCTGCGTGTAGCCTGTGGCGCTGTGGGTGTTGTTATTTGGTTTAGGGGTTGGTAAGGTGTTGTTTTGTTTTTGGGCTGGTTACTTCTTTAATTTTGGTTATTTTGTATTGGGGTATGTGTTTTTTTTTTTGTGTAGTGATACTATGAATTTATAAACCATTGAAACAACTATTACAATATAACGCTCTACATTTGTATCGAGCACTCTCTATAAAAGTAAATGCATGAACAACAGGTTAAAAAACCTACAAGTTCTACAACTTAGTTACAATATATATATATATATATATATATATATATGAGAGAGAATAAAGTGTGAGAAGCCGTGAATGTTTTCTTTAAAGTGTATATTTATTGTTGTTATACATGTCATGATACATTAAGTGTCCATAATGGTATTTGTGGCTTTACTTATAGAGTTCCTTTGGTTTCTGATGTCCAACTTGTTTTATAAAGAAGTAAGTAGAAAAAATAAGAAAATAAATTTTCATTGGTCAGTTGGTTATTCTTTATTGCTTTGATGGTGTTTTGAATTTGGTGTGAGAGAGCGTTTTTATACAAAAATTTTTTATTTATTTTGTCTCTGTTTTAGAATTGTTTTTTATGGGTCATCTGATTCTTTTTTTTATTGTTTAGGGTTATCTTTTGAATTTTGTGTGTGTCTATGTTTTTCATGTTTTGTTTTGAGTGAAGGCTTGTAATTTTTTTCTGAATCTTTCTTCCTGCATTATTAATATTTCATAATCTGTGTTTTGATATATAGGCATAACTTTGAATTTGCCATCACTACATTCATGCAAATGTTGGGAGACACATAATTTCCTGTTACATAATAATCTTATATTACTTTTATGAAGAGAAATTCTATTGTTCAAGCATTGTGTGGCTCCTACGTATATCTTTGCGCATTTATAGTGTAAACTACATTTTTTGAGTTGCATACTCCATATCTCTTTTTTGTTGCATTTTGTGACCCCCTGTGTTGTGTGTTGTTTGAATTTCGATGAGGTTAGGAGGTCATTTAAATTTGGGGGCTGGCATTTGCTGTTATATTATTTTGGTTGTCTTTAAGATTTCTCTTATTTTTTCATTATTGTTGAGTAATTCCATGTGGGTTTTGATCTTTGTGAACAATTCTGGATTGTTTTTGTTGTGATTGGAAATGTATGCTAGAATGATTTCTTCTTTTGCGTGTTTTTCTGGATTCCAGAGGGATTCTAATAGTATTTTTTCTGCTAGTTGGAAACCTTTGTCTATTAGTGAGGTGGGGTATCCTCTTAATTGTAACGTTTTTCGTAGTTCTTCTAGGCGTATTTTACAGAGGGTTTTGTCAGTTACAAATTTGTTGTGCAAATTCGTTGTGCTAGAGAATAAGGGATGGATTTTAAACAGCTTTTTGGATGGTGACTCTTGAAGTGGAGGTATTGTTGGGTGTTTGTGGTAAATGTCTGTGATGATGTGATTGTTTTCATTTTGTAGGAGATCTGGTATTGCAAATAAATATTTTCCCGCAAATTACAACGGAGAGAAATGTTACGTTGCATCAGGATCTCAGGAACTGATGGAATGTCATTTTCACGTTTCCACTTAAGCATGGTGTTATCTTGCTCGACACACAAACCCAGCACACATGCGCCGTCCCATAACCGTTCCAGATCCTTGCAGGTCAAACCAAACACAGCCAAGTGCTCCTTCACGTGAGCTGCTAAAATCATGCTCTTGTCAACATAAATATCATCAATATTTGATGAGGTTGCCCATTGAACTGACTTGTCTTTCAACAATGCAGCGTCCACTATGGCCTTCATTATGGGTGGTGCAACATTCAACCCGAAACCCATTTGGGTCAAGCAATATCTTCACCCCTTGAAGATTACAGTTTGAAAGGGCCAAAGTGACTTATGGATATGTACTTGTAGATAGGCCTGCCGTAGGTCAAGGATAGCGACATCCGGTCCTTTTTTACGCCACTCCCTCAGTTTCTGTGCACATATGTCAGCATTGGCTGTGTGTGTGTGTCGAGACATTCATTCAGCTCTCGATAGTCTCATACTGGCCGCACTTTATTTTTGTTTTTCTGCACCACCGCCATCAACGGAATTAGACCTTTCAGAAGACCAAGTTCTTTTTCAGGATAAAGCAGCAACCAACCGTTATCAAGCCAGGTCTGTAGCTCCTGGTCATATTCCTCCTTAATTCCCATTGGTATAGGGTACTCGCTTGTTCAGATATTCCAACTTGAAGAAGCTAGCGGGTCTGTTTGGCGGAATATCTGAGCAAGTGAACTCTGCGTGTGTGCACTGGTGGGTCACATTCCTATGTGTGGGTGGCTTCGTGTTGCTACATCGTTTGTTAAAGAGTATGTCTAGGAACGGTAATTCTTTATAACTATATTCTAGCATGAACTTGATTTTGGGGTGCAGATGTAGTATATTTTGTAGTTTGTTTATGTCCACCCTATGTTGATTTCCAAAAGATAAAACAGTCATCCAGGAATCTCTTCCATGATTTTGTTTATGTCTTCCCCATATTTATGCCCTATTTGGTTGTATAGGTTTTCTTCTAGATATGCTAGGGTGAGTGTTGCATATGTCTGTGCCATTTTTGTTCCCATCGCAGTACCTGTTTGTAGATAATTTTTGTTGTTAAACTGGAAGGAATTGTTGTGTAAAATTAGATCTATACTTTGTAAAATAAATTTTTTTTGTGAAGCATGTGGGGAGTATTTCTGGGTGTTTTTCTATCCAAAATGCAATGGCTTGTTTTCCTAGTTCATGGGGCATGCTGCTGTACAGGCTGTTCATGTCAAAAGTTACTATGAGTGTATCTGGGTCTACTTTCTTTGGCATGAAACTTAGGAAATGCATGCTGTCTCTGATGTAACTTTTTATTTTTGTGGTGTAAGGTTGTAATATTTTATCAATTAAGCTTGTAGGGCAGGCTGGTTCTGCTACAATTGGTCTAAATTTAAGGTCACTTGGGTTTGGGGTGTGGATGTATTCCGATTTTTGTTTCCTGGATAGCTGTTTTAATTGTGTCTGATTTGTGTATCTTTAGAAATCCGTAAAAATTACTGGTTTTTGAAGTAAAGTCTGTAAGGAAATCTTTTTCTTTTTTCATTAATATTCTACTGTGTGTAAGGCAGAGTTTTTTTTATTTTTGACGTGATTTTTTTCATCTATATTCTGGTTGATTTTTTTTGTAGTTATTTTCATCTCTTAGCATATTTTGAATATTTGTTTGGTAATAAGTTTTGTTCATAATGACGACATCACCGCCTTTGTCTGCTTCCTTTATTATTATATCATTGTTCTTACGGATATTTTCTAGTGCTAGTCTTTGCTTGTGTGTGAGATTGCTATGGATGTTGTGTTCGTTTTGAAAGCCTGTATCCCAGATTTTTTCAAAGAATGTTCATTTCATTTGAATTGTTTTTGTAAGGGCAATATTTAGATTTATTTTTTTACTATTGAGTTATTGGTAGTGTTGTCGTGTAATGTTTCAAGAAGTCTAAATTTCCGTTCAAATGCTTTTTTTTTTTAGGTCTGTAAAGTTCTTTTTGGGGGTGGGACAGAATTTTAGACCTAATTTTAGAATGTTTATTTCTTCTTTTAAAGGGTATGAAAAAAGATTGATGAGAATGGGTTTTGTATTTTTTAGATTTTTTAAAATTGGTCTTTTAATTCTGATCGGATATTCTAAAAAATGTTTATTAATTGGTGAGGTATCTATTCATTTCGCGGTGGTAGGTGTTTCGGTTGAAGAATGTGGTGTTTGTATGTCTGGGTGAGTGTATTTCCGTACAGGGATTTGTAGTAGTAGTATTGTACATTCTGTGTTTTGGGGAATGTTTTGTAGTTTTATGTTTGTGCCTATGAGATAGTGGCCCTTTATGTGTGTTCGTTGATGTTTGGCCTGGTATGGATGGACGAGCAGGTATGTGAATATTATAATTACTGTTATGAAATAATTGTTTGTTGTGTGGATTTGTTATTAAGTAGTTTGGTGTGATTTTGTGAGTATCCCTGATGATTGGATGTATTTGTGTGTTATAATAATGCTGTGGTCTGAAATGTTTGAGTCTATTTTGTTTTTTATATGGGTTTCCGTTTTGTCCAGGGTTTCTTTTCATAATAATGCCCTGTTTGGTGTGTCTTGTTTTTTTTTGTTTTTTTTTGTATAAAACACACACACCAAATTCAAAACACCATCAAAGCAATAAAGAACAACCAACTGACTGATGAAAAAGATAATAGATAAGCAAAGGCGACTAGAAGATAATTTTAACATACTGAAAAGGTAACCCCAGACCAAAATCATTTCAAATTTGGATAAGCACTTGATTCATTCATCTGTTTATTTGTTTATCCATTTATATACATGCTGATGTAAAAAAAACACAGACCATTCAACGTGCCAACATTTGATTTATTTTATCTTATTTTACTGATTTTATTTATAAAACAAGTTGGACATCAGAAACAAAAGGAACTTGATAAGTAAATCCACAAATTTATTCGCCTGAAGAGAGTCAATTTTAGACTCGGAACACGTGTAGCATCACAAATACCATTATGGACACTTAATGTATAATAACAACCACAATAAATATACACTTTAAAGAAAATGTTCACAGCTTCTCACACTTTATTCTATACCAATTTCTCTCGTTGGAACAACCCTATTTCTTTATATATATATATATATATATATATATATATATATATATAAAAAAAACACACACACAAGAGAGTATATTGAAACATTCTCAACACAGCCAAGAATCACTTCCAACAAAAATTTTATCTTTAAATTTATTCCTGTATCTTGGAGAACCGCTACTAAAAAAAAAAACCCCATTGCATTTTCAATAGTAAGTGAATTTTTATGCAGCCAGGTTGTTCAAACATTCAAAATGGACTACTTTGCAAGACAAAAGAGCGTTAACAGATATACTGTTTACACATGAGCATAAGCTCCCCACCCCTGCAACCTAGCCATGTATAGAGTTCAGCTTATTCTGTTCTTCATGCCAATAACCATTAAACACTTCTAATTATATACATTTAAGTATTTGCATGTTTTAAGTATGGTGAAGCAAATATTCTGCTAAGATAGCTACCAAAAAATGGTAGTGTTTTGGATTTTTACAATCAAGTGTTTCTGAAACTTCTGTAAGGAAACGTTATCGTAAGTGAACTTGATTATATTTACTAATCTGTAAAACATGTAAGATGTTTGCATGTTTTACAAATACATATTTCTCACTGTCATTCATCCTGAAGCACTCAAAACACTTGAGCATGAGTTCAACCTTCCATCCATAATACTAGCACATTACAAAAAGACATTTTTCAATTTGGGAAGGAAGCCTGTTTTATTTCTAGATTACTGTTCAAAATACTTACCTTCTCTCTCATGACGTCTTCTTTACAAAGATCACAAGGAACCATCCGTGCTGGACAAATTATCTCATGATCCTATCAAGAGAAAAAATAAAGTTGACAAGATTCACAAAATAAATCAAAACTTAAAGGACTAACTATAGTATAGAATATACTCCCACTAATGCTTTTCAAATCACATCCTCAAATGTCCAACTATCAACTCACAGGCAAGTATTAATTACCATCATTAAAGAGACAATTTAAGTAGAATTTGAAAATTCTTAGAAGAGGAGTGAAATGTAAATAAAATCTGACAAATCTATAATTCCAACTATTACTTACTTGCCAGCTGAATTTGTGGAAATTCCACAAATGTTAATAACTAATATTACCTATTATCCCATGTCTCTTACTCTTAACTCCCATATCACTTTCAGGTACCTTAGTACAAGGTAAGCAAGGTTAGTCTAGTTGACTATTACTGGTGAGTTTTATCCTCACTGGGTGCCCCTGACATTAAATAAACTAAGGGTTGATGTGTCATAAAATAAGGGTTGATGTGTCATAAAATCCCTCAACCAACCAACACATATCCCTTGCAATCATAATCATCTATCAATATCAATTTTCTTTCATGCACATATTAATTTGTTTCATATGCAAAAAATAAAGAAAAAAGCTGCACAAACATGTCCCAGCTTTCCATAAAGAAAATTAATGTATCACAATTATCTTCTGGCTTTCCTTTTCAATCTTTCTACTCATTCTTAAAGATTCGCTTAGATAACCACACACACACACACATATATATATATATTACACACACACAGAGTGTATAATGGATAAATTGTCTAAAACATTGATATCTCATTTTAAGAGATATTTTTTGTTTAATTTTGGTAAGTATATCTTGAAATACTAAACAGTAAATTTATCCAATAAATTGTCATTGGCTTCAACCACAGGCTTCAGAAAATTTCAGAATCATGCCACTGCTCTGGATGGTCTCCTTGTTTAAGTTTGTGAATGCTGCCATAATGCTTGCCTTCAGTTCATCTTTCGTATTACAATGATTTTTGTTGGTCTCTTGCTCAACTGTGCCCCATACATAATAATTAAGGAAGTTGCAATCTGGAGATTTAGGTAAGGAGTGATGTGGTTGCAGAAATTGTCTGACAGCCATGACTGGGTGCTTCAGCTTGTGTGGCATAGTAAAAGTTCTGTTGCCTAACAGATTTTCCAACAGCCACCCACTTAATCCAACTGCACTACCTCTTCAAGGCACTTGATGTAGGCCTTGTCGAAAGATAAATGTAGGCATGATGTCGATATAACTAGTGATCACTCCAAATACCTTTGTGATCATCATTAGACTCATCCAACTCTTTTGCACTGTCCTCAGATTAATACACACATTTCAGAGTGTTTGGGTGTCAGTTTCCAACACAAATGCCAAGCAGTACAACATGTTGCTTCCACATTTCTGGCAGAGTGAATTGCTCATAGTGCTCTTTTTATCATTGACATTGCCCAACTGACCCTACTCTACTATGCAGTTGATACAAATAAAGAATGCGCATTCACAAATTTAAAAATATAAAATGGTGAATATGTTTAAAAATCAATTACAGTTGTTTTAATTTTGCAATAATTCATTTTCAAAGGGTTTTTTTTAATATTTTAGATTAATATGTACTTTTTTGGTTTTGTATGTCAAAAAGCATTCACATAAAAGTGCTCTCAAAACAAAATTGGTTTGTTAAAATTAACATTTCTAAATGATAAAACATGACATCCAGTTACTTAATATATTTTGTATGATTTAATATAATTAACTTTGTTAGAAAACTGAAAATGGACAATATTTAAAATAGACTAATTATAAATTCCCACTTGTAAACTCTGATGTTGCATTTGTTTTTTTGCATCTTTTTCTCCAAATGAAGCACTTAAAATTTAATATATAAATATATTAAAAAAACTAAGTCAGTTAAAAAAGAGTTGCATTTTTAAATGAAATAAAAAAACTGTTAAATATCTAATAAATTTTTTATTTGTCAAGGATAATCATTATTGAGCATCAGGCAAATTCTTTCATCATTTGAAAAAAAAATCTGGGATGTTACAAAAAAATGAATTCTGATAACGTTGAAATCATTTCTTCTTTACTTTAAAAATAAAATATTCCGGTGATTTGATTAATTATAAACTTTTATGTGTTAAGCCAGGTGAATAAGGAGGCTAGAGTAGAACCTCACAAATTACTTTTTACTGAGTGGGTTCTTGCATCACCATCCTAAAAAAAAACTTTCTGCAAACCAAATCAGGACTTCTTTTTTATTTGAATATTCCTGGTTTGCTCATGACAATTTTTTTTTTGTTGTTTCATATCACTGCCTCGTCACTAAGTTTCAATCTACATGGCATCAATTTTTTATCCCAGATTTTTAAGACAAATTGTAATGTTTTTGTCATAGCTAATAATAATTATGCTCATCAGAAATTTATCTATTACATTGGAAGTTTTGTTTCCAGTAATGTAATTTTAAAGGCTTCAACAGTTTACAAGCTGTAATAAAATTAATTCCTTTCTTTTAAATTTAATTCTTTTCCAAAGGCAAGCATTTAGTAAAGTATATCAAAGCTATATTCAATCTGATTAGTATTACTACCTCTGTTCCAAACTTATCAGATTTAGATGTACAGTTCATGTACTAAATCTAACAACTATTACAGGACAGATATATTATTTTAGCAATAGCTTTAAATTAAGAAATATTATCAAATCTTATTTCTAAAAAATCCTTAGGTGTAGAGTGACATTTTTTTTTCTCCTCACAAAGTGAAAAATTTAAAAAGAAAATTTTGATTTCTTACCCCATACAGCTCAAACAACATTGTCTCTTTACAGAATGAGCAAATAAAGTTACGTTTAGAACATTCTGACTGTAAATGTTCTTCCAGATCTTTCCGGAGCACTAGTGATTGGCAATTGTTTGGGCAGGGCTGGTAATGATATGGACAACTTTCTGTGTGTTCCTGAAATTCAAACTCATAGTTATAACATTTTGCAGGTGAGATAAAAAAAAAATTTTAAAAACCCCGCACACACATAAATAGACAAAAGATTAACCTTTTTAATGACTAATGTTACACTAATCAACTCTATATAATGAAAGACAAGACTTCCTGCTTGTTTCTATCCATAACAATAAACTCACCTGTTGAGTAATCATTAGCAACTTGGCCTTATTACTGAGAAAATTTATGGTAAATACAAAGCAAGCATATATACGCATATGGTATAACATATATATTTTATTTTTTTATTATAATAAAAAAAAAAATTACATCATGAAAATTCAAATATATTCATAATTTTTTAAAGCATAGTAACTAGTATATAATAATGAACAGTGTGTGTTGGGGGGTTGTGACAGATGGTACAGAGGAACAAATGTGTTAATAGTGGATTCTGACAATTTGAACAACCAATTCAGAAGCAAGCAATCAAATGACATGTCAATTCTGCTGCTTAAACAGCAGGATAAAACTAACTTCCAACTAGTGTAAGGCAAAGTATAAAGTTACTACACTCTAATTATAGGAAAATATTCCAAGTATTACATAAATAACATATGCAAGTTTTATAATGAAGATTGTTTTACAGTAATTTTTAGAAACCTGTACAAACAAATATCCCTTATTAAAAATATAAATTTGTTAATTATAACTTAATCGCAATGAACTTATTCATATAAATCAGCTAAGTTCCATCACATGACAAGTTTTTCTTAACAGTTTCTAAAATAAGTTTATGTTTAATTTAAAGTGTAATTTTTTTAGTATAAAATATTGCATAGTATTCTGTTTCTAACCCACCCTTCCAAACCACATGCTTTCATATTATACCTCTCTGGTTCCGTGTCAATAAAGCAAAGATCCTCCAGAGTTAGCCAAATCAAGTCAAAAGATTTGTCTTTGCAAAATAAAAAGATTCAAAGAAAATTTCAAGCTTTTGGCTACTGATAATGAATGTTAATTTTTTTTTTTTTTTTTACAGAATAGTACCAAAGAACATGAGTGTCTGTAAAAAAAAAAAAAAATTAGCATTCATTATCAGTAGCCAAAAGCTTGAAATTTTCTTTGAATCTTTTTGTTATTTTGCAAAGACAAATCTTTTGACTTGATTTGGCTAACTCTGGAGGATCTTTGCTTTATTGACACGGAACCAGAGAGGTATAATATGAAAGCATGTGGTTTGGAAGGGTGGGTTAGAAATAGAATACTATGCAATATTTTGCACTAAAAAATGGAATCCTGCCTCTGACAAGAGTGGGGTTGATCAGGGTTTGGTTGTCTTTCTTCTAGCCTTGGTATCAACTTCTTCATAAAATTCAAAACTCTCAAAATATATTCACTAAGTGGTTTTCTGAATTTGGGGTTGTTCAGAAAGCTACTCCTTTTTAACATTTCATCTTATACTACTGCTTCATATGGGTGGTGCTAATCCATCTCTTCCTTCTCCTAAATTTACAAAGAGATTATAATGAATGACTGTGTCAAATTAGCTTCTATTTCTGTAGGTGGTACTTCTCTGCTGGGTATCTGATTCAAAACATTTTTTCTGCTTTTTTTTAAATTTTTTATTTTATTTTTGTCCAGAAAAATCACAGATGCTGTTTCAGAATCCACTTGGCTTCCTTTATTGACAACACATTTTCTTCTCTTTGGCATCTTCAAGGATACATTTAAAAGTATCTTATCGATGGGAAGTAGGGAGGGATGATTTTACTCAATCTTTCTGAATTCAGTCTAGTTAACTTTGAATTCAATTCTCCTTCGAATGATTTTAAAACTTGATTCTTCAACACATTCTGTTTTTAATTTCTTTCTCTGATTTTCAATCCATCTTCCTTCAGGACGTAGGCGATCATGACCTTCCATGTTTCCCTATCCCTGGTGGCTCTTAGCACGCTTTCTCCTGTAACATATCGCAGCCCCTGTTCTGTCATCCACCTGCTCAGGCCCTTCAAATATGTTATCAGTGGCTTTCCTCTGTCTCTTTTTCCCCTCTATCTGGCTTTCTAGTATCTGGTTCTCCAAGCCCTCTTTCCTCATTGCATGTCCCATGAACTTCAGTATTTATTGACCATCAGGAAGAGATGGTCATTTATTATTTCTGTATGCCAAATTCTTCCAGGGCTATCAGCAGCTCTATTACAATGCCATCTGGACCAGCTGCTTTGTTTCTATTCAGTTTGGACATTGCAGCTTCCACTTCAGATTTTAATATTTTCCGGTCTGTCCTCATCTTTGTGTATTATTGGTTGCTCTATCTTGTCATGGAAAAGATCTTTTATATACTCAAGTATTTCCCCTTTCTCCAATATTATCGTTCCATCCTTCGATTTTATACATCCTGTTGAGAAGCAGTTTTTTTTGTCCTGTCATGCTCTTTATGCATGTCTGCTTTATTAGTCCTGCTCAGTCTCTCTACCTCCGCATATGTCGTTGAGCCATTCCTCTTTAGTCTGTCTGCATTTGTTCCTCATTTCCTTGTGCAGTTTCCTGTATTCTCATCCATGTCTTGGCATCATTTTCCATCTCCTTTGCATCATGTCAAGAATCTCTTCAGTCATCCAATTTTTTTTTCTTCTGCATCTGATTTCCTTTGGGGCAACATTTGCTGATGTCACTATCGCTTCCTTTAGTGAATCCTGTTTTGAATGTCCTTGTCCAATTTGTTCTTTGTATTTGTTTTTCACGCTGTTAATGTATTTTTTCTGCAGGTTGAGGTCATTCATGAGTGTGTTGTATTTCAGTCTTGGTGCCGTGCTAGGCTTCTTCATTCTCCAGAGTTTTATCCTTAGTTTGCAAATGACTGGGACATGGTCGCTCTCACAGTCAGCGCCTGGATAAGTTTTGCAATGCACCACTGCGTTTCTGAATCTCCTGTTTATGATTATATAGTCTATTTGGTTTTTTGTGTTGTCTCTCTCCTGGGCTTCTCCATGTCCATAGATGTCAGGGGTGTTCTTGAAACCAGGTGTTAGTAAATACCTGGTCATTTGCTGGACCTATTTTTCTCCTCATTCATTGTGGACTCCTAATCCAAAGTTGCCGGTCGTGTCTCTTTCCCTCTCTTTTTACCTACCTTGGCATTCAAGTCGTCCATTATTATTCTGATTTCTTGGCTTCTGCACTGAGCGTTGGCATTGTCTAGTATGGAGTAGAATAATTCTATTTCTTCTTCAGTGTGTTGTCTTGTTGGTGTATAAACTACTATGATAGATATGTTGAAGGGTCTTCCTCTCAGAAGACTCTCTCTGAAAGCTGAGAGTATCCAAGAACACATTTCTTCACTTTTTGTCCAGTATTAAGCCGACTCCTTTTTCATTGCTTTTGCCTTCTGCATAAATTATCCTATGGTCATCTCTGCTGAGATTTCCATTATTAGATGTGAGAGAAGACCAGAGAGAGACACCCACAGAGAGTCCCTACACAACTGTTACCAGAATCCACAATATTTGATGGCTTCGAGACCATATAAAAACCAAATAATTGTTACATTTTTAATCTGAGTTAATTCTTTATTCTAAAGTATTCTTTCTTTTTGCGTAACTACCAGCTGTTAGACTAGTCTTCAAGTTTGCTTCATCAATCTTCTCAACCTCTGAGATCACAAACACCAGCTAAGTCAGGTGGAATCATGTTGGTGACATGGTACCTGCAACAAAATGACTGACATGTTATCTAGATGATAACCATGGTGGTCTGAATGAACTTTAATACTAGGACAGATCATGCAGCTAGATTGTTTTGTTGACAAGGACCAACTCATAGGGTGACCTTATTGGTTATTGTTGACTAGGAACAACATTATACATATATAATATTTTAACAAGTAAATGGCTATCCTGTTTAAATTTTTTTTATGGCATTTGATGTGATGATTGTCCTATTAAAACAATTTTTTTTTAAAATTTACATTGAGCTGAAAAAATCTAAAATATATTCGAAGTTGATATTTTTAAAACAAATAAAAAAGTAGTGATATATTTTAAACTTGAAATTTTCATATATGATTTATTTAAATAATTACAAATATTTAATAAGAGAAATAAATAAAAGTTAGTATTACCTTAGTATTTCAGCAAGAATTCACTTGCATATTGTGTGACTTAACTTCTGGTTGGATGTTTGAATCAGAAAACAGTTCACTTTATTTTGTTTGTTTGCTTACATTGACAATGATTTTTATATTTCTAATATCTTCAGATATATTTTTAAAAATTAGAGATGATTTAACTAAGTGATTTTCTCCCTAACAAGGAAAGAAAATTTTCAAAATCAATGGGAAGATGTCGGGAAACTTGTCGGAAAGTTTTTAGCCTATCCTACTTCACAAAATAATATTATACATAATTTTTTTTTTTTAAATAAATTCTTGTTAGGGTTGAGACATTTTCAGCACCATCTTGTATGTATTAAAGTTTGATCTTTTTTTTTTGTATGTTATGCTTTAAGTTTACTTTCACTAAAAATGTAGAAAATGAGAAGAGAGATAACTACAAATGAAAGAAACCAGTATCCCACAATTTAAAGATCAAGTAGAAAAATAAAGTGCTGAAGTACATTTTACTCTCTTGGTTTAGTAACCCAGAAAGAATTCAATTTATGTAACTGACAATTCTGTTTACAATTCCTGGATAATGGATTTTATTAGAATTTATATAATACTAGAGCTGTGAAATTTTACATGCATTAATTTCTTATTAATAACAACATTATTTCTTTTCGGGAAAACCGACATCTGACAGTTCAAAGAAGATTTCAAAAGTAACTAGCAATGAATTCACTTGATAATGCAATGTCAAATTTTGTTCTTTTTCAAGTATCTGCAGAACGAAAGATTTGGCTCTCAAGAACATTCCTGCTGACATTGTTGATAAAGCTGGAACAACTATGCAAAAGTGGGCAGCTGAATTTTGGATGGGAAGGGAGAGTCTTGATGATGACGACCCAAGGTCTGGATGTCCTGCAACTACCACCACTGAGAAAAAAAATTGATCATGTTCACCACATGGTGATGGATAACAAGCAATTGACTATAAATCAAATAGACAATGCTATTAGCACATTTCATAACAGTTTAAAATGTTCTGTACAAAAAAAACATGAAACAGAGAAAGGTTTCTGCTAAACAGGTTCCACATCTTCTGACACCTGATCAAACAGCACACAGGCTGATCACATCACAGGAAATTAAATTGTTCAACTGGTTTCCTTGAATGTTTCCTAACCTAAGATGTGTGTTGGGTTCATCACTGTCAGCCAGAGAAAGAAAACCAAGATCATTTCATCTGCAGTGAAAGTGATAACCTCAATGAACACAATGCCTTTTTTATCCTAAAAAAAAAAACAAAAAATCTTCAAAAGGGGGCCACACCATCAATGGAGAGTACTATGCCAACTTGCTAAAGCAGTTATAAAAGGCTATCAAGACCAAACACACAAGAAAACTGACAAAAGTGTGGGGTATTTCATCAGGAAATATTAATTTCAAGAGCTACTGTGTATAGAATGGCTTTCAACTGATTGGTCACTATTCCTGTTCGCGTGATATCATCAGTTCCTTAACATGAAAAAAAAATTAGCTGTGTATTAGTGATGCTGACATATTCTTGATGACATTTTTGACCAACAAGCTGAACAGTCAGATGATCTGTACCTTTTTCTGCAGGAATTTGATAATACTACAATCCATTTTCAACAGTAGTCACTACTAGTTACTTTTGAAGCCTTCTTTGAACAGTCACATGTCAGTTTTCCTGAAAAGAAACAATGTAGTTAAGAGTTGAAATTAATGCATGCAAGATTTCACATCATCCTTAATAGTCAGTCTATGAACTTTTCAGTCCACCCTCATCGTTACAATTATTACAAATTGAAAATACCAAAATAAAAAAAAAAGAACAATTTAAATATTTGGAGATTTAAAATCTTGAAATCAAAAGGTGAATTGGGATAGCAAACATGCCTTCAAAAAGCTAAGTAAGGTATTAAGAAACAGGAACATTTCATGAGAAACAAAGAAAGAAAATGCTGAACAGTTATATAATATCAGTCCTCTTATATGACAGTGAATGTTGGACAATCTCTCCTCAAAGACTTGAAACAATAGATCTGATTCTGCAGAAGTATCCTGAGAATACCATGGACTGAACATGTGAGCAATGACAAAGTTTTATAGAAAATAGAAACAAAAAGGACATTTATACTTAACATCAGAAAGAAATGCTTGAAATTTCTAAGGTATATAATGAGGAAAGAGGGCTTGAAAATTTGAAACTCACAAGACAGAAGGAACACAGCATATAGAAGAATTAATCTCTCCCGTTGTTAAGATTAGAATCCTCTATATAAACATATAGTGCACCATTTCAACAGACTAACATGGGGAGTGCTTTAGAATTTGCCACACAGGCACTCAAGGTAAACTTGGAGGCATACAATCTGCTGTTACAAGAGCTTTTTTATTGTGTTTTATCATACCTTCCTCATTGTTATTAATCTACTACCAAACATTGGTCATTCACACTACCTGCTTCCATTTTTGTTTCCAACTCCTCAACTTTGTAACTTCAATGAACTATATACCTGACCAAACAATACCTGAATGTTTGATGTATACATTTATTACATTGTCGTATGCATTTTTCTTTTTCAGTGCTACCATTTTCTGAAACCTACTGACTACATTTTCAGTATAATTAATAGAGTAAAGGCATTTATTTTACAAAGGGATGCTGAAAAGTTCCTTGACCTGAACCACTTACCAAAATCTGATCAAATGATGAAACCATTTAAAAAAATGTTTTTCTTATATAAGTCATGAACTTTTCAGCTCTCCATCATAGTTGCTAAGGCTTATAAATCAACTAAAGACAAATGTATAAGATACAAATACATTATCGAAGAACTAATTTTTTAGAAAATTATTAGTATTTAGTTTATTTTCAAGCAAATTAGGAAAATTAACAATTGTATTTTATTATAGAATTGATGTTCTTAAAAATAACATACTTTTTAACTTATAAATGCTTCTTTGCATTCACCAGATCACATACAACACAACCTCTTCATATAAAGAAACCTGAAGGTTACTTCTACAAGATTTAATAAGCTTATATAATTATACAAGTGTCAAAGGATGACATTCGAATACTTCAAATAAAGCATCATTTAAACCAACATCCAATGCTTTTCTTTCCAAATAAATGTTTAAATATTACAAAAACGTTTAATTTTCAACTAAGAACCCTACTTGCTATTAAAGTATTCATCCCTGATAATAAATTGTACATACACTCAACAAAAGTTTTATTTATTCAGTCTTCTTTCAACTTTTCTACTTTGAAATAAAGGACAAAGTATAGGAAATATCTAAGACTGAAATTAACATACTCACTCACACACACACACACACCAAAATAAAAAGAGAAAGCCTTCTTGGTTTTTACCAATTACTTTTAAAAAGATGTGGAATGGACAGCATAAAGGATTTCAATTGTCCGAACAAAACTTGAAAATAAATCAAGGCATTTAAAATTTCAATGTTATTTTGAAATTCATTTATGATTAAATCCTCTACATCAGAATTTTTTAGATCAGGTATTATCATTAATTAATACTTTGCTATTCAAACTAGCATTTTCATATTTTAACTGTTATACATATGACCTTCTACAAGTGCCAATTGTTATACCTATGAATTTCATATTTCACTTTCCATACTTCAGGAATAATTTCTATATTCATATTTACTAGTTTTATTCACTTTTGTGTCACATGTCTGTTTCTTCCACTGAATCAGAGCATGAAACTTATTAGCACTACCAGTGGATTAAAGTATTGCTTAAAATATTTTCTTTCAAAATATGAACAAGACTTATGAGTATTAAATGATATGAGTTGTCTCCCCTAATCATGAAAAGTAAAGTAAGCACAACCACTGTGGATTGAATAAAGGGTTCAGTTCAAAATTCTCTGAAGTTTATCAAATACAATGACAAACACCTGAAGACCACAAGAGTACAAAAAGGAAAATATTGTTAGCATAACAACCAAGATGAGGATGTTGGTCCAAATAGTTATGCATATGATTAATCCTTATCAGGAAGAACAAGTTGTGTAACAACTTTTTACTACAATTGATTCAACAGGTAATGTAGTTAAGGGATTAGTTTACTCAATGTTCACTCACACTCTTTTCTCAAGCAATCTTCATAGCATACCAGAGCTTTAACCTTAGCTAACATCACATGCCTCAAAAAAATGACCTACTTGCTTTTTTCATGGTCTTGTGCAGACAAGAATCAACTTATCTCACACCTATTATACTACAAAAATAAATTAATATAAACACAGAAAGTGTTATATCTACAAGTGCACTAAAATAAAAAGAAAAAATAAGATGATTAATACATTTTTCTTTTAACAAACATGTGATCAATTTTTTCTCACATTTTAAACATTAACTGATGCACTGTTAAATACACAACTAGCATAACAAATTAGAAATCCAAAGTAATAATTAAAACAAAAAAAACACAAACTATAAATTAAGTTAATATCATAAAAAGGTAGAGAATTCAATAACAAAAAAAAAAAGGACTAACTGAAGAAACTTTCAGTGAGCAGAATTCAAAGTTGAGCAAAAATCTTTTGAAATTAAAACAGAAAAAACAAATAGATGCTAAGAATTAAAAGTCAATTAAAATTACCAAGATTTCTTATAATTTAGATATACAGAGAGCCCCAGATGTCAAGGGTTAAGCAACAGAGAGTTCTGACCAATCTTTGATAGTGGAATTTATTTTCAAAGATGGAAATTTACATGAAGATGTCACAGATTTATTCATTTTTTTTGTGATAAAAAAAAAAAAAAAAAAAAAATGGTATTATTTCTTAGCATCTATACAAAACCTCATTCAATAATTTTGACTTCTCTAAAGCCTGATTTTACTTGATTGTTAGCTTGGAAAAGTCCCAACATATCAACAACCCACATGTAAAAAATGTTCATTAAACAAAAGGTAAAAACATCATTATTGTCAATCCAATCACTAACCTACTGCTACTCTGATGGCAGTTACCATTTTATAAGTTATTGGAAAAAAAAAAACAGATCTTAGCAATAGTACAACAGACAAGTGATTGATGGTCAAGTTTACATTATTATCATAAAACACTTATTTATTCAAATTGTTGTTCTCAGTTTCATTGTTATAGTCACAACACTATATCACCCAGCTTTTGTCAGGTGTTGTATTTTATTATCTATTTGGAATTTTAAATAAATTCCTTTATTCAATTCACCCTTTGCTGTTCATGTTAGAAGATCAGGCTCTTATTAGTTAATTTGTTATTTTGTCCTTGTGATGCCATTTCTACTCCTTCCATCAAACCAGAGATTAAGTTCACAACTGTCAGTAACACCAAACACACCTATATCTAGTAGTCCTGTATGACAATCAGGTGATATAATTTGGGAGCCTCAAACCTAATGTTGATTCTTCCCTGAATAACAAACTGCAATATTGGGAAACAGATGATTAAAAGAATCAGTGCACATACTAGGTTCTGATTACCTTAAATAAGCCTAGCAATAGAATTACATAGCATATAGGGAATCTTTGATAAAAGAAAAAACAAGCAACACCTGATTGTCCTACATGACCAACACTTATATTGAATTGGCTATTGCTAAGTGTTACAGTTTACCTGGTGATCATGCAGTAGAATCTATATATTCTTGTTTAACAGAATAAGTAGAAACAATATCACAAGGACAAAATAACAGAAAAATTAATATAAAAAATCCATAAGCATGGTCATCAGAATGATAACAATCTATTCCCATTCACTGAATAAAGTGTTCAGTTCAAAATTTTGAGAAGGTTACTAATGAGAACAAAAAATTGAAATGATGTGACAATAACAACCAATATGAAGATAACAGTTCAAATAAACACATGATTAATAACAAGAATTCTCTCACTGATTTTCTGAGATGAAGCAATCTTAAAATTGGTCAGCTGCCAAATGGCAGAACAGAGATAACACTAGCTCAATTAAATTCTTGCTGTCAGTCAATCTTGAAAAATTTATCCTGCCATCAATTCCTATCTTACACACATACTGGCAATACAAATCAATGCCCTTACCTTGAGTATGGTCTCATTACCAACAACAATAGAGTACAGTATTGAAAACAGCATTTTAATGATTTTAGATAAAATATTTAAATATATCAAATAAATAAGCAATGTCTGAAATAAAAACCAAACCTAAAAGTTGCCAGAAGAAACATTTTTACACACACACATTTTTTAATAGATTTTTTTTTTTAGATGCCTTGATTAATTTTCAACAAACTCTTTTAGAAGTATTTCTTAAAATGAAAAAATTCAATAATTGGGAAGGTTTTGTTAGTACTGGTAATAAACCAATAATGCAAAACAAAAAGAAACAAATACACAAGTATAATAATATAATAACATTTCATTGTTATATTTTTGTTTTGTCTTTAAAACAATCTGCATCATGAGAATCAAATTCCAAAATATAACTTTCTAACCTTTTTCAATTTCATAACTTGAAAAATCTGAATAGATATTTTACTTGTATTAATACAATCTCTTGATTTTTGTAAGACATTTCAAACATAAAAAAAAAATAGAAAAATTAATATTGATTAGAAAATCACCAATTGAAATATTGTTTCTAATACTATGAAATATTAATTAAAAAAAAAAAACTTTCTATATACACACAATACATACATATATGCATATAAGAAATGAACACACTTCAAATATCACTTCTTCAAAAAGACAATTAGAAAAGAAATTGTATTATTTTGTTCTAAAATAAAACCCCAATTGATAAATATTTTGATATTACAATGAGATATTTGTGAGAATTAAAAATTATTTTCTTTTCAAGACTTTCAAATACTTGCTTTTTTAAGGATCATTCACAATATGATATAATCTAACATTAATTTACTTGCATAGATGAAAACAATCATAATAAAGACTAAATTATTCAACGCTTATTCACACGTTCACCCAAAAGGAAAGAAATATAATCAAGAATTATATAAATTATTTTCAAAAGATTCATTATTTTTTGGCTTTTCTTGTTACATCTCAGTCGATCGATTCTAAAACTTTCTTTGGTTATACAATCTCAGTAGTGGAAACCAGAACAGAAATAGTCTCAAATATAATGATCACAGCAACACATTTCACATAAACATTTTCATAATGATAACAGAAGGCAATTCCATATGTTGAGATGTTCTCTTCTTTTTTTTTTTTTTGCTAAGCCAAGAAATTCATACTGACTTGACTTACACATTTATTTGCAAGGCCCACGTACAACATTTCCTCCAATTTTCTAACCTTTCAATGATGATAATTATTATTTGAACTTCATCCGAGAGAAAGAAGTCTGATCCTTTTCCCTTCATATGTTTATAGGAAATGCCCTCTTTATAAAAATTAAATTCTCTCAACTTTATACAAAGAATCAAAGTCACAATTTGCTTCAATTAAAATTCTTTATGACAAGGATACTCAGTTTCAGTTTTTATTCAATTGCATGTGTGTATATGAGATTTTAAACAACAAAATGATACAGCCTGAGCTCTAATCGTCAGCTACAAAATTTACTGAAAGAAAAAAAATGTATATCTAAGTGTCTAAATCAAAATAATTTGCAGGCAATAAATTGTGTAGCTACAACATAACTGTGCACATATGAAAAATGACATCTTGTTTCAAAAAGAAAATTCAAAATTTTAATATAAATACTTAATATCATTATATAAAAAAATTACACTAAGGCTTACAAGACAACAGACCATAAGTCAAAATTACTTTCTAAAAGCTCTAAACACAAACTAAAATTAACAAAATGACAAAAATTTTGATTGGACATCGATTTGTCTGAAATTTTAAAATGAGAGACTATCATTATATACTGATTGATTTGGACTAGTATCCTTATCTTGTTTGTAGTAGTCACAATATTTTGGCTGTTGAATCCTCTGGCCATTTTTATGTATCAGTCAGTTGAAAACCTTAGCATCTTTTACTGAACCTAGGGGATAATGGCCTAGTGAATAGAAGTTTTGTTTAAGGGTAACTAATTACTTGGCAGTTCAGAGGGAGAGGTAGTTAAATGATATCATTAAGAAAAAAACTACCTAGTACAAGATATAACATGGATAGCAGAATGCGAACCATCTATCCTTATTGATTGAATAATGAGTTTGATTAGAAATGCCAAGGTTACCAACTAGGGTGAAGACATGAAGTAAGCCAGAGGACACAACAGCTAAAACATGACTATAACAACAAAGATGAGGACACTAGTCTGAATAAGTATATAATAATTCCTCATTTGAAAAATGCAGGCAAAAATTCTGATAGGACATCACGAACAACAGAATAAAGAAAGATGCATGTAGTTTTGTCTTTTCTATAGTTGAAACATTTGTTTTTCTTCTTTGCTATTGGTAAGCCTGGGTCTCTCTTAATACTACTTACTTTAAAGAACTAATATTGACTGATAAGAAGAACGGAATGCTTGCCAAGAAGGGATCAGAATAGAAATTTTGGCAATTAGAATTTGTTTCTGACACAAAGTCTGTACCAGATTTTAACCTCTAAATCTTGTAATTTTAATTTTAGAAAATATTTTACTTTTTTTTCATCTTAAAAAGAAATCAGAAAGGAAAATTGGTCATTGTTAAAAAAACGGTGGCCACTTCATACAAAATTATTTTCTCTAAATTCCAAACAATACAAGTTATAATCTCCTCAGTATTAATGTAATATACTTTGTTATTCAATCAACATACAATTTTTTTAAAATTTCTCAAAAATTTAATTTCCATTGCATTTTCTGGTCCATATGGCAGTGTATGAGTTAATTTGCAAATTTTAAGTTTAATACATTGAAAAAAGAAAAAACTGTCTTATATAGTTAAATTATAGTAAAATTATTTCATAAATGATTTACCTTTGACCAAGGTTACTTTTGTTTATTTTCTTAATGCTTAATTCTTTCAACTCCAGTATTATGTTTTTTTCACAGTAATTTAAAATTTAACAGACTGAGTATTTTAAAAAGAAAAATCTATAAATATTTTCTAATATAAAAAATGTTCAGCATAGGTGCATGAAGGTTTCCTTCCATTTCTTCAACAATGACCATAGAGGAATAGAATAAAATAGTTCATGAGCAATTTGTCTTTTTTTTGAGATTTTTTTTACATTTGTTAAAATGATAATGGTGATGACATACCTATATATACCTATTAATGTTATCTTTATAACATTAATCGGTATACATAGATAGAAGTATAAATATTGATTTGCATTTATCGAGCAACCAACCAATCTGTTTCATACATTGATAGGTAATGTTACAAAGCAAGTATATCAACACACCTCAACATGTTTCAACTCCACACAAGTATTACATCCCATCTTTCTATTTGGACAGCGCACCTTCATGGAGAGAATTTCTCGCTTTGCAAAATTATCTGGAAACATCTTTCCGACTGTTAGATCTTCATTGTCAATTGGACATTTTTTTTTCCCATCACTGAGAAAAAAATAAAATAAAAAAATAAACAGAAAAATACAAATGTTCTAACATGTGTATGTGTGTGTATGTAAAATGCAATTGTACTACAAATATTTGAAAATTAATGCTTAAACTTATTAAAATATAAAATAAAATCAACGACTGACAAGCCTTAAGTAGTTATATCTGATTTTGGCTAAAATGGGTCAAGTTCACCAGACATCAAGTTTTCCTTTGTGTTACACTTGCCTAAAGTGTTTATGCCTATATCCTATTGGATAGAGTCATTTAAGATCATTTTAAAAAGTATCTATGTCCACTAGTTAAATAACTGTTCCCAATTAGAACTGCCACATTATGAACAGTTCTTCAAAAGTTTGGATATAATTATATGTAGACATCAGTTCAGAAAATAATTTATCATTCCACATATTCTTTAAGACTCATGTTCACCTAGGTTGTTTTAATGTATTTTAGATTTTCTTTGGTCATTGACAGTTATTTTGCATTTAGTTGTCTATGGAATGTATTATTATAAGTTCTTTTCTTTGACTTCTCAAATAGAAATGAAGACAAAAAAAAAATCTGTTATACATTTTGTGTTTTAACCAAGATGAAAAAAAAAATATATATACCAAGCAACTGCTAAAGACAACTTAATGCAACATATCAGCCAAAGCCTTAAAAAAATATGCCGAATAAAAAAAAAAATACTTGAGAAAAACCACTAAACTGTTCTTAAATGACCAAAATACAAGGCTCAAATGACTGTAAACCATGGTGTTCTTTACTAATTTCCAAGTCAGTGTAATTCTCACCCATAACTGGAGACCTATCTCACATCACATTGTTCTACAGGGAACAAATATTTTTAATTTGTTCAGTAAATGGTTTAAAAAATTTGAAGAAAAAAGTAAACATTAAGAGTAAATTTAATTCTCTCACTTGTTAACATTTTTTAATTAATAAACATGAAAATAACATTTTATTATTTAAAAATAAAGTAACTATACTATGCTGACTTATTTTGTCATAAATATAATTTTTATGATTATAGAAGGATCTTGAAAAAAATTAAAATGTGTAGTTTAGCAGCAGGATTAGGATTAATATTTTGTACACTGTTTATAATATCTAAAAGGATTAGATTAAATTTATTGAATTTAATTATGACATCAACTTTATATAACATAAATGATTTTTCATTAATTTTGTAGTATAAAATGTTTACTCCATTTTCATTTTTTTTTAAATGATTAACTAAAATTTAATATCCTTTTTTAAAAACCTTTTAGAAAGAAAAATACAAATTACTCAAAGAATTAAATTTCATCATCAATATATTTGTTAGGAATAAAAATATTAGAGAAAAATATTAAATTAACTTTATGTAACAAATAATACTTTCTTACTTTCTTTAAATAAATTTCACAGTATAAAAATAGAATCTAAAAAGTTTTTGGAAGAAAAGTTCAAATGTAAACATAAATCATTATTAAAATTAACTTTCTTGAAAGAAGCTTTGTAACAAAAGATTTGAAAAAAATTCAGATGAATAAATTCAAACTTTAAAGTAAAATTAAAAGGTTACTTTTTAGTATAAGCATGATAAAAATATAGCATACTTTTTACTTATGTTAGACTTACAGATCATGAAAATTTTGATCATTAGCATATTTGCTTTTATGAATAAAATTTCAAAGTATTAAATTAACTTTAGGTGACAAATGTTAACTTCTAAGTAACAAGACCAAGTTTCTTAAATTACATATTTTTAGTGAATTTCATGCCAAAAATAAAACAATTGTTTTTACAATGAAAACAAAATAACATAAGTAAAAAGGAAATAAAATAAATTAATCTTATACTTACTTCAAATAAATAAGCTAAAGCTATTCAAAATGTAAAAAGCAAAAAATTCTTAAACCAACAACAACAGTTAACTACCACAAAACCTCAACTAAAAATCTTCACTCCCAGTGGAACAATGAGATCTTGAGTTAAGCCTCCAGTTCAGGTGGAGACTTTGGTAAAGACTGCAATAATTACCTCTTTTTTTTTTTATAGAATATATTTATTTTTATCTAACATAGATATGAATCTCATCAATAAAACATTTGCCTGCACTGAAAACCAAAATTAAAGTTTTATCAATATCAGTAATTAAATAACCATCATTTTAAGGTTTTTCAAATATATTTAACAATCATAATATTTTACTCATTCAGATTAAAACCTACAGTTCATTCCGATACAGTTCATTCCAATATGAACTGTATTCCTCTTGCTACTGTTGCATATTTAACTGACATTGAAAAAAATCAATTTCAGTGCACCCACAAGACTAAAGGAAAAAAAATCAATAAACATTTCTGTGTGTGTATATATATATATATATATATATATAAAATTTATCAACACCAACATATAAACTTATAAAAATGACTATCTACACTCCAATAAACATAACATTCTGTGGTTGAATAAAAGCATTTACACAATTGGCAAATCTATATATAGAAAAGGCAAGATATTTGTGTGTGTGTGTGTTTACCTGTCTGATTGTCCTCTATACTAATCCACAATTTTTATCTGATTCTCACCAAACTTCACACAAATATTCTTTAGGCTTCCAGTCAGGTCATGGGCTACTTATTTTTTCCAATTTCCCCCTCGATATCGAAAATCGATACTCTGATCAAGATCAGGATTTCAGCCCTTTTATTGTGGTTCTTGCTGCAGAATTTGCTCTAACTTGGTAAAATTATAATTTTTAGTCTCAAACATTAGTAGATCTTCTCAAACAACTTATTTTCCCTAACATCAGAAATCGATACCCTTGATATTCTATCGAATCTGATCAAAAACCGATATTCAGCCATCAATATGTCTCATTTTCTCCAATTTTACTCCCAATGGGTACTATAAGTTTTCATGGATTTACTTAGGTTAGTTTATTCTTGGGTGACTTATTTGACTCCAATATTAAAAATCTATACCCCGATATCCTATCGGGTCTGATCAAAATCAGGTTTTCAGCCCTTTATTTAATCAAAATTTGACTTATATCCATTCATTTTTCTTTTAATCTACGGTTTCACTTTTTGACTGGAAACAACCATTGCTTTTTAGTTTTTCGTGCCAATGTCCAAAGAGTCTGAGCTCCAGGACCATGGATTAGTTTTAAAGCTTTCATTACACCTGAGCAACGTCAAGCTATACTGATAGTAAGATGCTAAACCTGAGTCTTGGTTAAATATTGAAATTGCAAGCAAATGTAAATAAATTTTACCCTTTACTATTATATATAGGGAGACTAAAGTTTCAGTGTTCAAGGGTTATATTCTATGAGTTTATAGTTAGTTTTCTAATTTCCTTGTTAAAGTTTTGCATTTTAATAATACATGCCAAAAAAATAAATCAACAGAAAATTACTTAGGTAAAATAACAAAAATCTCTTTTTGAACAAGTTAAAAAAATTCCTATTTTTTTAATTCTTAATTTTATAAATATTTTTTTGTCTTGCAATTAAATGATTGCTCCATCAGCTTCCATCAATTCATTTTCATCTGAAATTGTAAAAACAGGAATACATTGTCAGACAAAGAATTTTAATTAATGATTTGAGCAATATGTCTTTAATATAGTTACAAACACTAACCTTACTAGTCATCACTTTTGCCTGTTGATTCTTTAAATAAAATAAACAAAAAATTTTATTAGAAAAATGAGAGAGCAAAAAATGTCTTACCTTAGCCAACGTTCAATGCAAAATTTACAAAATCGATGACCACACTCTGTCTGCATAGGATCTCTTAAAATGAGAAGGCAGATCGGACATTCATACTTGTTTTCAAGAGTTGGTTCGAAATCTAGATCAAACCCTTCCTTATTCATTTTTAAGTTACAAGAGAAATTCAAACAATTCTACTTGAAGAAATGAGTAAGGAGTGTTTGTGACCCAAAACCAAGATGTCACTGATGGCATCAACAGAGAGATGGAACACATCTAACTTGTTAACTGGAAGAAAAAAATGCAAAGCAGAAAAAAAAATTAGTACTGAAGATTTATATCAAAATATCAAGAGAAAATTTTAAAAATATCTACTATAGGTATTAATCAAACTTACCTTTCACATAAGGTTGGAAATGTGAAACACAAAAATATCAGTAAGCATTTTTGATTAAATTTTGTTTGTTGATTCTAAGATATAAGTCAATAGGCAGCATTTTTTATATATTAAACTTTAAAATAAAAAATATTCCTGCTGTAAAAACAGCTCATATTAGAGATTTCTCACAAAATGAAAGTCCATGATCAGGTAAGAACAATTGAAGCCAATTGTTATCAAATCAAAACATTATTGGAGAATCAATATTAAATGATGCGAGAGAAACTCAGTCAAAATATACATATCAAGCACTAAAAATCATTTGCACCAGATATGTGATTCCATGTGAGTTAAGCAAGAAAAAATACCTGATCATATTCCATGTACAGTATTTTTAAACCAATTGTGACAGGTGATGAAAGGTGAATATTTTACAACAATGTGGAATGCAAGAAGTCATAACGCAAGCAAAATGAACCATCACTAGACTCCTACCAAAACCCTGTTTTCATCCAAACAAGATGCTAGGGAGGGAAAAAAACAAAATAAATTTCCTGGAAGACTGCAAAAGTTATTTGGAGCAGTTCTTTGATCAGAACAATAAAAAGTTCCAAGAGCATGAAATTACAAGGTTACCTTAAAGACAGCAGCAGAAAGTGACATAAAAATGGTAAATATATTGTTTAATAAAGAAAAAATTAAAATTTTAAAATCTGTCTTAATAAATCAAACTATTTAGTTTATATATATATCACCTACATACAGGCCTGTTTTGCTGTATCACAGCTTATCAGTGTGGCCTAGATAAATCATTTGCTTCAAGCCAGGATTGAAACTCAACCAATTTGTTATCAGTTGCCAATCTTACTCCTAAGCTATTGGCGCATGACAGGGAAAGGTAGATTTCATAGCATGTCATTTTACAGTCTGTAAACAACTGCTAGCAGCTGAGAAAGTTCAATACAGTAGCCGAAAGAACTTTGTGTAAAGCCATAAGTGGCTACTGTTTAAAAAATCTACCTTCCTCTGTAATGCACACATGCCATAACACTATATCCATCAGTGATACAAAATTCACCATTTCTCTACCTACTCTGATGAAGACTTAAGTCAAAAGCTTAGACCATATTTCTTTCAAAATGAACTTTGCATACTTTCTAGCAGAATTTCCTCCTTATCAGAGAAGGATTATTTGTAATTTGGCAAAGTTGATCAATAAAATTGACACAAAACATCTGTTGTCTTTAATAACATATCATAAAGAACATTTACTGCCTAAATACAGACAATGTTTGATTTGTATAGTGATAAACATTTTGAATTAGTAAATGTTTGTACTTAACTGTTACATACTGTTAGTCTTCTGATATGGCATTGAATACTGGACAATCTCCTTACAGATGAAAAAGAGACTTGAAGAAACAGAAATGTAGCTCTACAGAAAGATGCTGAGAATACCATGGACTGAATATGTGAGCAATGAGAAAGTTTAAAGAAAATGGAAACAAAAAGGATAGCTACACTTATCAGAAAGAGATACTTGAAATCTAGGGCTAGGAGGAAAGAGGGCTTGGAAAATGTTATACTCAAAAGACATATTGAAGGCAAGAGAGGAAAACTATGCATAACCTACCCAGTGAGCTTGTGTAAATGAATGCTTGGTTTAGAAGAGATAAGGAAAAGACAAAATTTGCAAAGAGCTACAAAGTACAAGGAAACTGAAAAGCCATCAGATTACTAATGTCCTGAAGAGACATGGCACATAAGAGAAATGTTTGTATTTAACTTTCTGCATATACATCATTATAACACTTATACTAGTACACTATGCCTGACATTCAGATGACACATGCTGAAGTAAGATTTGGTGTGATGATAAAGTCCAGTGAAAACTGATGTCTTACTATGAAGATGTACATGTGCACCTTTTGTCCATATTTTTTTTTTTACAATTATGTTTACCATGTACAAGGCTTAAGAGCCACTCAAGCTAGAGTGTTGCAGAGTAAGAAGTACAGTTTATTGGGATATGTGGAGAACAGTTGACCATAGACTTGGACAGGTTAAGATTATAGTGATTGAGGAAGCATCTTTACAAAGTAGTGACCCATGAGAACTTACATCTCAAGTAGAACCTACATCTTACCAATGGAATACAAAGGGTAGTTCACTACAATGTGCATGGCATGGTGGATTTTAGCCATAAAGATTATAATTTGTAGAACTAAGAAATGAACACTTTCCATGGAAATAGCAATAAGCTTGCAACACCTCATCTGTGGGAAAGGAGTTGTAGAGCAGAAAATCATTCATCACCCACAAAGACATGGAAATACTTTTGAACTCAGTCAAGACTAGAAAATTGAATACTCCTGGCCATACATGGCAGCAGTATTCTATTTTCAGCCTGAGCTAGCTCTTGTTAAAGTAGAGGATAACAGGTGGAGTTTGGTACTTACTGGAGAGATATTGGGAACTGATCATTTTTCCTGTATCCTTAGCAATGAATCATATTTAGTTCTACTTGAGGTTTGGGTTGAGTTTAAGTCCCAATTGACATATAGGGCCTCCCTGAGAGAACACCCATTGTGATAGGTGAAAAGTCATGATCCACTCAGTGAAAATTAGAGAAGTTTGAGATGAATCAGATTGTCGAGTTTCCAAAAACTGAATTTCCATTTCAGTGATTTTTAGCACTCATTAGGTGTAATATATCAGTGTTGTTTTAATATGACAAAAGTGGTCAAGTAAACATTTCTACAACCATAGACCAGGTCCTAGATAACCACATAATACAGATGATTATCAAGATTGATATATTATAATGGCAGCAGTAACAGATCAGATGAAATGTAGCCTAAGGCGTGATAGCACAGACTGTTGGGAATCAAATTAACTTGACTGACCTGTAGTCCAGCTGCAAGTAAGTGCCATATGTGAAACACACTTGGGCGATCATGTCTCGAAAGAGACATGACTGACTGGGCAAAAGATTATCCCACAGTAAGTTGCCATTGCTTTCTGCGGTAGACTGGTTGCCAGCCAAGGCTATAGAACCGAATCTGTCCTGTTATTTAACCCATAACTGGAAGGAAGAGACGGATTGATACCTTTCCAAAGGGTATTTGCACATAAGTGAATGCAATGCATACAACTGGAATTGAAACTCGGCTCCCAGATTTCTCGTTCCAAGCCAATATCCACTGTACCACAGGTACATGTACCTATAATCAGACTTCCAGTTACCATCATGAACATACCCAGTGTCACCTGGAAGATCAAATGACATTCTCTAATGTTTAGTCATGAGAGAAGGTTTTTCCTTCATGCGGTTAATGATCAATTGTCTGTAAACCTAAGGAGCAACATCTTTCAGGATGAATTTGGCCTGTGACCCCCACAAGCCACTAAGCTTGGAGATTACAGGGAAAATTCATGTCAAATTACAACTCTCACTCACTTTTGGTGTTTGTGGAGAGAATGTTACACTATGATCAGAACATTGTTCAATCAGCTGTATACAAACCACTTTCTAAGATCAATGATTAAAAATGGCTTTGAGAAAATGAAGCCTGTAGATCATAGCAAGGACCAACCTTCTTAAAACCTTGTAAACTGGCACTACAGAATCATAGAGACCTGTATCAAATAACAGAAACCACATCACTTCAAAACTTTCAAGAGCAGCAACAACAAAAATGCATAGCACATGTAACTCAAGAAAATGATCACACTCAATATATTTATATTCCTCACTTCTACAAACAAAAGCTAGCTAAGAAGGAAGCCCTCATCAATACTGGAATGAGCAATAACAATTACTGGACTTGAGAAACCTACTGTTTTAATAGATTTTATAAATTAGATATGAAATTATCATCAGGTGCTTGATCAATGAATGCTGATGTTTCTTTATAAGGAAACAGTTTATATTACTGTGACTATTTAGCTGCCAGACTTTCAACAGGAAGATGTGATGATTCATTGCAATAATGCCCACTCACATAACTTGAAAGTTATTCAACAGCGTGATCATCGGACATGTCCATCAAATATGTAAGTGATACTACCTGACTCATTCAGTTATTTTAACTGTAACTTTTGCTGTATTATATCAGCAGGTTACAAAAGGCACAGTAATGTTATCACAAAATAATTGCATGCATGTAAGAGTATATAGGCCTTGCCAAAAAGAGAGTGGACAGTTTTTTGTTTTTTTTTTAATCATATCACCCCAAGCAAGGTGGTAACGCCACTGAGGCGCAGGGGGCTACGTAAGAGCGAAAAGATTGGAAAAGAGAAAGCCGGAAACCACATCCTAAACAGGGAACAAGGGATGAGCCTCTTCACCTGTTCAATAGACGTGGGTGGAGTGTGAACCGGGCAATAGTTTAGTCTATCTACTCTAATTGAAAAAAAAAAAAAAAAGAGTAAAAGATTAGAAAAGAGAAAGCCAGAAACCACATCCTGAACAGGGAACAAGGGATGAACCTCTTCACCTGTTCAATAGACGTGGGTGGAATGTGAACTGGGCGATAATTGAAAGATTGGTTTTGTTTTTTAGCAGAAATTTCTTTGACTGGTGGATTCTTTTGTAATATAATAATCTGGCCCCACCCAAGAAGGCTGATGAAGCGTGGGTGTTTTCGGTCATTGAAAGCAGCGGATGTTGTTTTGACCCTATTTCCGGCAGAGCGGAAATAGCTCAGAGCAAACAGACAGGTGACTATGAGAATTACGTAGGCGTCGCGATCGAGGCAAGTTCCGGTTTTGGAAGATATATAAAGACCTCGAAACACAGAAGTCACAGACAGTCAGAGTCAGTCAGTCTCCAGAAGTAGAAGAGAAGAAGAGTCCCAGTCAGCCTCGACAGGAGTCAGGCTCGACAGGCAGTCTGGGCAGAGAGCCAGACAAGACCAGAAGTCGAAGAAGAAGCTAGACGAGCTAAGCAGAGAGGCCACACTCCCGTCGAACCCCCCGTCACCACGTCGAACCCAATTAGAGGCGCGCTCCCTCACTCTCTGTTCACTAGGCCACACGGTCCATCGTCATTAATAAAAACACAAGTCATATTTTTATATACACCCGTGTTTGTCTGTTTATTGATATACAACAGACTAATTATTTGGTGCTGGTGACCTGCTGTTTTGAAGCAACAAGACAGAGTGATGCGAACATTATTGGGTACCACGGCCACAATTAAAATTCAACGATTAAAAAGAACTACCAGATAGAAAGAAGACAAAAATAGAGGCAGCGAACGAGTATAGACCAACGGAAGGTAAGTGACACTTTGATTCGATAGTGTGTGTGTTTCTGCTCGTGTTTATAGTAGGTCAGGTTGAAAAAAAAATGGGACAGCATATTGTTGCCGATCTGACCGTAGAAATGAGAAATATGGATTGTTCGGTAGAACGGAGAGGGAAGGTGTTAAAATTGAGAGGGGTGTTAAAAGTTGACGAGAAGGTGTTAAAGTTGAAATATTTACCTATCTGTGGGTGCGGGGCGTCTGAGTTGATGATTTATCTTTTTTTGTTAATGCTTACCATATATATGAAGTGAGTTTATTGGTATGTTGCTTAATTAATCGTACTTTTATTGAGTAAGTAAAGGAAGTTTCTTCTACTCTTTTAAGTGGATAATTGGATTAACTTGTTGATAGCAATGGTTTTCTTTGGTTTGTGCAAGAAAATAGTTAATATTTCGTAGAATAAATATTTAATGAAATAATTTGGGGTTGTGTCTTAATTTTACTTAAAAAGCGGCATGAACTTTCCAGACAACCCGATAGAAATACTGACGAACAACTATTCTCAATGTGATTATGAAGGTCAGTTGTATGGTTGAAATAGTTGAGTTTTTCTGACCAGTACTCGAGCCGAATTAAAGAAAAAAAAAAAAAAACACAATCGATGTTCTACGTACACAAACTTTCCCCAATTGGAGTATTAGCGTAAAATGACCCTCTTCATTTTCTCCATTTGGCCTTGTATTGCATGAACTAAATCAAAATTGGTAAACATTGACAAATTATAAATATAGCTGAATGCTACCACAATAGGAAAATCAGAGAAACGAAAGGGTTCTTTAATTTTGATCTCGTCAACAGAATTTGTTCGTAAACGTTAATTTGTAATCTTTACACAGATATTGTCAAAATTTAAAAATGTTTGTGTTTTGCGTGACATTTCTACAGCATAGAAATGACTTAAATGTTATCGAGAGTTTTAAAGTGTAATTTTAATTATGCAGTTAACAACAGCCAACAATATCGCCAATTATAAATATATCTCAACATTGTTGCTTGAAAACAACTGCATTGTTTGGTTATTTCGTTGCGAATACACCGATTATATATATTCTTAAAACATTCACCCGCGTCTCAGTGTTTCGCGATATGAGTCAGATATTGAAAAGATATTTTGTTATCAATATGGTGGAATCGGATTATTTGGAGAGATTTGGGAAAATTAAATTAAAATCTAAAACTTATTTTTATTTACGTGAAAGTACTTCACTTTTATGCTTTTGTGCAGGTTCCCATAAATTCAACATCCTCTGTGAATTTTCATTTATGTGACTAGGGAAATATCTTTTGAAGATATATTAATTTCTGAAAACTAATAAATATGGAGAGATTTAGTGAAGGATATGAGGAACTCCCGAAGAAGTTGACGATAGGGGTCATTGCTGGCGTGGTCGGCGTAATAATAATCCTGGGAATAATAGCCAGGAAGCGGATTTTTAAGTGTAAAAGAAGCAACAGTGCTTCGGAAAAGGAAATTGAGTTATCCGCTGTGAATAGTACTCCGGGGTCAACAGGCATTCAACTCTCTGCGTTAAACAGAGAGATGTTAACAAATCAGATATGCTTGGTTTCGAATCCAGAGGAAGTAGTTCAGGGAATGGAAAGCATTGTACAAACTAGGGAACTACGAGTCACGGGTCCATTTATTTTTTTTTTTAGACTAAATTAATATCCTCCACAAGTAAATTGCATGCGGATTAACGTTGGAATCAGGGTAATTTTCTTAAATTTCTATTGAACATTTCTCGGTCAGACTATGAATGTTATGTACGGCAAATAATGACCATTTTTTTTCTGTGTTCAAACATAGTATGTTTGAAATTAAATTAAATTAAATGAGGTTACGTGGTAACAATAAACTCGAGCAGAGGCACACATGGTGTTGGTCAAGGGTCATTTACTCGATGTTAGTTTTGAAACTAGAGCGCGGTTACCGCTTAATAATCATGTGATTATGCATCGAAGAGTCTACGCTTATGGACAGACACGAGAAAGAGAATGAACATTTTTAAGAACTTTGCCCAATTCTGTGAAAATGGATATAAAAAAAAAAAAAAAAAAAGGAGAAAAAAAAGAAAAAAAAAAAGAACAATGAAACATCGAGATGGTAGAACAATTTTCAAGATGGATACAAACATTGTTGGGTTGCCGATGTAGGCTCCCCTATATATTTTTTTTTTGTTGTTTTTTTTGTTTCAGCATGCACATGTTTTTGTTGTTTTGGCATGCACATGTTTATACAATTGTAGGGCTTGTGTGGCATGGGGAGGAGAGTGAGGATGTTGCGCTTAAAATGTTCTTAGGCGAACATTTTGGAAAATGGGTGGGCGAGGAGTGTAATATAATAATCTGGCCCCACCCAAGAAGGCTGATGAAGCGTGGGTGTTTTCGGTCATTGAAAGCAGCGGATGTCGTTTTGACCCTATTTCCGGCAGACGGAAATAGCTCAGAGCAAACAGACAGGTGACTATGAGAATTACGTAGGCGTCGAGTAGGCGTCGCGATCGAGGCAAGTTCCGGTTTTGGAAGATATATAAAGACCTCGAAACACAGAAGTCACAGACAGTCAGAGTCAGTCAGTCTCCAGAAGTAGAAGAGAAGAAGAGTCCCAGTCAGCCTTGACAGGAGTCATGCTCGACAGGCAGTCTGGGCAGAGAGCCAGACAAGACCAGAAGTCGAAGAAGAAGCTAGACGAGCTAAGCAGAGAGGCCACACTCACGTCGAACCCTGTCAACCTTAGAAGAGCTCCCTCTCACTCTCTGTTCCTAGGCCACACGGTCCATCGTTCATTAATAAAAATATCACTGATATATTTTTATATACACCCGTGTTTGTCTGTTTATTGGTATACAACACTTTGTCTTTATTTTATTTTTTTCCCTAGTCTGTCAGTCAGTCTCTTTCTTTCTTTTTTCTTATTGGCCAGCTGTAGTTACCTTGGTGTAATTAATATAAAGTCTGAAAATTGTAGGACAGTCTCTCAAAAGGATGCTTACCCAAACATTACAATCTCAAATATTATCTATCCTATATATGTACTTCTTACTCACACTTTTATGCCTTTATAACTTCATTCAGTAACTCTACCTTGAGTAATTCTTTGGCCTTGTTTTGGATACATTAAAAAATTCTTATTCTTGAAACTGAGCATATATTAATCTGTATATATTATCATTTACTATCATCTAGCTATATTACCAACATGTTTATTCTTTAGTACTTGATTAGCTGATATTTGTGACTGCAGTTAAATCCTTTGAAGTCTTAGGAGAATTACTGCATTTCATTTCACTGGAACTGTATGTTTGTATGGATGTCTTTCTTTGACTGAAATCAAATAGTGTCTTTTCCCATAGATGTTAAGTATTTTTATGTTCCCTTATTTCTTTCTTTCTAGCCAAATCCCTGTCTTATGAACATTTCTCTTAATGAAAAAAAAATAATTCAGCAGACAATGTTATTTTATTTTTGGTAATGTAATTTAATTTTAGAGACTTCATTATTTCTTTCTTTTTTATATATTCTCACTGAAATCAAGTATTGCCTTTCATCCATTAACTATTTGAACTTAACTTTAATAAAATATTTCAATAACAATCAAATCATGGGATACAAATGAACAGATTTTAAATTGGCAACTTTTTTCATTTCACTGAAACAGATATTAAACACTTACCTCCCCACCACGTTTTTCTTTAATCATTTATTACCTGAAACCAAGTAGCATCTCTGATATATCTTTTCACACTATCAAAACAGAATAATCTCTTATCTATGAATTGTTTGCAGGGCATAATGTACATAATCACTAAGGAACTAAAGGAGGGACATTCTGAATTAGAATAAGATTAATATAAACATTACACTTGGTAGATATCCTAATTTTATTAAACAATGTGACTGTTGTTTACAGAGCTAGGTGATCGAGATTTAATAAAGATGATGTGCCTTTTGGTAGGGTTCGTTGTTAGTAATATTTAATAGCAAACAAACATATGATTGATTCTATCACATCTCAACAGTTATGTACTTCAGCAACATAACGTTTTCCTGAAGGCTCATTTAACATGCTTACACGTAAACTTTCCCTCTTTTATGAAGTGGGCGACTTTTAAAGTGAAAACCTTTCATAAAATATAAAATCTGGGAAGAGAGATTGTTGCCCTCATCTTTGTTGCTATATTCATGATGTTTCAGTAGCGTACACGCCAGCCTGAAATTTAGAAATTATCTCTTTATTTCTTTCACCAGTTTAGATTGAACTAGTTTCAATAAAGTGACCAAACAATAATTTAGCTTTTTGTCTCTAGATGACATTGTGGTGCTACTTTTCAGTAGGTTTTGCTACTTTCACTTAATTTTTATTTAGGTTTGTAGCATTCTTTGCAAGTGTTGTCTCAGAAACTCAAGTGAGATAAAATGAACTTAAGCCTTAAGGGTAGAAGTATGAGGTATGAAACCTATCAAGCTGGAGAAACTTATCAAATGGGTGGATAATCCATTTGCTTTTATTTTCTGATTTTAATAACATTTATATATCAATTTTTCAGTAAGTATTATAATTAAGCAAAAACAAAAATCTGTAATGAAAAGGAAGAAAAGAAAAAATGGAATTCTATACTGAAAATGGAAAAAACTGAATTCCCTAAAATTTGAAACAGAAAATTGGTCCCTCTATGTTTAAGAGTAAATAATCTTACCTTTGTCTTATAGAATTGTTGTAGTGAAATATCCTGTCCTACCCAGGAATGGGTATGGCCCAAGTTATAAAAGACCCAGACTAGAATGAACTACAGAGTGATCGAGAGTGTTCATAATTATGCAAGAATCATCGACTTTAGTCGAGAGCCATCAGCCTTAGACAAGAGTTAGACGTCACTAGACGGAAGCCTTCTTCTCAAGACGGAAACATACGTCCTATGCAGAAACATTGCCTTCTTGATTGTTATTCTTGTTAACTGTTCATTGGTGTACATCTATTTGTTTTATTGTACTGAGGTATAATAAATCCCTATTCATATATTCTCAGTTTTAAGAATTATTTCTTGCACTATTCTTTCTCTGTTTATCCCCTCCTGGGATATAACAGGTTTGGTGATGAAGAATTCATGGGGATACTCCAATTTGGTGAAGTCAAATCCGCATTTACGTGAGGTACGCCAATAAAACAGAGTGACAACAAAGGTTTGGGATTTGCTAAACAACCAGTTGGAACAAAGATTCGGCAAAGCTCACCAACTAATACAACTAATTCATCAGCTATATACATAAAAAAAAAAAAAATATGGAGCAATTAGCCAGGTTAACGAAAACACTCGGAGAAGCAGTCCAAATCTTAATGCAACAGCAGGAAGACCAACAAAAAATTCAAAAGGATCTCCAAACGCAAATGATATTTTAATTCATATTACAAAAGATACGAAAATATTTTTTCAAGACAGTGCAAAGCATGGTCAGATGACGAAAAAGTAATGCTCCTATTACAAAAGATAGGAATGCAGGAAAATGCAAAATATACAAATTTTATTTTACCTAAAAAGCAAGAGGATATATCATTTGACGAAACGATTCAGATTTTGACGAAAATGTTTGGAGAAAGAGAAAGTTTATTCTTCACGCGATATAAATGTCTAAATATTGAAAAAGAACAGGAAGATTTCATTATGTACGCCGGAAGGGTTAATTTACAGTGTGAAAGGTTTAAAATAAAAGACATAAAAGAAGATATGTTCAAATGTCTAATCTTCATACAAGAATTGACAGCACAGAAAGACAAAGATGTACGCTCGAAAATCCTCACAATATTAAATCAAGACAAAGATATATCGTTACAAAAAGTTACAGAAGAATGCCAGAAATTGCTAAACATTAAGAAAGACAATGTGTGTATTGAAGAGAAGAGCGTGGCTCATATCCACAAAGTAAAAAAAATGTACTGCCAAAGAGAAAAACTGTACTGCGAAGCATGTGGAAAGAATAACCACGTCACTGGGGAATGCTATTTTAGAAACAATATGTTTCAAATGTTCAAAGAAAGGACATTTGGCAGTGATGTGTAAAAAAAAAAGTGACCGAAAGTCCAAAAAGATTAATACGGTAGTTATGAAAAAAGTCACGAATGATTGCAGTACCAGAAAATACATGGACTTAAAAATGAATGGAAGAACAGTAAAGTGTTTATTAGCTGCCGGTAGTAATATCTCTGCAATAGACGAGCATACCTGGAATAAAATTGGTCGACCAGAGTTAAACAAAACGAAAAAAATTGCAAGAGGTATTTCTGGAAATAAGCTAAAATTTAAAGGAGAATTTATGGCTAAAGTAACATTTGACGGAAAAGTAAAAAAGTCGAAGATCTATGTGATGTTAGGAAGAAATACAAATCTTTTCGGCATAGATTTAATTGTGCTATTCAATTGGTGGGAAAAACCAATGAATATGTTCTGCACTAAGACTAAGGCATCAAATGACAGAAAGTCTAATCAAACGGAAAAATTCATACAAGAATTGAAAAATGAGTCCACAGATGTTTTTTTCTTCGGAGGAACTGGGTTGCTGTACTCAAACAGAGGTAAAATTTGAAATGAAGGAAAATATGAAACCAGTTTTCAGGCTGAAAAGGAAAGTTCCATTCGTATCATTAGAGGCCATTGATAAAGAACTGAAAAGATGAGAAAGTAATGATGTGATCGAAAAAGTAGATTACTCAGATTGGGCATCGCCTACTGTCTACGTTAAGAAAAATAACAAGATCAGGGTGTGCGCTGACTTTTCAACTGGTGTAAATGAATGCTTGAAAGACCATAAATATCCCCTCCCCACACCAGAGGAGATTTTTTCAAAACTAAATAGAGGAAAGATTTTCTCTTAGATCTTTCAGAAGCGTATTTACAGGTAAAGGTAGCAGAAGAATGCTCAAAGTATTTAACTTTAAATACACACAAAGGATTGTACAGACTGAAACGTCTGCTGTTCGGGTTAAAAATTGCACCTAACACATTTCAACAAATAATGGACACCATGTTATCAGATTTGGACTATACAATGGCATACCTTGATGAAATATTAATCAAAAGCGAAAACATTGATGAACATAAATCGCATGTCCACGAGGTATTTAACCGACTTAGGAAATACAGATTCAAAGTAGGATCAGAAAAATGCGAGTTTTGTTTGGTCAGGATCGAATATCTAGGACAAATTATTGATCGTAATGGTAGAAAACCAAATCCAAATAGAACTGAAGCCATTAAGAATATGCCAATTCCAGACAATGTAATGAAGCTTCAGTCATTTCTGGGGTTCGCAAACTATTACAGCATCTATATTCCTAAGATGCACGACCTTAGAGCAACCTTAAACAAATTGCTCAAAAAGAATAGAAAGTGGTGTTGGTCGAAGGAAATGGTACATTTCAATCCAAAGAAGGAGTTCATCATGGCAACGAACACAAGCGAATACAGCATTGGTGCTGTATTATTATTATATAAACTAGATGATGGCACAACCAAACCGATCGCTCATGCTTCGAGAGCATTGCTACCCGCTGAAAAAAATTATAGTCAAACAGAAAAAGAAGCATTGGCCATAATTTATGTAGTTAAAAAGTTCCATAGGTTTATTTATGGTAGAGAGTTTGTGTTGCAAACTGACCATAAACCACTATTGTCTATATTTGGGTCAAAAAAAGGTGTCCCGACCCATTCAGCAAACAGGCTTCAAAGATGGTCCATAATTTTATTGAATTATAATTTCAAAATGAAGTTCATACCATCAAAACAAATAGCCCATGCAGATTGTCTATCAAGACTGATCCACAAAAAGCTTGGAATTACTTGAAGAAATGGTAATAGTGGCACTGAAGGAAGAAAAGGAACTGAAAGAGGTACTTGTTAACACAGTGAGCATATTACCAGTAACTCCGGAAGAAATGGAAAGGATGGCGAAAACAGACGAATATATTTCGAAAATGACGAGGCAAGTCAAAGAAAATAAAGGAGAAAAAATTTCACCATTTTCCATTTGCAACGAAACGTTGTTGTATGCACATAGAGTGGTGATACCAAGGGTGTTGAGAAAGAGAATTTTAAAGGAATTCCATTTCCATTTCATCCAGGCATGTCACGTATGAAGTCCTTGATGAGGAGTTACGTATACTGGCTTGGAATGGACAAAGATATTGAAAACTCAGTGAAACAATGCAGAGGCTGTCAGCTAGCAGCTAAATCTCCGCTTGTAAGAACACACCCGTGGCCTAAAACTGATGTACCGTGGTCAACGAATTCATATAGATTATGCAGGACCGATAAAAGGTGAATACTATCTAATATGGTAGATGGTTTTTCAAGATGGCCTGAGGTATTTAAATTTAAGCGACCAACAACGGTAAACACAATTAAAGCTCTCAATGAAGTTTTTAGCTGGCTGGGAGTACCGAATACTATCGTAAGCGATAATGGGACGATGTTCACTGGAGCCAAATTTAAGAATTATTACGAGGTGTTAGCGATAGAACATGTTACGATACCTGCATATAATCCAAGGTCAACGGGCAGGCGGAGAGATACATTTAAAAGGGCAATGAGGAAAGCAGATGGTATCGACACAGATGAAAAAACCTACAAACCTTTTTGATGGTGCATAGAATCACACCTAATCATAATATCAGTGGTAGTATGTCTCCTGCAGAAGTAATGTTTGCGAGGAAAATTAGGTCAATATTCGATACATTGTTACCTAAGGAAAAGAATAAGACCTCAAGAAAACAAAATTCAGAGACAAAATTTTACAAAGGCTAAAAAGTCTTCTTCAAAAATTATCGCACAGGAAAATGTTTGTGGGAAGATGGTACAATAACTCAAAGGATTGGGAAGGTGGTCTATTTGGTGAAAGGACAAAAATTTGTCAGAGACATTTGAACCAACAAAGACCCAGATTTGTAGAAACCACAAATAAGGATTTTGAGATTCCTATGGAGGTTCTCTACAATACATTCGAGATTAAACCTCCCACGAACATAAATGTACTGATGGAGGTAACCAAGGATTCGCTGGAAATAGGGGACTCTAGGAGAAGAAGCAAAAGAAAAAGAAAAAAGACTAAACACCTATGCCCTGACCCCAAAAGTATTGAGCGAAATTCCATGAAGAATTTAGCTCGGGAGGGAGATGTTGTAGTGAAATACCCTGTCCTACCTAGGAATGGGTATGGCCCGGGTTATAAAAGACCGGGACTAGAACGAACTACAGAGTGATCACACGTGTTCCTACTTGTCTTTTTGACTTATTGCACGGTGGATTTTTGTTACACGGATTTTTGTCAATTGTGAGTACCTGTTTTGTTACCAGTTTTTATTTTGTCTTCATCGTGCGTGTTGCATCTGTGAACTTTTTGTTTAAAAATTTTGTGTTTGTGATGGGGGGGGGGCAAGTCAAGTTATGGCTTTGTCTCCCCAGCCCTCAACATCTGACGCTGTTCCAATGGTGGCTCCTTCGCCATCAGTATGGTGCAAAACACCCGTTAAAAAGGACCCAAATTACTACCGAGAAATGTGGGACAAATATAAAGATTATATTTGCAATAATGAATTGGTTGTGATTCCTGAAGTAGTAAGCGTCATATCTGTAAGGATGATCTCCCTGCTGACGTCCGATGTAAAAACTCGAAAATTTATTGGCGTCAGCAGGGAAAACATGGAAAAAGCCTTAAAAAGATTAAATATTGTACCAAAGATACTGGCAAGAAGGTCATGGGCCATGTGGGACGTTTTGTTAAATACCAAGGAGGAGGCCAAAACACTAGCAGGAAACATCCTAATAGCAAAAGGGATTCAAATGACCACGGAATATTTGGGTACCCGAAAAACCCGAATAACAATACATGGAGTGCCCATAGAAATAGGGTGTGACCATGTGGGAGACTTCTTTGCCCAGTATGGAGACGTCGAGGAAGTTTCTCGGATAGTGAGTAAGGCTGGTGTCCCAACAGAAGATATCTGCATCAACATTACAGTGGATCGGCCAAGTTTCTTAAAAGTCCTCAACATACTGTTTTGTTGGGGAAAAAAAACTGGAGTAGTGGAGGGCCGGAGACCTCATTGTTGGGCTTGTGGGGTGGCGGGGCACATGTATAAAACGTGCCCCGGAAGAAAACCCGATGAAGAACCGGTGCTTCCAGCAACACCACCGGTGACAAAAAACACCGGTGGAAACAGAAAAAATGCTCGACACAAAAGAAAAAACAAGTGAGTGGACGGAAGTTGTTAGGAGGGGGAAGAAGGTGGATTTCCCTCCTCCACGGCAGGAGAAAACACCATCCCCAAAGAAAAAGAGGCCTCGAAAGGAGGCTAAAGAACAACATGAGCAGCAGCGGAACCAGACGCAGCAACAACAACAACAAAAAGGGCAAAAGCAGCAACAACAAGTTCTGAAAGTGGAGGAGATGCCTCCACCACGTTCGTCGTCAAAGAGGGGACGTAAAGAGAACCAGGAATCAACAGCTAAAAAAGGAAAAAAGAACGGGGCAGGGCGGAACGGGTCACTGTTACCCCTAAGACACAATCCGCTCCTTCATCACCTGTCAGAACTGTTATCATTGAGGGGAGGAGTCAGTCTGCCTCCCCAGTGAGAAATATACCTTCTCCTACACCTCCCACACTCTCCTCCCAATCAGAAAATTCCTCCCCTACAGTTAATCACCCCTCCCCAAACTCCAGATAAACCCTCCCCGAAATGGAAGAAACAAAGAAAAAATATTTTAAACAAAGATATCTGCAAAATAGACAGACAGGCCTTAGAGAGGGACCTATCTTCACAGAAGAAGGCCCTCCTAAGGCCATTATTAAAATTAACTACAATTGATGGAAAGTCCATTGAGGACCCTGCCAATTTCCCAGGAGCCCCCAAGGTACTTACGTTAATACGAAATACCGGGGGAGCAGAACAAAAGCCTGGGAATTTGTGCAGGGGGCTGTTGAGGCTTTCCTGAAAATTCAAATGGCCCAAACGGGCAGAAAATATTTACAAAGACTTTCCCATTTTTGTGCTGGGAGGGTCCCCGTCATCCTCCACCCATCATTATACAGGGCTGTAAAGCTAACGTTTCCCACGGACGTTGGCAGCATTGTCCAGGACGGACGAATTACGTCCAATATTGGTACAGGAAACCTTGGACAATCCATTGGGGTCCCTACTGCCATTGATTTTCGCGCCGTATGTGACCAGAAGTAATTATTCTGCTTTCTTTTTCAGGTCTAAATAGATGTCAGTTAAGTTAACCAGTATGAACATGAAGGGCCTTAGGGATCGGAGTAAGGCTGCCTGCCTGCTTCGAGACTGTCCTTCGGCGTGGATGTCGCAGCGATCCAAGAGACTCACTTTTTTGCAAGGCCAATGCCTGTGTGCTGTCTTATAAATTTGTCATCTATTCAGTATATGGGAACCGGTTGGCCAGAGGAGTTTCTTTGCTGGTTAGGTGTACCCTGAACGCGAAGGTGGATCTTGTCCATGTCGGTGCCGAGGGCCGGCTGATCATGGCCGATATTGCAGTGAAAAGCAATGCGTTTCAACTGGTTGCAGTTTATGCAACCAACAACCAGGAGGAGTGTATCTCGTTTTCTCGATGGTTGGAGCCCTTCCTGGTGAATTCAACATGACTCGTCTTAGTGAGGGACTGGAATGTCATCCTGGACCCCAATTTGGATAGAGGGTGGGGAGCTAGAGGGAAGGCACGTGATTGTAGCTTGGTCGATCTCATCGAGGACTTTGGTCTAGTCGATAGATACCAGGTCGATCACAAGGATGGGAGAATGTGGGCGTAGGCTAATAGTTGACCTTCTACCAAGGTGGCTAGCTACCTTGATAGAATGTTAGTTCGTGAAGCGGACATAGATTTTTTAGATTGTCCCACGTTCCACTGGTTAGGTTACTGGGACCACAAACTCGTTTGTGCCCGGGTAAATTTAGAAAATAGGGTTAGAATGACTGGTTACTGGAAGTTCAATGTGTCCTTACTGGACAGGCGGGACTTCCAGTGCCAGCTAATTAACTTAGTGCAGCGGGCGTTAACTGGGGGAGTCATCAGGAATAAGTGGTGGGAGAACCTTAAGAATAGTATTAGGTCTTTCACCACCAAGTTCAGCAAACGACTCAAACTAGATAAGGCTGACAAGGTGAAGACACTTAGAGCTAATTACTCCCGGGTGGTGGCTGGTGGGGATCCCCTATAGATAGCCATAGCTAAGGAGGCCGTGGAAGGGTCGAATAGCGATCGTTACATGGACCAGGTAGTTAGACATAAGTTAAGCAAGATGTCTTCTGAAGCTGTGAATATAGGCGCAGAACTGCGCAAGGAAGAGATTCGCCAAGGAGGCAACCGGTACATTCAATAGGTTCACAACCTGGATGGACACACTCTTCGGTCGACCGACAACATGTGCGAGGCGTTTCGGCAGCATTTCGAGATCCTGTTTACCAAGGAGCCTGGTTTCCGGGATGAGGAGTTTTGTAGCTATTTGGCTGACTTCCCCTGGCTTTTACCAGCTGATGCGGCTAGCTGCGAGGGAGAGATTACGAAGGGCAAAGTCTACGCGGCTTTGAAGAAGGTCGGCAGTGGCAAATCGCCTGGTTTCGATGGTTTGCCCCATGAATTGTACTTGAGGCTGTTGCACATTTTTGTCCCGATTTTGACTGTCATGTTTAACAACTGGTTTCGGCAGAGGTCCATCCCCAACTGGTTCACCAGGGGTGTGATCACGCTGTTGAGAAAAGGCAAGGATGTGGGGAGGGTGCTAGAGGGTTACCAGCCCATAACTCTGCTAAACACAAAGTTAAAGATTTTGGCCAAGATCTTGCAAAATCGTTTGCAATTAGTTGCCGAGTCTCTGTTGGGACCTGAGCAGACTTGTGCTGTGAAGAGTCAAACAATTCAGAGTAACCTGCATTTGATACGCACGATCATAGAGGGGATAAAAGACGACAAAAACGCCACACTGATCCATTTAGATCAGTCCAAGGCATTTGATAGGGTTAGCCATCGTTACCTGGCGGCTGTCCTGCAGGCAGCTGGATTCAAAACCAACTTCTGCTGCTGGATTAGCCTCAACAAGTTAACCGCAACAAGTCGTCCGGCTTGCGGTTAGGTGCCTGGAAGGGTGTTACCCTCCTGGGACCCTTCAACTGGATGGACGGCCCGGTCTGCATTCTTGAAGTGTGGTTCGGGCCCGACCTACAGTTGGAGAAAAATTGGTCTGAAGTACTGGCAAAGGTAGATGCGTCAGCCAACACTTGGCGTTGAAGGAATTTGTCCTTAAAGGGTATGGCTGAGGAGTGTACTACATACGTCTTTCCCATTATCCTTTGCCAGTTGTCAGTACTTCCACTTTGTAAATGACGTAGGCAGGCGATCGAGCATTTGCTATTCTCCATTCTGCAGAGAGGACGCAAACACTACGTCGACAAACGTGTCTGTTACCAACGTCCGTGTCATGGGGGTCTGGGAATGCCATACCTGATGGGCCATAAGGTTGCGTCATAAGGTTTCTCAGACGAGCGATTTTGGAAGACTCATTGCTTAGGGGGATAGTGAAAGACATGTTCCCTAGCCTTACTATCACTCCTCCCATCTTGAGGCGGTGCCGTAAGCCTCGAGGGCGAATGAGTTTTCTCCTCGAATGTCTGGCGGCCCTGCAGTCCATTCTACAGTCCAGTGACCTTTCACGGCCTAGGAGAGTCTTCTATTGTGGGTTAGTGGAGGGCGTCGCCAAGGATTCATTACATGATGTGCTGCGCTTATTGGAGGATGAGTTTCGCTTGTTCTGGTCTTGGGCACCAGGTAGTGATTATCTCAGCAACTATGGGTTTTTGCACACCTGGCGATTAGCTCGGAATCACTTGCCTCTCAATGACAAGGCCTTCATATGGAGCCTGGTGGATTTGCCAAATTGTGAACGCTGCAACCTTGGCTTGGAAGAAACGGCTTCGCACGCCTTCTACCATTGTTCGCGGGTTCGCCCTCTATGGGACCGGGTCAGCAAGTTGACTGCTTGTATCACACCGCAAGAGCTTGTGCTCATTGATTGGGCATTTGCCTGCAACGATGTGTCGCCCCCCGTTTTCTGGGATGAAGCGTATAGTGTTTCTGTTACTGCTAGCCATGGCTCAAATGGTGATTTGGACGACGCAAATGGAGAAAGTCTTGCGAGATCAGCATCTTTCACATCAGGATCTGATCCGATATTTTGAGCTGATGCTCAAAATAAAGATTAGAACTGATTGGAAACATTTGACTTCAACAAACTTCAGCAAAAGGTGGGTAAATGTAGCAGGTCTGGTTCGCTTGAACGGGGCTAGTCTTGATTTTCTCTTTTAGATCTGCTGGTTACATCGGGGTGGATTCCTGTGGAACCCTCCCCTGGTTAAGGTAGCTCTCTTTTGTGTACCTAGTTAAAGTGAATGAATGTGTTCCTAGCCTGTATCCGGCTTTCTTTTGTTATGATCCAAGTCGAGATTCCCAACCTCCCCAGTTTGTTTTGGTCTCCTTTTATCTCGGCTGGTTCAGCCTTTTATTATCCCATTCCATTAATTTTTTACCCACTCCCCACTCCCTTAGCAAGTGTGCTTCTTGATTTCGCCGTTTGGCGGAATACAGCAGCCACTCTTTTTTCTGGGATGGACGGTTCTTACTAACATTGACTATTATTTTAGTTTCAAATATTTGTTGCATTTTCAGTTATTTTTGGGTTTATCCCCCCTCCCATCATTTAATTTTTCATTAAATGTTTTATATTATACTGCACATATTTTTGTACATATTATATTGTACATATATTTTATATTGTATAAAAATACATTTTTATTGTCATTGGTTATTTCCTCACTTTTTAGGTGTCCCTTGTAAGTTTGTGGCATTGTGGTGTATGAAGGATTGGGAGTTGATGGATGTGTTCTTGTGGTGATTGTGCAAATTGTAATGAGTGAATGGGTCATGATAGTGTTTAGCTAGGTATAGGATAGTTCAGTGATTACCAACCTCTTCCCCTCCCCTTTTCGGCTTTGTGCTACAATTTTTGTATTTTACAAAAAATAAATAGTGTGATCGAGAGTGTTCTTCATTATATGAGAGTGATCGTGATTATACAAGAGTCATCGACCTTAGACGAGAGTTAGACATCACTAGACAGAAGCCTTCTTCTCAAGACGGAAACATACGTCCTATACAGAGACATTGCCTTCTTGATTGTTATTCTTGTTAACTGTTCATTGGTGTACGTGTATTTGGTTTATTGTACTGAGGTATAATAAATCCCTATTCACATATTCTCAGTTTTAAGAATTATTTCTTGCACTATTCTTTCTCTGTTTATCCCCTCCTGGGATATAACAAGAATAGAGTCATGTGAATTTTTTTTCCTGCTTAGTTGGACTTTCATAGTAACATTTTCAGAAATAGTTTATTGTAGTGACTCGTATAGACAAGTAATTTTACATAGAAAGCTTAGACAATTTGTTAAATTGGTGCAAAGTAGACGCTACTGTTTTTTTTTTTTGTTTTTTTTTTTTAGCATTTAAAAAAATGTATAAATATTTACTAAACTTTGCTTGGTAATTTATGCACAGAGGATTACAATGTTAAAGTCACTGACACTATCAAATTAGTTTGTATAATTATTTGCTAATCATTTTATTTCAGATGCAGAAATGAAACTTCAGAATATGAGGATGGTTTGACAAATTTAAGAGAAATGTAAGGGAGGTAATTCAGTGTATGTAGATCCCGTTTTTAAATACTCAGTTAAGTGCCATACATAATACACGCTTGGGCGATCATGTCATGAAAGAGACATGACTGACTGGACAGAGGATTATCTCGCAGTAGGCTGCCATTGCTTTCTGCGGTAGATTTGTTGCTTGTCAATGTTATAGAAAATGGTGAATAAATACGAGTGTACAATTTTGATAACAATTTCCAAATAACGAAAAACAGATTAATTAAAATGAAAAATGTTTTTCTATTTTTTTAATTTTATCAACAATTTACTTTGATTTAATTTTATTTTTTTTAAAGGCCAATGAACTTCAAATACAAAGAGAAAAAATAAAAAGAGAAAAAAAATAAAAATTGAATGAAGGAAGAGCATACGTTTTAAATAATAAATCATAGAAGACGACACAAGAATTATTTAGGAAAACTTACGTCAAAACTCAAAACCAACATTCGAAATTATGTCATTGTCATCTAACACTACACTACAGTTACTGTTTTACCGATTTAAACTCCACATTTTGGGTTTTAATTTTACGCGCACAAATTTAAGAAAATTCGAATTAGTCATTCAAAACATTGTGATTAATATTTTATAAGTACGGACAAAAACGTTTTCGATAAAAAAAGAGAAAATATAATAGAAGATTATTATTATTATTATTATTATTAATAATATTAAGCAAATGAAATTTAAGAAAGAAAAATGCGTTTCAAGGGCTTAAAAAGACGTAAATAAAAAAGTAAAATTCAATAAGTCTATTATTATTCATTTGTTCACAATGTAACACATTGTTTGTTTGAAAGTTTGTTTGTTGCTTAAATCTGAAAAGAAAAGGAAAATATGATAGTTATCTTTTAAAGTTTTAGTTGTTATCCAACCGAAGAACATAACAGGAGACATGACAAGAAAAAAAGGGTTATTTACTTCCTGGTTGGTAGATTTTTTTTTCAATTCCAGAGTAATCAAAATTAACGAGGCAAAAGCTTCTTGAAATATAGTCTAAATAACATGAAAAATAAAATAATGGACATACTTTACATGAGCACCAACATTTCGGTCACGGGTTAGTTCTTGCAATTTCAAAGTAAAATTAAAAAGTTAGTAACAGCGAACAAGTTTTATGAATTTCGTTACGCCAATTGAGTTATCTGCCCTTGGAATATCCCAAGCGATGATCGAAAATTGTCTGAAATTTCCCCGTCGTTTCTGATGCGTGGATAACTGAGCTAAAAATTTTTACACTTACACTTGCTTGAGGCATTTTGCATCTCTAATTCTCTGTAACATTTCAACAAAGGAATGAAAGACCCAATAAAAAAACTGAAACGGGATAAATTTAGATAACTAATAAAAATATATTTATGAAACGTTAACAAAAGAAAAGAAAAAAAAATGTAAGGTTAGGAAGGATTTTTTTTTTAACCTAAGTGACAATGACAAGAAGTCACAATATAAATTTGAATTAATTTAAAGTTGAGCAAACAATCTTTAAATCATTAAAAATATCTTCGATTTCAGAGAAGAGGGATAATTTAAATTAAATAACTAATTTTCTTCTGTATACTTTTTTTTTAAACTTTCAACAAATCTTGTTAAAAAGAGGAGTTTGTTTTGTTACAATAGTAATACATTTTAATTTTTTTATTGCATTACCTGATTCATTTGAGGTACTTACGCAACTGGTTTGTTGAACCAATTTTGTTTTAAACGTGTGTGGGTAAAATTCACTGGATTTATAAAAATTAATTCATCTTTCAGCAAAGAAATTTAATCGAAGATAATTTATTTTCAATATTTCTCACTAACACGAATTATTCACTTCACATTCACATTGTTGCCCTTATGCTTACTGTTTTTTTAAAAGTTTACCAAAACTCAGAGAATTACTACTCGATTTAAAATAAATGTTCGAAAGTTAAACGTATTATTCTGAAACTGAATTGTATAAATTCTTGCAAAAATCAAACTGACTCTGATTTTAATGAAACTTTCATGACTTATTCACAAATGAAGGAAATTATTTTTGAAATTCTTATTTTTAAAAAATCTTGGTAATTTTTTTTCTTTTTTACATCTGTTAACCTCTACCCACCCTCCACGTAAATTCATGAAATTTTAAGAAATTAAATTTTGTTGTGAAAATTGGTTTTAAATGCAAGACCCACAGGGAATGTAAATCATCTATTATTTTTTTTAAAAACATTTTGCCTTTTATTTCCGAAAAAATCTGCTCCCAATAAAAATAATAAAAAATTAGTAACTATGAATTTTGGTAAGCTTTTAATAATTAAATTATTTAAGGACATTATAGTCACTTAGTCTGAAGAAAAACATTTCGATTAATAATGAAATTTTAAAATTACTTCCATTTTTTTAAAATTAATAGTTTCAAAAATATTTTTTATAAATGCTTCAAATAGTTGTGGTTACTTTATAAATTTATTTTACTAATCGAAAATTTAAAAGTTTAAAAACAAACCGTTCGTTGTCTTTGTAAAAATAATTTTTAATTTTTAGTCTGTGTATTTGATTGTTTTTTTTTTGGGGGGGGGGGTAATTTCTATGCGTACATGGTGTTTCAGGTCCCCCCTCCCTCCTTACAAGGGGGGAAAAAATTGTACAATTATGTTATTTTTGTTTTGTTATTGCCATACACTTAACTTCTCACATCTGTCAACTCAACAGTCAACAGAACACATTCCAAATAAAGTTCAACTATGTTTACGAAATAGTTTTATTCTAAATTTCATGCTATAAATAAGTAATATGTAAATAAAAATCAGATTAATTTAACATTAAATTTGCTAATTTTCCAAAATTAATGTATCACAAATTTTATTTTTGCAAGATTTTTAAAACCGAGATTTAACTTTTGTTTACAAATGTGATGATCGCCCAAATGTCCGAAAAATTTATTCCAATCAATATAATTTCTGTTTGAAATACACCAGAGTATTTTGCTTACTGGAAATAGTAAATTTAATCATTTAACTTTCAATTACAACTAAAATAAAAGTTTCAAATATTCAATTTACAAGTTAGTAGTAAAAAATAATTAAATATTTCCTCTTATCAAATTGTTATAAAATAAAATAGAAAAAGTAAATATAGTATAAATACGAAGAAAAAAAATTTTAAAATGCAATGGATATCATAAAATTTTTATTTCTTCTAAATATTTTCATATTCTTAAAAAAACATTCCATCATGTTTCATAATTTTTTTTTATAGAATAAAATATATATATTCCTACCCTATTGTTCATAGAAAATTGAAAATGATTATTTTTTAAACATTATTCTAATGTTTACCTAATACAAGACTCAAGAGCGACTCAAGGTAGAGGGTACTGAATGAAGTGTGTAATATGAATATAACAATATGGAGGATAACGATTGACTAAACTTAAAGGGGTTAACATTGTAGTATTCCAGGAAGCATCCACAAAGTAACAGTTACCAAGAAGAAGCTATCCTTGATGAGGAGATTAAATTTTGGGCTAACATAATTTCTCAAGTTAGGTTATTCTTCTATGTGCTATGTTCCTTCAAGACATGATTAAAATACTCCACAACTTTCCATCCATTGTGGCCCTTAACAGTTTTTATCCATTTGCTAAGGCTCCTTAAATGGAAATTTGTAAGGAATGAGAATGATTCCACCCTGGCATTAAAATGCTCATCTGAACATTTCTTATGGTAGTAAGTAATAAAGTATCAATAGGCATTTGACATTGCATCTGTGGGAAGTGGACTGCTGTGGAGCATAAAATATGTTTACTTCATCTCTTGTAACTGAAATGCAAATTAACTAAATTGAAAAATCTAATCAAGTGGTATCTGATTTATTTTTAATACCAATCTTTGCAGGACTGAAGTCTTACAATTTGTGTGTCTGTCAAGTACAAGTAACAAATTGTTAAAACCAACCAGTGTCTAAATTCCAATCTTCTATGTGCTGCATCCTTTCAGGACATAGGAAATTGTGGAGATCCATGATTGCCTATCTCCTGTGGCTCTTTGCTGAAGCACCTGCCTTCTGTCCCACCATCTATTCACACAAGCTGGTAAGGTAAGTGGCTAACTGCCTTCCCTTGCCCTCAATATGCACTGTAAGAATTAAGTATTCCAAGCACTCTTTCTTCATTATGACCAGAGAATTTCAGCTGCCTTTTTTTGATTCTGAGTATAAGTTTTCTTTCAGTTGCCATTTTCTTTAAGACTTACTTATTGCTTACTTGCAATTGCCCCATCCATGGAATTTTCCATATCCTTATGTAGAACCATATTTCTTTTACCTCCAGTTTTCTCAACCATGCAAAGACTGACCAGCATTCATTGGCATATAAGAGGAATATCACATAGAAACAAAGATGAGTGCTGGACTGCTAATAAATTTTTTTCATTTCTCAGCATCTTGCTTAGGTTTTGGAATGCTTCTCTTGCTAATCCAATGCATGATTCAGATCAAATCTTGGTGTCACATTTTCCAGTCCTCTCTTAAAACACTCCAATCACAACTAAAAAGGGAGGGTAAAAAAAAAATATATATATATATATATATATACACACACAATTTCAGATTTTGTTCCAGCTAGTATTAAAAAAAAAAAAATTGTACAAATTGTTTACCATGTGTTATCACTATACATGTCAGCTTATTTAATCCACAAAATTTGCAGAGGTCGTTGGAGCAGATCAACTGACTTAAAGATTAATTCACTGTGTATTATAATTTATTTTACTCTAAAAAGAGTTATTGAGAACTTGTTACACCCTAGCAACCTTCATGAAATAAAAAACAAGTTGAGTCATAAAAATATTTTTCTTATCCAAAATGAGATGTAGGACATTTGCAGGTGTGTTTCTGCTAATCTTAAGGTTTTTCTTTTTTAAGCTTTTTAAAAATCTCAAGAAATAATATTAATAAACTGATGGCTTTATTTAAAATCTTAAGCATATATTCTAATTAAATATTGAGCAAAACTTGTTTTTAACTATGTACTTCTTAGCATTGTGATCACTGCTTGGGTGTAAAAAAAAGTAATCAGTTTTTAATGACATATCTAACATAAATTATATAATTATAATAGGCTGTATATAAAACAAACGACTACAAAACTACCTGTTGAACTGCCTTAATTATAACAATTTCATAACTGCCTTCTTAAATTTTAGTAGTCTAAGAGGCTATGCTTAAAACAATATTCAACTATCAAATTAGCTGTTCATGCACTTAAATATATTACAGAAATTTTTGTCTCTGTTTACTAATGTTTTTAGTATTGTATGTGTCACTACATATGTTATGAAAGTGAATCAAAGTTTTGATAATTTGATGAAATCTAACTTGTAATAACATAGGTTACAATTTTATTCTCCTTGGCTTTCTCATGCACTGACTAAAATGATAGGCTTTTTTTGTTTTAATCATTTCACCCCATTAAGGTAATAATGCCACTAATACAAAGGGGGTTATTGGGAGTGAAATGAGAATGAAAGGACTTTCATCATGAGAAAGGACAATAAAAGAACAGAATTCAGAAAGACAGAAGGTGGTGATTGATGCTGCATTTAAATTTTGGAAGATTGGCAGTAGCAGAGAAGCAAGAAATCAGGTGAGACTTCCAGAGGTGAGGAAAGAAATGATTTGAATAGGACTTAACTGTTACATCTATTTCAACAGTAAAATAAGGAAACCTAGTTGTTTATCTAGTAGTACACTTAAATTCACATAGTTGAGATACCAAAGAGGAGAGCTCATTAGAACAGCTCATTCTTATATCTGAATATCTAAAAGCCAGGTGTAACAAGATAAAGAGAGATTGTCTTGATTAGTTTTAAGTTTTCACTAATGAATGAACAGCTTTATCACAATTAGATACTTATTTGCTATATAATTAATGAACTTTGCTTGATTAGAGGATGATAGTGTTGTACATTTCACCTTGAATATGTGAATCTAAATGAGCATGTGGCTAAGTGGTTAGAGCATTTGCTTTCTGACAATGGTTGAAGGTGACTTCTTGATGTTTTCAAGCCTGAACAGGTGATCCTAGCATGCAGTACATTTGGAAAGTGTCTGAAAAACCATATAACAGGTTGACCAAAGCCTCGTGAATGAAATTTTGTAGATGAAATTGTTCAGAAACAAGTCATTGTGACAAAGGGGTTGGGCGTACTGGCCTTGTTCAAATTGTTAATCATGCTTGATAATGCCCTCTCCCACCAAAATTGTAACTAATGTCTGTTCAGCATAGTTACAGTATAAACCAAAAGGTTGTCTGTTAGTGTTGAAGATACACAAATATGCTTGCAGATATCTGCCACAAGGATTGGCCATTTGCCCTAGCAGATGGGTGTGTTCATAAAAACAAGTAGCCAACATTATTATCTTGATAAGCTAAAATTTTGAGTAAGGCATACTTCATACTTCTCAAATTAGAAAATTGGCCCAGTATAATCTTCCTTCCCACAATGAGATGAAGATGAAAAATTGTTTATTTTGAATACACCAGAATCAATGCATTAAATAATCAATTTTTATTTTTTTTAGCTGAGTGCAAATATAATATTTGTCTATATTTCTGAGATGAGGTATTGCAATTATTTACATTGTTCGAACTGTTATCTTCATGTTTGTTGCTATATTCACTATGCTCCAACCATTGTACACTCCCACCTTCAGTTGATTAGAATTTTGAACTTTATTTCATTCATTGGGGTATATTGTTCTCATTCCATGAGTCATGCCACTTCCAGATGTCTCAGTTATCTCTATTTAATTCAACTGTTTCCGTTTTTTTTTTTTCGTCAAGTATTGAACTCACAACTCTTTAGGTAAAGTCATCTAATAATCATTTCAAATTTAAAGGTACAATTGAAGAGTAATTAAAAATGTTAATATTGTCACTTTGTGAATGATTAAGTTTCTAAACCTGTTCATGTTTTTTTTACCAGATTTTTAAGAGTTACTGGTGTGGATTTTACAAGTGAATCTATCTGGTGGTCACTTAGAGTAAGAATTGATAAGTTGATGAGAAAAGATGAGGCAACCAAACTAGATAATTTAGATTTTACTAGCATACAAGAGATCTGTTTTTTGTTTTTTTCTACTGAGTGGAATTTGCCATTTTGGATGAAAAACTCTGAATAAGATTTAAAGTTAAGATGTTAAAGAAACCAGCTGTTTGGATGTCATCACCTATAAGAAACTCTGCCCAAAGAAAACAGAATTATCTTGGAAGTGTGACATTCTCCATACAGAATTCAAACTGGATAGATAAAGGATTTCATTGGAGATAAAAATGGTAAATTGCTGTTTGTTGATCATTAATTTTCCTCTTCTTTGTGATGGGCAGGTATTTCATGAGAAAATTAAAATTGAGTGAGCTTTGAAATTATATGGGCAGATGGCTAAATGGATGATGGAAAATTTATAATCTGACCAGATAATATTAATTGGTATCGAGAATCTAACTGGTGATGTAACCCAAATGGTAGTGGTAAGAAGTTTTTCAACCAATACATGACAATCTAAAAGGGTTTTTTTTGAGCAAGCCAAATTTTGAGAAGTTTTGAAATTGATAAATTAGGCTTTTTGATAGTAAATCAAATTAACCGTATTCCAGCCTAGTTAGGATACTTCAGTTTAAGCAAGTTAGTTCTGGCTCTTCAGGTCATCATGGTTTGGTTGTCAAAGAAGAGCTGCAAGTTAACATCACCCTACTGCTTTCCCAACCTACTACACCCCCACTTGCAAGAGTTGATCAACTGAATAAATTTCTTTAGCTTAAGAGGTTTAATTTGCAGACTGGCAATCAAGTGGCAATGGAGATTAGATTTTGAAAACTAACTTTGTATGCAAGCCAGAAACAAAAGTTCCCTGATCACCTGCTGGGGTACTACTCTTGTCACAAAATGTGAATAATGCTGACCACCATCCAGAAGCAACAGGTTTATAGCACTACAGAATTGGCAAAGGTTAAACTGATAACTGTAACGCTCAACAAATAAACTATTTCTACAATCAAGCGTTGGTTGCCTGACATGAAAGTCAATTTTCTTACAACTTGATCTCTTCTTTCCTGAGGACATTTCAACCAGCTTTGCATAATATCTATTCATACCATTTTTATTACATTTTTGTTTTTAATTTAAATACATTTTAAGTGGGAAAGATCAACTAACACAAAAAGTAAGTGTTACAAATTGAAAAAGAAAATGTTATAACTCAATACAATTTATTCATATCATGAACATAAAATAAATTTGTCTGAGATGAGCTGATTTATCCATAAATTCTAAGATCTTCAAACAAGATTAATAATTTATAAAAACACCCTGAAGTATATCCATTAAAACATAAATAAAAAATTAGAACCAGCATATAAAAAAATGTATCAAAATCATTTTTAGGATTTTATTTTTTATTTTCAACAATTGGGTAAAAAAAATAAAAAATGATTTTAGAAGATTTGTGAATGGATACAGCCTAGTTGTTATGACACAGAACACTTGCAAAAATTGAACTGGGTGATGAAAATCCTTCAAAATTTCTATTCTCAAATTATTATTTATACTTAAAGTAATTTATTTCTCCTTATAAATAATCAACTTTGTTTTATGGATTTTAGCAGAAGGAAAAACAAAAAATAACTTCACGATTTGCTTTGGCTGCAAAACATTACCTATCTTTTTATATTTCAATATGTTAACTCACATTATAGGTACCTCCAAAGATTTACTAAAGAATGAGCATACATAATGAAAAGATGCCCCAAACAAAGTTTTATCATCAAAATTTTTATGTTGTTATTAACAGAAAAAAACCAGAGGATTTCTTTATTATTAAATTGTACTTTTTTTTTTCATTCGTTTTACAACCATCAAAATTTTGTTTGGTTTTTGTTTTGTTTTTTCCATTGCATCACTAAGTAACAATAAATTAGTTTAGGAAATTTTAGTGTTTTGCAGTAAAAAGCATTGATTCGGAAATTCTTGCACAAATCAAATAACTGTCAGACTTTAATGAAACTTTCAGAACTTACTCACAAATGAAATTATTTTTAAAACATTTCTTAGAAAATCTTAGAAATTTCCATTTTTCTTCTTATATCTTGAACCCCCCTCCAATTATTTGAGAAATTTTTCTGAGAAATTCATTTTCATAGACCTTAATGCTTATACTAGTTATAAGTCCAAGTTCATGAAAAATTTAAATAATTTTTTTTTGTAAAACAGGACCCACCAATCACAGAAAATTTATTCAAAAAAAGAAAGGCATTATTTAATTGGAAAAGCTTTTAATTGGTTTTATGAATACAATATATTATGAACAAAATTGTGTTTAAAATAATTTTTCAAAAAATGAATTTTCACAAGAATTTTTCTTATTTTTAAAAAATTTTAATTAGAATAATTTATAAAAGTTTTGAATCTTTTAAAATTCTGTATTAATTTGTAGACATTAGATGATATTGTTATTAAATAAAAACTATATTTACTAATCTTTGATAGAAAAGCTTACTACAATTCAATGAGCTCTCCCTCAACTCCAGTATTTTAAAAAGAATATTTGTTTGTGTGTAAACGTGCTGATTTTTGTAAATACGGATGCTCATACACAACATTATCAGAAAAACAAAAAAACAAAAAAGCAGTAGTGACTGAAGTAAATTGAAAACAAAAGTAACTAGGATTCAATAAAATATTAGATTATTTTGAATATTTTCTTAAATTATTGTGGACCATATATTTTTGTGTATAAGATGACCTTTAAATCCCAAAAATCCCGATAAATTGGGGGTTGTCTTAATGTGCACTGTGGTGCAGTGTATATTGGCTTGGAATGAGAAATCACAGAGCTACATTTAAATTCCATTTGAATTTGCTGCATTCACTTATGCACAAATACCCTTGGGAAAGGTACTATTCTGTCTTTTCGCCTTCCAGCTATGAGTTAAATAGTAGGATAGATTGGATTCTACAGCCTTGGTTGGCAACCAGTCTACCAAAGAAAGCAATGGCAACCTACTGCAGAAAAATTTTCTGCCTGGTCAGTCATGTCTCTTTCAAGACATGATCACCTAAGTGTGTATCATGTATGGCACTTAACTGACTTGTACTACAATTCTAAAAAGAAATCTTACATTCTGGGTGATGTTTGTTGGTAGGCTAACCTCAGCCTTAGTGTGATAACCAATAATGTAGATAAAAGATTCATATTATCAAATAAACTGATAAAAGTTATAAAACCACTTCTACCTTATATATTACTGGCATAACTCCATAATAAATTGCCTAGTCAAAGACTAATTCCATATCAATGAAATGAACTTCTATTCATGCAAGTTCAGCTGAGAAAATATAAACTTTGAGTTACGATTACATTCATAACAACCTTTATGTTTTGTTAAATATTCAATAATCATCTTGGCAGTAATAACATTTAGGACAGCATAATATTCATTTCTCATTAAAAATTTATTATCATTTTGGAGTTAAATAATAGCATAATTTAGAATTACATACAACCTTTACTTATGATTGTCAATGGAGTATAAGTAAAAGACCATTAGTACACCAGACTGTAACTTTTTAGATATAGGAAAATAGGAGGAAAAAAAAGAATCAGAATAAGAGATCATGTGATGAAACATAAGCAAAACAATGGTTTCCCTTTTAAGGGACATATGGATCAAAAGCATGATATAAAATTGGTTTTGTCGTAACATTTACTTTGAATTTTTAAGGAAACAGTATGTTACAACATTTCCAATAACATTATCTTTATATAATCAATAAGCAGTCTTATACTACAGGTATAGGAAAAATCCATGAAAATTTGCTGTGTGTTTTTTACTTTTTTACATGGTATATAAAAAAATTCTCATGTGATTTCATTAGTGAAAAGCATTTTGAAAAACAAACTTTAAAGCAATGGTACTATCATCTTGCAAAGCTCATATCTTCACAAAAGGAAGGATTTGAAGATGACAATAGCTAGGTAAGTAAACTTTACTTTTGCAGGAACATCCTGAGAAATAAATTACCACACCTTATATATATATATATATATATATATATATATATATATATATATATATACATATATATACATACAGTGGGTGTATGGCTCAATGTATTGGCAACTCAGGCAGTTACCCAGGGAGTCATCAAGGCCAAAGACACCATCATACCAGCATGTTATATGTTTGGGATCTTCCAAAACTAAAGTATATAAAAACAGTTCCAATCATCCATGACTCAAAACAGATTAAATTCTTTGGCTATTTTGCCAATAGAAAATGATCTTGTAAAGAAGATAGGGTATAGAAAGTGCTATGTAAAGATTTACAGATCTAAAAGCTAGAAAAAATGTTTTAGGTAGGATAATGAATGTTTTCTTGTGCGTGTATTAAGTTGTATATTGTAATACGCTCATCTACATTTTCCATTTTTCTCTGGTGAAAATTTAAATTTTTTATGCTTGTAAGGGTGCCAAAGTTCGGCTTATCCAGGTTTCCAGCAACCCAAGGGCTGTCACTGGATATAGCAAAAGAAATGACCAATGGTTTTTTTTTTTCCATGTCATTATTATTTTAACTACCTTCACTCTTCAGTGATGCTTGTTTTTTTTAAAAAGCAGTCATTAAAATTGTAATAAAACCTTATGGAAAGTGAATTTATACATTTTCTTTGTTCTTTAGAACTAACAACAAAATTAAACACTATCATATTGTTTATTAGAATAGTCAGCAAAACATCAGTTTACTTATAGTTAGTCCACATATTTTAATAATTTAGTAAATGTTTATAAATTTATGAATAAAAAAATTCATATTTATTATTTATAAATTGGTACAATGTTAAATGTTGCATTACATTAGTCTTAATTGTATCAGTTTTTTTAGAACGTTGTAAATATAGTAATCTAATAAATAAATAATGATTACTAATTTTGTAGTAAATTATCAAGAACAAAAAATAAATATGCATAAATTCACTTTCATATGTTTATGATTTATTACAATTCTAATCATTGGTTTTCAAAACAAACATTGCCAAGGAGTAGTTAAAACAAAAGTTGCATCATGGGAAAAACTACCCTTTTCACACACACACTGTTTTTTTCCAAACACAAAAGTCCATGTTTGCCATTTTTTTCCAAAAGAAAAGTAAATTAATCTAATAAGCAAAAATTTGAACACTAAACTGCAAATAGTCTGTGTATGTGTATAATTGACAAAGAGCATTGTCAAAGTCCACTCAGTTTTCATATTGCACTCATTTCTTCTTGTAGGCTGTGAACGGGCAAATTTTCATGTTTTATATTGAAAATAATATTTTTCATAAAAACTTAACCAGATCAACAAAAGTGAGTGAGAAAATCAATTACTATAGAAATTAAACATAAAAGTAGAACACATGTTAGCAAACTGAGTGCAAAGTATTGAATGATGAAATCAATAATCTGCAACATACTCAAAAACAAGGATGAATTAAGAAGTGTTTATTTGGCTCAGGGAATAACCAAACTTAGTAAATCACTAGCAAAGAGATGGAAAATTTTCTTTTGGTATGAATTAAAAAAAAAAATTGCTAGTGATAAGTGAATCAATAATTTATGCAAAAATGAAAGAGTTGTTTGAAGAACTTAGAATTAATACTTCCAGTCAAAGTGATATTACAGTGCTGGGTTTTCTTGTCTCAATGTGAGTGTACATAATTGTTCTTTATTTTTTAATTTATTTTTTATAATTGTGTCACCCCATGCAAGGCATTGTACTGCCACTGTTGAGCAGGGGGTTACATAGGAGGTAAGTTATGAGAAAGAGTGACAGGTTACAGGGGGGTGTCAGGAAGAGGGTAGGGAAAGGATGAGAATACTGATGAGAGTGGAGTGGATGAAGAAAGAAGCATGAGAGAGAAAATGAATGCAAGTTAGTGAGATAGGAGATGACTACTGACTTTACATTTGAATTCTTGAAGATTGTAGCTGTCGGGAAAGCAAGTAAATGGAAGGGAATTTCACAGGCGGGAAGTGCGAGAGAAGAAGCTGATAGAGTAGAATTTGTGTTTACAATTTATTGGTTTCATAGTAAAAGAGTGGGACTTAGATGCTAATCTTGTGGCTCAAGTAAATTTATGTATAGGGAGTACCAGTGAACTAAGTTCATCTGAGCAGAAGCCATGAAGTATTTGTAGAAGAGACACAGGGAAGCCACATTGCGCTAGTGAGAAAGTGACTGCATCCGAGCTGCCAAGTTGAGATTAATCACATTACAAATTCTTCGTTGGATTTTGTCAAAGACCCCTAGGTGGATAGCAGGAGCACCTAACCAGATATGGCAGAGTATTCAATATAAACATTTGCAATTTTTAATTTTTATATTTTCCATATTTTTAAATGCTTTTATGTGGAATAGATTACTCCATCTTACACAGATTTCAATCACTCATGTAACAAACAATTTGGTTAATGAATAAGCATCAGGACAAATTATATTCATACCCAGATATTCCAATAAACAAAGTCAAACATAAAGAATTTATTTATGAAATGGAAACATGCAATACTTTACTTTTCCTGCAACACTTAACAATAGCCTAAAATCAACTAATAAAAATGATTATACAAATTTCTGTTTTCATTATCACAACAAAATAAATTCAGGATAATCAAAGGGTTCTATTTAAGAGAACACTGAACTTGTAGCCCTCAATATTTACATGAAAAGGAAAAATACACTGAAAATACTTTTTAGCTTCTCCAATACCTGAATTATTTTATATTCAATGTGTAACAAAAGGTTAATAAAATATTTCAAAATAGAAAAGTGGTCCTCCCTAACAAAGCCAACAAATGAAAAATATGTTGTCCTACCCACTATCACAACTACTAATGAAAAGAATTTCTTTAAATTCAACATAAAATTTATCACAACTACTTCTAAAACAATAAAAGACTTAATACAAAACAAAAAATAATAATAAAAATTTACTCTATTACTTGTAATAACTTTAAGGAATACATAAGAGAAACCTCAGTGAATTAAAATAAAAGATTATATGAATACTGAAGGGATCTTTTACAAAATACTTTACACACATAAGTTGCTCACTATAACAAAACAAACCACAATTTTGATTTAAAAAATGCTACTCTAATTAAAAGATAAAATAATTTACTAACACAAAAATATAATTTAAAAAGTGCTAGACCATCCACAGTAAATTTGTATCCAGGTTCTTATGTTTCACCATTCTTGGCAGATCTTCTATTATCACAATGTAGGATATTTAATAACAAAAACACACATTAAATTTTAAAAAGTTTAAATTCTCAACATTCACTCTTTCCTTCTGGCACATGTGTAGCCACATCAGCATAAACATAAATTTAGTCAAATGAAATCCTTGAGGATGAAATACGCAATGCAAAGACTTTTTCCACTTTGTTTCCCCTAAATTTGTTCTTGATATATATTAGGTTGTTACAAAAATAATGGCCGATTTCACACACCATCTTATTCTTGAAAAATTAACTGTAAAAATGTTAAAATTAGTCAAAATACAAGCCTTAAGCATCTATGCACCTTTGCCATTGATCAATGAGAATACTTATTTTTCATTGATAAAAAGTTATTGGCTGTGATGCAATGAAATCTTTGAAAGCTGGTTCCACCTCTGGTTTGGACCTAAAAGTTTTACCATTTAAAGAAGTGCTTAAAAATCAGGAGAATATGAAGAATTTGGTAAACTCTTGTATTTCAAGTCATTGAGTTTTTTGCAACATCATTCTGGCAACATGTGACTGCATTATTGTGAAGCAGAATTGGACCACATTGATTCATCACTACAGATCCCATTTTTTGCAGACATGCATGCATTTCAGCAAATTGATTGATTGAAGTAAAGTTCTGCATCAATGTTCTGAATGGCTTCCAGAAAACATTAATGGATAACACCAATTGCAAACCACCAGACAGTTGCCATAATCTTTTGATGATGCAACTTTAACTTTGGAAAATGTTTGGGGGACTCATCACAATCAAGTTATTGACCCGATTGTTTACAGTTATCATAAGGATCTACTTTTCATCACAAATGACTATTCAGTCAAGAAAGGGCATAGAAGAGCATCACGCACACTTCAAAATGCCTAAGTTTATGATTTTCATTGAGATCATAAGGAACCCATTTATTAAGCTTTTTCACCTTGCCAATACTCTGCAAAGGATGTAAGGCTGTTGCAGTGCTGACATCAAGCATCTGAGGCATTTCTCTGACACTGATGTAGGTTTTACTCAACAACTGCATGACCATATTTTACCTTCTTCATCTTCAAGGCTCTCATCACCAGTACAGAGTTTCTAGAACCACTTTTGTACTGTCCAATCACTTGTGGACCTCTCTCCCCATGCTCTGTTAATATTAGCAGAAGTTTGGGAGGCACTGTGCAAGAAAAGTAAATGAAGAACATATTTTGTCATGTTCATAATTAAGGACTTCTTTGCTTCAAGAATATTTTTGTCTGAAAATAAGTTAAAGATTATTAAAAAGCACACTATTATACATACCAAAATTCACCTAATATATACCATGAATACTGTTAAAATGGCTTTTCAAAATACAACACTGAGTGGTCATTATTTTTGTAACAGTTCAATTAAAATAAATGTATTGTTTTCAAATCCTTCACAAATAAAGAGGAAATTCCATCAGAAATTGTCTAAAGTTAATTTTGGAAGAAATATGGTCCAAACTTTTGACTTTCTTTCAGGGTAGAGACAAATGGCAAGTATTATAGTACAGGGTGCAGGCTCTGAATTTTTTTTATTTTTTTATTTATCAATAGTTGTTTTTCTTGTGATTATTTGAGAATCATAAGTTTGTTTTAACAGTTTGATTTTGCTAGTATTTTGGCATGGTTTGCCTGTAGTTGTCTACATATCTCTTTATATATGTACACCTCTCTCTCATATATATATATATATATATATATATATATATACACACACACATACATATACACACACACACAAGTAAAACGTTTGTCCCTGAGTTGATTGATATTACCTTCACACCCTGACTCCCGTTTCACAGACAGAATAATCACTCCACACACAGAGGAAATATATATATATATATATATATATATATAGAGAGAGAGAGAGAGAGAGATAGATAGATGTGTGTGTACATGTATATATGCACAGATATATATTAATGGGTATATATATTTGTACATGTAAACAAAAAAGGCTCCAGCATACATATGCTTGAATTGGTGTGTATGTATCTATGTACACGTGTGTTTGTATATAACTCTAGTTTCAGTGGACTGATTTAAAATTCAACACTATAAAACACCCAATATAGATAAAACAAACAGACGAGTAAACTCTCTTTAGTATGGCATTGTGGTGATAAGTATTTAATTTAATGGTTCCTACTTATCCTCAGACATCCTATAGTATTTTTCTTTACATACACTTTTGTCTTTCTTTCATTCTAACCTTAAGAAAGCCAAAGACAGCAGCTGTCCACTTTATATATATATATATATATATATATATATATATATTTTTAGTCATTTCACCCACAAGCAAAGCAGAACTGCCACTGGTGTGCAGGGGGTTACAGAAGAGGTGAGTGATGAGAAAGAGGAACAAGTTACAGGGGAGTCAAAAAATGAGTAAAAAAAGGAGGAGAATACAGGTGTAAAGAGGGCTCAGTGGAGTGGAAAGGAAAGAGAACATGATACAAGGGTTGTCATGGAAAGGATGTGAGTCAAGAAGATAAGAGATGGCAATTGACTGTGCGTTTAAATTCTTGGAGATTGTAGCTTTCAGGGAAGCAAGTATATGGAAGGGAATTCCACAGGCAGGAAGTGTGAGCAATGAAGCTGCTAGAGTAGAAGTTGCGGTTATATTTGATTGGTTTCACTGTAAAAGGGTGGGACTTAGCCAATAGTCTAGTAGCTCGAGTAAATTCATGCAGTGGGAACACCAGCTAAACTTGTCAGAACAGAAGCTGTGAAAGTATTTGTAGAAAAGACAGAGGGAAGCCACATTATATCGATTAGAAAGTGACTGGAGTTAAACTACCAGGTCAGGATCAATTACATTACAGATTCTTTATTGGATTTTGTAAAGAAGCCCGAGATGAATAGCAGGGGCACCCAACCAGATGTGACAGCAGTATCAATGCACGGAGGGATGGTAGATTTATATATGTGTAAGATGGATTTAAACAAGAAAAACTTCCTAGCCCTACATAGGGAACTAACCTTCTGAGCGGCAGATTTAGCTATGGACTCAATTTAGTCATTCCACTTGGAGTCGACTGATAGATTTAGGCCTAGGAAGCAGTGTTTTGCTTTCAGGGAGACTAGCCTGATCTATAACTGATGGCGGGTAGAAGTGGTTGTCTATGGTGATTAAATGATAACAGCTTTGTTTTGGAAGCATTAAAATTTACAAGCCATTTCCTACTCCAGTCCACCACAGATTGGAGGTCTTTTTCAAGATCAACAGCCTCGGCAGATTTCTTATTGAGGCGGGAGTAAAATGTTGTGTCATCTGCATAAATGCCTACTTGAGATCTGATTACATCAGGGAGATCGTTGAAGATCAGAAAAAGCGTAGGACCTAGAATAGAGCCTTGAGGGACACCTGCATTTGTAGGATAGTATCTGGAAGCATGCTTATTCAATACTACCTTCATTACGCAATTTGAAAGGAAAGGCTGGATTAGGTTGAACAATCATTTAGTTATACCATAGCCATGTAGCTTGTGTAAAAGGCCAGCATACCAGACTGTTAAAAGTTTTGGAGATATCTAGTGCAATAGCTCAAGCTTTGCCATTCTCATCAAGAGCCTGGTATATATACTCTGTGATGGTCATTAACACATCAGCGATAGAACTAGTGCAGAGAAGAGGCCATGGGCTGTGAGATGTTGAACCACTTCAGCATTAATAATGGCCTTGATCACTTTGCCAAAAATCAGTAGGAGGCTGATAGGGCAGTAAATGGAGGGGTCTGAGGGTTCTCAAGTGTTCTTAAATACAGAAACCACAGAGGAGGACTTCCAGCAGGTAGGGAAGCAAGAAGCAGAGAGGCAGTAGTTGTAAAGTTTAGAGAGGACAGAGACTAGTTCAAGGGCACATTTCTTCAGGACAATGATTGGGATTCCATCACCTCCACTCGCCTTATGGAGGTCAAGCTTTGAAATTATGTCAGAGCCTAGCAAGGGAGTAATGTGAAAGTCACTAAGTTGAGCCTCAGTTCTAGGTAGGAAGTCTGGTGTAGATACCTCAGACAAATCAAATGTCAAGTTAGTGGAGAATCTGCAAGTAAAGCATTCAGCCTTGAAGATGTGAGGACCTCAAATTCATTGATTAAAAGGTGGGGGATTGAGGGCTTGTGTTATTTAACACACACATATATATATATATATATATATATATATATATAGACACACACACACAGGTATATCAGTTATTCTACACAATAATGAGAAAAAACTTTTTATATAAACATTTTTCAACATAGACCCTTCTCTATTAAATCGATAGATAGATAGATAGATAAAAGTGCTTAATATTTCAAGGTATAGATAACAAGGTGGGCATTCCTTAAGAATCATAATTGAACCTTGTTGGGCAATGAAGTTCTTCTTGTTCAGTGGACCAGGACCAGATGGTGGTTTTCCCTACAAAGGAAAATGCAGGTTTGAATCTTACCAGAGAAATCTTCATTAAAACTCAAATACTCAAGCTGGCAAATGTAATAGTATTTAATTAATAAATAAATGTGCCTACTTGAGCATGTTTATCCACTGATATACAATAAAAAAACAAATTATATGGAGATACCAACAGTCTGTTTCATGCTTGAATGTATTTTTCAGGCCATGTGTGTTATGTGTTGGCTTGACTATGTGTGTTGGACAGTGGTGCATTATCATATATAGTCAAGTTAAAACATAAGACACATGGCTTGAAGATTGTGTTCAAGCATGAAACACTGTCACCACTTGCTAACTCAGCATCCACATTTATATATAAACTTTATATCTGACATTAAGCACTATTATCTATAAATATGACATACACTAAAATTTTATATATATATATATATATATATATATATATATAGATATGTGTGTGTGTGTGTTTGCATGTGTGTGTTGAGTTGTGATAATGCTTACTGACAAGGTTGTTTTTTTCAGTAGCTTTACTGATAAAAGATATTTTGGCATGCAGGTTTTTGTCAGAGTGCCCAATATTGAGGTATAGATAGAGTGTTGATAGGATTAATGATGAAAAGTTTCACTTAACTGAGCAAGCATGAACCTTGTCAGTCATGTGACAAACTTCTCAGCATTAATCCTATATATATATATATATATATATATATATATAAAAGATGAAAGGAAAACTTAGCTGACACATTTTGTCCTCTGAGGGATTTTATCAAGGAAAATGCAAGGATCTTAGTTTGTAACAAGTACTTACAATATACAAGAACAAAAATTTTATTGGTTTTCAAAATTTTTTTTAATTTAAGAATGCTTATAAATATTAATCAGGTTAGCCAAATTAAGTTATTTTGTTTTTATAGCATATCAACCTCAGTGGGTTATTTAATGCTGACAAGATTTTTTTTTTAGGATAGGTTCATATGAATAGAGTCTATTCTTTGTAAGAAATCAGTTAATTAGATCAGGTACTATTGACATTTTTCTAAAGAGAATTTTTTTTTTTTTTTGAAAAGTATTACTGGTAATTTGTTTTTAGCAAAAAATCTATTGTCGACAATTTTTAAAAAAATCTATTGCTAGAATTTTTACTACAAAAATCTATTTTTATGCTTTTATAGTTTTTGATCCCAGTTTGGTGATTAGCTATATGCCCATAGCTGAGACCCTAACAGGTGCTACTACCCCAGGTCAGAATCTTTTACCTTTCATAATTTTCTAAGGAGCAACTAGCTTTTCAAGACTGTCTTCAACAATTATTTTTCCTGTTTTTGATGCTATCAAATTTCAAATCGAATTAAACTTTTTTTTTTTTTTTTTTTACAAACAGTCTAATGAATTTACTATCATTTCTGATATATACCACCACTATATAAAAAAATCTCCACTTAACTTTCTGTGTAGAGGATACACTTGAAGAAAGATATAGTCAAATGGATCAGCCAAAAAGAGTTTTGAATGATAAAACAACAATGAATTTAATCTTCTGAAGAACTCTTGCAAATGTGCTTTGTTTTGTTTTCTTGTAGTCAATGTTATTCAAACAATATAACATACATCACAATGTGCTTTGTGATAAGCATGATTAGGATATTCAAAATAAACTCCAGATTAATGACTAACTTTTTTTTCAAGATCATCTATTTCCATTATAAAAATATGAAAGGGAAGCTAATCAAGACTATTTCCTTAACTTCATCACTCGGATAAATAAACACCAGAATGTTATTAATTTATTATAAAATCAAATGAAATAAAACAATGTATTGCTTTTAATGCTAATACTACAAATTTAGATTAGGGGAAAATATTAGTAAAAATAACTTTAGTATTTTCAATATTTTTCATTTATAACTTAGAAAAAATATAAACAAAACTATTTTAAATTTGGTTAATCATTTGTAATTACAACAAGACCTAGTAAAATAAATTCAGAGCTAAAGTATAGGAATTTAGTAAATTGTACAATATTTATGTCTATATCAAACAATTTAGCTTTCAAAGTAAACATGAAAGACTGACTGGCAAATTAAAGTGAAAATTCATAAGAGTATAAATTCCAAAATTTAACCAAAGTCAGTGTTAAACAAAATGTGCATGAATCATCAGCAGAAGCTAATTATAAGAATTTCTTTAAAACTTTCGATAATTTTTTTTTTTAAATTTACATTTTTGGGGGAAATCATTTTCTTCTTCTTCCATCAAAGAAAATATACCAGAAAGTTAGGTTTAAAAACAATCCCCAGTGCTTGTTTTGTAAATACATAAGCCTGGAAACTAACCTGAGAAAGGTGTTTTTATACAAAAGATATGCACAAAATGTGTCATTCAATGATAATTTAATCAGGAAATATGACCAGTGTTAATAAGCCTCATATAAATACAATGTTATAAGATAATTCATTCTATCACACACACTCTTCAGTTTAATAATAAATATAAATAGTATCCAAATATCTCTCAATGTTTTCATTACTTACAATCTAATCCTTACTGGTGAACTTTTCTAGTAAATACATCAACAGTGTGTATATGTGAGACTAATGTATAGATTATATATTTATTATTAGTAGTATAAAAACAATGTAGCATGTGAATTTTCATGCCTATTAGGAGATTGTATCTCCAATACTACTACTACTACTAATGAAAAACATCTATACATTTGCCATACAACTATCACATCAACTAACATGTCTTTTATTCAATAATAGCCCTATAAATCCCATATTACTACAATATATATATATATATATATATATATATATATTGCTCCAACCAATATCCCTGAAATCAAAAAGTTAAGTTTTCTATGTGATTTCTAGATGTTTGGGCAATCATGTCTCTTTTCATGACTGACTAGACAGATTTTCCTACAGTAGATTACTGTTTCTTTCTGTGGTAGATTGGTTGCCAACCAAGGCTAAAGAACCCTGTCTATCCTGCTATTCAACCTATAACAGGAAGGAGAAGAGATACATTCATACTTTTTCCAGTGGTATTTGCATATAAGTGGATGTAACAAACATGAGTGGAAACCAAACTCTGCTTTTCAATTTCTCATTTTGTGCAGTTATCCATTACACCACAATGCACATCCCAAGAATGCAATATGCAAAATATTCAATGTAGGAACAATCTAGTATTTTTAGCACACACACACAAAAAACAAGATTAGCCTTTTCATAAAACTATTTAAATATCTGATGATAAAAACTAAAATTTAATGTCACAATGCATGATATGACTTAAAAAATTCAATTGAAAATATAGAAATAAAAATTATCAAGAGATGAGAGAAAGCAAAGACCTAAAGAACTACCCCAATTGAAACCAAGTAGCTGAATTTACTTGGAGAAACAATGTCAGAAAATACAGCTATAATCATCAACTATCAATAAAAATATTTAAAAGAAAACAAGAGAAATTATCTTAATAATTTAAGTATTTCTTGGGTCTTCAATGAAATGTGTAAAAAGAATTTTCTGCCACAATACACACAAACCAGAGTCCATTGATTTGTCATGTTTAAAACATTATGTAATGTGTTTTGCATTCTTTGCTCACATGTGTATGTGTTGTGGTGGATATCGGCTCTGAATGAGAAATCAGGGAGCCAACTTCAAATTCCAGTTGAATTTGTTTCATACATTTATGCACAAAGACTTTTGGGAAAGGTATGAATCCATCTCTTCTTCCTCCAGCTATAGGTTGAATAGCAGGATATTGAGTTCTATAGCTTTGGTTGGCAACCACTCTACTGCAGAAAGTAATGGCAATCTTCTGCTTAGTTTGCTAAGTCTCAAAAGAGACATGATCACCCAACGTGTACCATGTCCGGCAATTAACTGACTGATTGACCCACATAAGATGAAAGCTAACTTAAACTTTTGATGATATCATGTGACAACTGAAGTATAGATGATCAAAAATGGAAAAATGTATTACCATCACAAAGTTATACACTTGAAATTAAAACCTGTCATATGATAAACACTAATTATACATATAACCATATTCTCTCAGTAATGCTTTTATTTTAATTCCTACACATAGTCCCTTTTTCTCATTTGAAATAGAAAGCTTACAGAAACAATTTATTAATGTAGATGAGTCAATGGATAGCAATAAATCTGCCCCCTCCTATTCATGGGTACTATATTAGAGTGAAAACATTTTGACACATTTATTTAATGAATCCTACTAATTATAGCAGAGGTTACATAAACAGCTACTAATAAAAACCTGACAAATTAAGATATTTAAGTAAACCTTAAAAGGAAGCAGAGTGAGAAAATAGATTAATATCAGAAGCAGAAAACCGACAGTGATGCCCATAATAACTAGAGCAACAAGAACAAACTTTAAACCTGTTAAAGGAAGAAGATTTGAACAAATGGAGATACAAAGGTTAAAAGAATGCTGTCCAGTGCACTTGTTATCATAAGAATATAGAAATGAATGCTGAATAATTGGATACTTGTTTCATTTTTATCTCAAGTTTGAATGTCAACCTATATAAAAGATATAACAGTTTGTTTATACTCTTTATATTGAGATATATCAATTACAGTAGTGATATTAATAGAAGGCTTTATATGGGGAAATATTAATATAACAGAACAATTACAAAGTTTATTCAATTATTAATTTCTTTATCAAGGTCATTACTTAAACTTCAAAAGTTTTTGTTACAAATGCAAGATTTTCTGTCCCCAGCCCAACAAGGGAGATAACAATTACAAAATGAAATCTAAAAAAAAAACTGTGTTTCTATCAAATTTTAGGGAATACTGACAAAGCTGTAAAATGGAATAAACAGCTAAACACTTAAAAGGTTTTTTCAAACAATAACAAAAAAAAAACAAGTACAAAAACAGCTTTCTGAAGAAGGTCAAAGGGTACAATATCTGATAAATATGCTGGCCCTAATAGTGAAGCAGATAATCATTCTGGTTTATAAAACATTCATATTATACCAAACAGATCTTCATATACACACATATTCACACACACAAAAGGAGTTTCAAAAAGACAGTTTTCCCCATTGCACCATTTTTTTAACCACCTTAACACTTCAGCAAACATTATTTGTATATTAAATTGTTTATTTACACTATTAATTTATTATATTATTGAAATGGTTGTCCAAACATCAGTTAATTGCCAATTGATTTGAACTTTATAAAATGGTAAAGGATTTTCTTATAGTTTGTTTACCTAATTTAGTAAATGTTTATAAATTTATTAAAATATTTTCATATTTCTTTGTATATTGGGAAATGATAAATATTGTATTAGTTTTAATTGTATTAGTTTTTAGGGGAATAGCACAAGATAGCAGCAGAAACATCAGCAACACCAAGATTGATTATTTTTTTCACATCTTGTCAAGCCTTTCTGTGTTATTAAATGCCAAAACAGTTTTGGATTATAAGAATTTTGTGAGTGAATATTTCATATTTTTTAAAAATGAGAATAATTATCTACTATTTAACATAGTTGGGAGGGGTGAGATGGATTCATACCAGATATTTGTACCTAAGTGAGTGCAATGAACCCAACTGAAATTGCACACAGATCAGATTTCTCATTCCAAACCACTATTCATTATACCACCCACATATCCATTCCACAACAAGTTCAATTGGCCAAATAAATAATGGAATGTTAACACCTTAGTTATAGACAAATCTAAAAACTGTTTGAAAATCATGACATATAAAAGATTTAATAATGGTCATAATCTAGCTATTTACTTCCTTATGTCAAATAGGTAAGTAAATTTCAATAATTAAAATTAAAGAGAATAAAAAGGATTAAAAAATTCTTGTCACTGAAACTTATTTTATACAGGTTGACATTCAAACTTAAAAAATAATTAAACACAATTTTTTCCTAAGCAGTATGCAAGCCCACCAAATCTAAAATTTAGTGCTAAACAATCTTTCTACTACTAATAGTACACATTTGACTTTCTTGTGATTAAGCTTAGCAAATCAAATAGTAACCAAGTTGGTGGGTGAAACAGTTGTATACATTTCACAAGCTCAGTAAAAAGCCAGAATTTGAGTACTGATCTTCAAGGGAGCAGGTAGGTACTTGGAAAACTGTTGTGCCAGTTTTCCTATCACTTATTTCTTTTTCTCCTTAAATGACACGATAAACACACAGCTTTAACAATCTTTATCAAGAAAAAAAAAATCACATGATTGTATTGCAATTGTTTTCTTTAAAAATTAAAATGGGCATTTTTGTTCATTAATTCTAACAGTGAACATAAAAGACAGTCAGCAACAGTTTTGATATCAGTCAGTTAAATATCACACATGATACATGCTTGGGCGATTATGTCTTGAAAGAGACATGACTAACTGGTCGTAATATTTCCCCTGCAGTAGGTTACCATTACTTTCTGCAATAGACTGCTTGCCAACCAAGGCTATAAAACCCAATCTCTTTTTCTATTTAACCTATTGCTGGAGAGAGAAGTGACAGATTAATACCTTTCCCAAGGGTATTTGCACATAAGTAAATGCAACAAATTCAACTGAATTTCGAACTTGGCTCTCCAATTTCTCATTCCAAGCCACTATCCACTGCACTAAAAGGTAAAAATGCAACACAAACAGTTTATGGAGAAGAAACTAAATAAGCAAATCTTTAAAAATTATTTATCACACTTTTATGCCAAGATTTTCTTACTGAATGATGAATTGACCATTTAAGGTTGATAGCAATCAAATCAAGACATCAGTATCAAGACAATAAGCATATAATGCTGAGATATAACATTTATAAAACATACAAACCAAATGTTGACAATCATCTGAACATGCTTGGTGACATTGTTTTGATGTGTGATTTTCAAATAAATTAAGAAAAATCAACTCACTGGACAATAATTAAATGTTTTATTTCTATTTATTTTTATCTCTCAGAAACAAATTTTGCTAGGCACTGAAAAGTAGATACTTTACAACAACATGGAAAACAAGAGATTATTGGTAAGTAAAATAAACCAATACTAATCATACCAAAAGCCAGTCTTTATCCCAACAAAGTGACAATCTTGTACAAACTTTTACCAGAGAACCATTATTGATTTTAGCAAGTACTGTACCCACTTAGATAAAATGAAGATAGCCATTGTCTAAAAGCTATTATTGAGAAATATATTTTTAAAAAAAGCAAGTTATAATATTCCATCAGAATAATAGACTGTTTCTTGACTAGGAATTCACACATCCCTTATATTTACAATATATTTCATCTTTAAATTTCCATTTATTCCAGAGTTTCCTTCACAAAAAAATTCAATTATCTGGGAGACTGCAAGAGCCACCAAGTGTGTCTTTTTACTAAGAGAAACATTTCCCTAAGGATAGAATTATGAAGTTGTTTGAAAGATAGCATAAATGAATGAAACAAAATGACATTGTTCAATAAAATTAATAGAAAATAAAAAATGGATTTTTATTTGAGCTAACAAGAGAACATACTTTTTAAATTATTTAATACAGCATTTGTTCTTTTTACATTATTTAATATTGCATTTGTTCAGAAATTTGCATTTGCTTAGAAATGAAAAGTTATGGTTGAAGTGACTTATCTAACAGATGTTGAACGCTACTTATAATTCATACTTTTTATATTAACCCTTCAAAGAAAAGTTTTTCACAAAATTCAATATCTAAAAATGAATAAATCTTTAAAAGAAAGTTTAAATAAACCACTGTTTGAAATTAAACAAAAAATATATCTATCTATCGCCCGGTTCACACTCCACCCACATCTATTGAACAGGTTAAGAGGCTCATCCCTTGTTCCCTGTTTAGGATGTGGTTTCCGGCTTTCTCTTTTCCAATCTTTTCACTATTACGTAGCCCCCTGCACATCAGTGGCGTTACCACCTTGCTCGGGGTGATACGATTAAAAAAAAGAAAAAAAAATTTTAAATGATTCAATTTCAAAATTTTTTTACATAAATTTCTTCTTACTTTGTTATTTTCACCTTAAATATACCATATTTTCAATTTAAATATCTTTTAAAACATTTGTAAATAAAGAATTTACTGTACCAATTTCTATTATCCATAGTTTTATAAATTAAAATTGGAAAATAGATGAATTTTAATCTGGCATTAAAATCTGGAAAAAGAAAATTAAATTGATTATAACCAAGAAGATATAAGCTGTGTGATTACTGACACAATAATACAGTAAGAGAAATGTTTGAAATCTATATCAAAGGTTTGAGAGAACAATATACTACTGCATGTGTTTGTGTGTGTGTGTGTGTGTATATATATATATATATATATATATATATATATATATAGTGTGTATTTTGGCAGCATTTTTTCATTAATACAGGTTTCATTGAATAATATAGACAAGTTCTGTCTATTTATTTTGTGTAAGATCCATTCATATGATCTGATTAGCTTGATAGTGTTGTCATGGAAAGACAAGAAATCGCAATAATTGTTGATTTTTTTTTTATCAGGTCTGAGCTTTTGGCTTACATAAGCCATTATCAAAGGATGAACATTTAATGTTCAGTGAACATAGAACATTTAAATTATTATTAACAGAGTGGAGTTATACAGAGAAAATTAGACAGGTCCATTTTTGTGTCGCACATGGCTGTAGGCCGAGAAGGAATGGTGGTAGTGGGTTTTTTGTTCAATTGAGTGTATAGTGGCATGAAGGATTAGGTCTGGGGACTGCTGCTACTATGGTGTAGGGGGTAAGTATAATAACTTATGACCTCTCCCGTCGATTATAGGCATTGAAGTATGTTAGTAGAGGTGTCGAAATTTATTTTATTTAGGCTAGGTTTAAACTGTTTGATGTAGATAGCTTCTAGAATTTTAAGTTTTCGTTTATTATTTTCTTGTCTAAGCATATGCGTATTTTCAACAAGTGTTTTCCTAAGACGTGTGTGCTGATAGTCGTGGTGTTTTAAATGTCGGAATATGTTAGAATTTTCATTTAAGTGCAATGTAAGTCTCCGCGAAAGCGAGTTAGTAGTATGTCCAATGTAGGTATTATTTAGTTTGTTAGAAATACATTCTCGAAAGGGGCATTTAAATTTATACACTACATTGTTTTTTTGCAAATCGCTAACAGTGGGGGAGGAGTCGTTGCGGACGATTGAGTTGGATGTTGTGGATTTAGCGTAGTATATGATAAATTTAATTCTTTTGTTGGGGTCTGTCGGAGAGATATTAGTGTTTATGAGTTTTTTTAGGATATTTTCATCTAGTTGGTAGTTGGTGTGCATTTGGCTACGATATAAGAGAGTGCTATGTTTGGGGTTGGTTGGGCTATTACCATGTGTTGTTTCTTTCGTGTTCAGGTTTGTAAGGAAATGTCGTATTTGTTCATCAACTATGTAGTTAGGAAAATTATTGTTGATGAGTGTCTGTTTTATGTTTTTTAGTTCACTGTGGAAGATGTGTTTTGTAGACGAGTTGGTTTTTGCTCGATGTAATAGATTTTTTATGATTGCTAATTTGTAATAGTGGGGGGCATTCGCTAATATAATTAAGTGTGGAGGGATTTTTGTTGGTGGGTTTTTTATATGGTGAGATAGTGAACTTATTGCCATTAGTGTTGATTAGTATATCGAGGAAAGGAATTTTGTTGTCATTGCTGAGTTCATAGGTGAATTTTAGGACTGAGTTATCCTGAAACTGTTTTTGAAGTTGTAGGATTTCGTCGGTATTTTTAATTAACAGTAGGATATCGTCAACGTATCTAAGGTATATTGATGGTTTTTTTTAATTTTGTAAAGGTAGTATTCTCGAGGTTCAACATGTAGAAATTGCTAAATGTCGGACCGAGTACTGAACCCATGGAAACGCCATCATGTTGTGTGTGTGTGTATATATATATATATATATATATATATAGTGTTGTTAGGGTCGACAAAAGGGACTTCGGTAGTACAAGCTAGTAGGATTTTTCTTAAGATGTTGGGATTAATTTTGAGTGGGGGTAATGCAGGATTATTGTAGATATTCTTTATAATTATGTTGATAGTTTCGCTAACGGGTACGTTAGTGAATAGGTTTTCGACATCAAGGGAAGCTATGATTTCATTATTGGGTTGTTCGCTCTTAAGGATTTGGATTGCCTCTAGAGTTGACTTAATGCTGTATTTACTCGGGAGGTAGGGTGTGATAAGCTGGTTAATATGTTTAGTTAGATGGTATACAGGAGTAGGAATTTGGGATATGATAGGGTGGAGAGGATAGGTAGGTTTGTACGTTTTTATGGTTCCGTATATGTAGCCAGGTTTGTAGTTACCGATAATTTTGGGGAGTTTTATGGAGTTCTGATCGGCATTGTTGGCACTGATGAGTTTATTAAGTTTAGATTTTAGTTGATTTGTCGGGTTCTTGTTAAGTTTTTTAAATTTTGTGTGGTCATGGAGTATGTGGTTGAGATTTGTGTTGTAATCCAATTTGTTAAGTACGACAAAAATGTTAGCCTTATTCGGCTTTTTTTACAATTATGTGAGGGTGGTTGCGTAGTTTGTGCGCAGCACTTTTTAGTTGTTTGGATAGAATTTTTGAGGAGCTTCGGCTTATATATATATATATATATATATATAATATTGTGTATTAGGGCAACAATCTCTTTTATTTTTACTTTGTTAAAGATGACTGACAAGGTGCAGTGATTATGCTTTTTAATTAATTTTTTTATTGTTTGTACAAGTGCTTTCTTTACCGGACATAAAATATGTAAAGACTATGCAACAGTTCTGCATATTTGAGAGTTTTCAGCTATTCTTTTAGCCATTATGTTTTTTTTTATGTTTGTGCCTAAAGTGATAGGAATATTTTATTTTTCAAACCCAGTGAGCATATTGTGGAAGTGTTTGTAGATAATGTTAATGAGTGCTGTTTTTTTATTTTTTTATTATTAGGGCTTCATTATTTTTAATTTTTTTTTTTTTTTTTTTACACAAATGGATGAGGCTATTATACTTGTCTTTTCTACCAGTATGTTTCGGATAGAATCTGGTAGATTTGTGCATGTGTTTAAATGAGTTCTAATAGAGCTACAGGTGAGTAGATGAAACATGTCCTTTAGATAGGCATGTTGTAGTGTGACCAATGTAATTATGAGTTTGATTTTATCAGGAATGCAGTTTCTTAAGAGGCATTTGAACTTATAAAGAATGTTGGTTCTTTGCAGTTTTGATTTTGTGGTTGTGTTATTTTTTTATGAAAAGGTTAGCTGTTTAAATTTTTTTATAAAAGATAATTTAATTTTCTTGTTCAGATTGACTGGGATTTTGTATTTTTTTTAATATTTCTAAGAGAAAATTTGTCTTACTTATTATTGGCATGTATTTGGCTTTTGTAGAAAATTATCTGTATGTTCAGTATCATTATTAGTTACTTTAGAAGGAAATAGTCTAATCTGGTGGTTGAGAAAGCCATTGTTAATTAGTATCTGTTTTACATTGTGTTCTTTAAGGAAAAGTAAAAGAAAAGATGAAAAATAGTCTGCTCTCTTTATAAAATTTTTTAACGGGCATTCACTCTTAAAATTAAGGTGGTATGAGTTTTGGCTAGCACTGTATTGCTGAGGTGGCAGTACGATACTAGATGATGTGTGCTGAAGTATCTACAGCACACTATTGGCACTGATGGATATTAAGTACGAACAAGACAAACGCATAAGAGAGAATAACAATAATTAGAAAGAGAGGAGAGGTTAAGTTGTTAGAGGTAGAGAGAGCACAGTTTGATAACACTCGTCAATGACTCTCCGAATTCCTAACTGCTATTAATCTTTATTTATATAGCTATTTTGGCCCACAGAACATTCCATCTTTAAAAGTACTTAAACAGACCCTTGTGTGTATTTACAGTTAATATTTTTGCACACTCCTCATCCATTTGAATTTGTAAATATGCTTCTGACAAGTTTAATTTAGAGAATATTTTTCCTCCATTCAGCTTTGGAGAATATCTTCTGCTGAAGGTAAAGGGTAATTATGCTGTTTCAGGAATTCATTTAATCCTGTGGAGTAGTCAGGAGAGTCTCTGATTTTATTCTTTTTCCTTACATATACTGCTGGACTCACCCATTGACTGTAATTTGTTTTTTCTATAATGCCTAATTTTTCTAGACATTCCAGCTTTGTTTATGTCTTCTAGTATGGCGAATGGTACCAGTCGCTTAGGTCAAAATACAGGAATTAGCTTTTCTTTTAACTGAAATTTTGCTTTAACCTTAGAACAAAACCCTAAGCTTTCAGAAAAAAATATGGAAAGTTTGCCTTTAAATTCTGTTTCAAATTTTCTGTGAAATTAGATAATCCAAAACATTGTTACAAAATGTGTCAAGAAGAATGTTAAATAAATCAAACTCCTCCATCCAATCAGTACAAAGAGATTCTGCTTCTGCTGCAGGACACAGGCTATTAATTTTCTATCTTTTCCAGTGAAACCAACATTTAAATTTCACCAAGAAATTAATGTTTTTTGTCTGATATGCCTTTGGCAATTTTTTTTTTTTTCGATCTGCATAATGCCAGTCAACCAATTTTATTCCATGTATCTGCATTAATGATTGTCAGGACTGACCCTGTGTCAATTTGCATTTTTACTTTCCTGTCATTCAATCAGGCGTTTATGAATTTTCTTTTTCCTGCGATTTTTCACCCATAACAAACCACATTTTTTGGTTTTCTTTTGACTTTTCTTTTTGTAGAACTCCTTTCATGACCCTTATAACCACAAATGAAGCATTTTTTCTTTGACTGAACAATCCATGTGTAGATGTAACTAACCAGAACCATAGCATGGAGTTATTTTAACTTTCCTACTTTGTGGTTTTACTTTGTAGATATATGATATGTCCTATTGTTCAATATTTGCAATAACTTCTTTTAAATTTATAATTCTCTGACATTCCTCAGGAAGTTTTTATAAAGTTATTTCCTGGTCTTACTCCAACTTTGTTAAGAGTCTCACTCGTATGTCTGTTTTACTTAGTGTGGTTAAACCTTGTACAAAAATTAAACACTTAAATATATCTGTGCTTAATACATTCAATCAGAACTTTTCACACTCCTTATTCACTATACTCATGAGTGCCATCATCACATGTTAAATAAAGAACTACATTCTCCAAAAATTTTAGATAATATCTGGATAGTTTCTGCAAACAATTTCTCCAGGTTATTTTGATAAAGTATAGTTTTTGTATTAAGAATCACCAATCTTACTTAACAGTAAACAAATATTCTTATTGTTTGTCCAGCTCAAGCAATATTTAACAAATATCTCCTCTAACCTGTGATAAGCCTTAAATGTAACCTCCTCTTCAGGTTTATATTCAAAATTTCCAAATGATTTAAACACAGCATCCTGCAAAAATGTATCTGGTTTATTTGGACTCACTTTTTTTTAAGAAAATTTCCATCAGTATAGCAAGTTGCTTTTCTTGTAGTTTTTGTGCTAATTCTTGCTGTTTGAAAAATTCAAGGAAGCATTTCTGAAAGTCCTTCATTTTTAAATTTGCTGCTGTTCCTGATTATTTTGAAATTATTAAACTGTTCAATTTTGTCAGTAAATCTGTATGAATATTTTGGGCAAAACTGCTGTCTGAGTTTTTGATGCCAAATCTCTTATTACAGATTTGCTTGTTTGAAATCTACAAAGCCAAATCCGTTGTATACAGATTTTGCTTGTTGATATCTTCATCACCAGTCTGTTGTATTGCCAAGGTGGCAGTACAATACCAGATAATGTGTGCTAAAATATCTACAGCACAAGACAAACAGATAAGACAAAATAATTAGAAAGAGAGGAGAGGTTAAGTTGTTAAAGTTGAAGAGAGCACAGTCTAATAATAATCGTCAATGATACTCCAAATTCCTGACTGCTTATTAATCTTTATTTATATAGCTATTTCAGGCCACAGACCATTCCATATTTGAGAGTGCTAGAGGGGTGTCAGCTGCTCTACAACAGCTAGTATATTTTTTAGTATAATGAAGTGGTGAATGTATTATTACTGAATTCTTTCAGGATATCTAAGAATGGGAGTTTATTTTTTTGACTAAGGTTAAGTTAAGGATAGAGCTTTATTCAAATGTGGATTTGAGATTATCAATTTCTTGCTTGTTTTTCACTTAAATAAATATATTTTCATAGCGGACATATATTTTGGGCAATATCTACAGCCAAATTAAGTGTTAGTATAAGAAATCCTCTTAGCCCATGCTTTTATAACTATTACATGTCCCACATAGAAAACAATATTTAAACAAGACACTAAATTGTGTGTGTGTGTGTGTGTGTGTGTGTGTGTGCATATATATATATATATATATATTTTTTTTTTCTAGACATATGCTATTAAATATAAGAGACAATGAATGTCTATTATGTTTAATCATGAGCCGTTCTAAACGTCGTATTTTTGTTTTAATTTCAGTTGAAAATAAAGACAAAAATTCTCCAACATTTGGATAATTTTTTATTGGTTTTCTTCTAAGCTTTCGGCTCACATGAGCCATCTTCAGAGAGGTAGTTTAAACTGAAATATAAAATCCACCATCACCGACGATTTTATTTTGTGTTGACATAAAACTCCGCTTGGCAACGGCAATAGTTACCAAAAATAATAAACGCTGTTCTTAAGTTTGCGATGCGGTTTTATGACGTCACACCGCGGGATAGCGCGAAATGACAACAAAACCATCTAGTCAAATGCAATGTAATATGTTATTTCCTGTTTTAAAGTTGATTTTATTGAGTGTTGGTTGTTTTGATTTGATGTACATGGCCTCCAATATCTGCAGGTTCCTCTTACTGTGTGTATGAGTAAGGATCACCGTATTGTTGACCAAAATCTGTCTGATATTACCTACATGTTTTTCAGAGAAATGTTGTTTAATAGTACTCTGATCAGAAAGATGACATGTAAGTCTACGGGAGAGCGTGGTTGTGGTAAATTAAATTAAAGCAAAAATATGACGTTTAGAACGGCTCATGATTAAACATAATAGACATTCAATGTCTCTTATATTTAATAGCATATGTCTCGAAAATTACTTGCTGCCTTGATATACTAAATATATATATATATATATATATATATATATATATATATATATAAAATTAAAAATTGTCCTTGATAATGGTTAATAGCTGAAAGTGCTCAGATATGCAGAACTTTTGGACATTTTTTTTTATATACTTTATGTCCAGAAAAGAAAATACTTGTACAAACACAAGAAAAATTAAATAAAAAGCTTAATTACTATATCTTGTGAGTTGTTTTTAATTAAATGTTCACATATACACATATGGTGATTGAAAGGTAACTTCCCATTTTAAAATACTTATAATTTATCTAACTATAATTTTTTACAAGGAATGGATAGGAGAAGAAAGCATTTAGCATGAGGTTTTATTTAAAATTCGATATGGGCACCAGATTTGGCTCAGCTTCTTGGACTGCTCAGAAATCACATAAACCGATTTCACCAGGATGGTATAGAAGACAAGACATAACTTCTTGTATTTGCCCTTCAAGTTTTTCCAATGTCTTGGTTCAGTGTAGTAGACTTACTTCTTTAATCAACCCCAAAGGGCGGGTGGGGGGGGTAATCAGTGTTTTGAGTCAGGAGTCCTGTCTAGCCACTCATCTATAAAATAGGAAGCTACTTTTCAATCATTGTGTGTGTGTGTTATAAAACTCTGCTTTTTTTAAACATCTAAAATGTTTACTATTTATAAAGTCAACAAGACACCTTAGTATAAACAATTGTTTTTGATTTTTACACATATAGAAGTGTAACAGCAGAGGGGCCCTCCTGACTATCTCAACAAAAGGGGGAGAATCACCATTTGTATCCTTACAAGGAGAAAAAGAAAATTACCTACATAAGTGAATGGATAGGAAAACATGGACAAAGAGTAACGGTAAATAATCAAATGTTATTAGAGTAACAAAAGAGGGGAAATAGAAAAATGCTATTTTTTCTTTCCCCCTTTTGTTCTAATAACTTTTGACTATTTACCATTATTCTAGTCTTTCTCCTTGTTTTGCTATCCATTCACTCAAACTTGTTATGCAAGTTATTTTCTGACTTGAAATAGCGATCAGTGGTAGTAGCTATCTTTTTATGACCCATAAAAAAAACAACAGACACCACTGGTCAATATTTCAAGTCAAGCCAAAATAAAATAAAAATTATAAAAAAAGGTCTGGACATGCTACTTTGAAGATTAAACACACTTTGTACTCCACTCTATACCTTCTTTGCCTTTGTGCTATACTTAGCTAAAGTTTGTCAGTATCAAACTCAATTGTTTTGAATATTATCATTCAAGGTTTCCACATCCCAAGTTCCATCAAAGTAAGTCTAATCATAAAAATCAATATCACTGGAATATAAAAACTTTTAATATAAAATTAAGAAATTTATTATGTAAACTATACAACTGACTTATTATGCAAATATTAAAATAAAAGTTCTAGCCAAATAACTTACAATCATTTTTCATTCAATCAAGTTAATTAATTTCCATAATTATTTTCAGTTGAATTAAAAACACAATTAAGATTTTGAGACAACAAAGTTTTTTATTCAATAAAGAATCAATATGCTTCTTTGATCTGATTGGAAAAATGGGCTATTCATATAAACCAGTATCAAATATAGTGCTTTGAGATGTTATGATGATCTGTGGTGATACTGAGCAAACACCTGCCTTTAAAATTATTTCTTTGATCTCATTCTCTCTTCCTTCTAATTAAGCTAAGTGGTAATGAACAGAAGTATGTCATGGTTTATTTTTTTAGTGAGTTAAAATCATACTGACCCATGATAGCATATAAACATTTACATCAATTGGAAGAGGCAGTAAGTAGTTAAAACTTAACATAAAGAAGGACAATTCTAATTTCAAAAATTTATTTTAGTAGTCAGCAAACTGATAAGGAAGTTCAATTTCATGATAGTCACAAACTATAATAAGATATTGATTTTTTTTAAAATGGATATTTCTAAAACAAAGAAAGTAATAGCTATTTGGAATATTTGAAGGATTATTTTTGTATACATTGTGTTCTATTCATACTCTTATAACATTTTTGATAATTACAGAAATATTACTTTACATTGAGAGATGCACACTAAATTAAAACCACGATCAAGGTTTTTTATGCACTAACTGTTGGATTACAATGTAACTGCAAGCAGAGTTATAGGGGTCCAATTAATTCCCACAATGCATTGCAGTCACTTCCATCTCTTCAAGTTGAAGAATAAATTTAGAGGAATTGGACTCATAACCAAGAATCTAGTACAAGAAATCTAAAAGACATTAAGAAATAAATGACTTAGTTCAAAAGCAGGTAAAACTGTTATAGACATATTTTGAATCTAAACTTATTTATAAATGAAACTGTGTGTGTGTTTGTGTGTATCTCCGTTACCTATAGACTCCAAAACAGCTGAACCGATTTTCTTGAAAATTTACAGTTGTACGATAAGCGTCTGCGAGTGTTCTTAGCTAGGTTTTGTGTCCAGGTACCCCCGATAAATATCGAAAATCAATTATCGAAAAAATCAGGTTATAGAAGGAGTTGTCCGATTTTAATCAAATTTGATACACTCAGACAAAAACATAAGAAACGATATTCAGAAGTTTCAAGGTTGCAGTTCTTACAACAGTGCAGAAAATCAATTATGTATATATATAAATAAATCGATACCAGGAAATCAAAATTTGACTTGCATTCATTCATTTTTCTTTCAGTCTACGGTTTCATTTAACCGGAAACTTTTTAGTCTTTCGTGCCAACGTCCAAAGAGTCTGAGCTCCAGAACCATGGATTAGTTTTAAAGCTTTCATTACACCCGAGCAACGCCGGGCTATACTGCTAGTTTATTCTAAGTTGAGTCCTTATGCATATCTGAATATGGTAAGTTGTAGAGTAGGACTCAGCGTACTTGCTGTTCTTCCCTACTACTGTGACTACAATGGCCTTCTTAATTCTTGGTTATTTTGAACAAAGACAATATTACAACACTACATATATATATATATGTATTCTCCTTGTTCCTTTGACTTTTTCTATTTTTTATGTTGAAAAGATTGTAAATAAAAGATCAGTAAAAAGAATTGTTTTCAAAAGTTTTAAAGCTAAGGTAGGTGCATACAGTTTTGATATTTTTTCATACTTTTATCTTTATGGAGAGATAGCAAGTGGTGTAAGAATGCATTTTTGTCTTTTTAACCTATTGACTATAAACTGATAGAAACAGCTTCAAGAAATAATGCTTGTAACCAGCAACCAGAATCAAAAGAATCACTGATAGTGACTTAGCTAAACATGTTTTCTTTTAACCTAGTCACCCACCAAAATAATGTTAAACATTCACTTTATTATTTTCAGACACATCACTTCCCTGGAGAAATACTTTAACATTTGCTTTAATGAGAAACTAAAATAGAATATAAAGTTACTGACAGTTGCTGCTGTCAATTTCTTGCAGGGTTATCATTTATACAATTCAAAATAGTTTATTCAATTCAGATGAATAGGGAATGCCATAACACAATTGTTAATAAGATATAAAATAGGCAGTTTTGGTATAAATTGTGATAGTTCAGTTTGACAGCATAGCAATATAATGAAGTACTTTATTCTTCAAAGATTGGTGCTTTAGTGGTAAAAACACTGAAATAAAATGGACATCTTTAGTTTTTGATATAGACTGCTTTTATTTGGAGCATTGATTGCAAAGATAAAGAGAAGAACTTAGTCTGAGAGTTTTTCCTTTTTTTTAATCAAGTAAAGAACCCATTTCATTTGACCAACTTCACATCATATGTAAAGGTAACAGAATCCAAGTGAAATTTGATGCTCACATTTCTACTAACTAGATCATTTTTGTAGCTAACTTGTATTAATCACACAGTTTATTTATGTAGTTTGCTCTTGATGTATCTTATCTTCCAGATCAAAATAACAACTACATTACTTTAACAAGCTTGTCTAAAGACTAACAAATGTGTAAAACAAAAAAAAAACAAAAAAATTTACTGCCAAGACCCCTATTAAGATACCTATCATAACAATTGTTAGCTTGTGTCATAGACTAATATACTTGTGGAGCCGGTTCAAGTTTCATTGGGTGCTACAGAGACCTTGTTACAGTTAAAAACTTTTTACAAGATCTTAACATCTCATAACTAATGACAAAATAGAAGAAAAGTTTTGAGGAACTAATTTTTTTTTTTTAATAGTTAATGAAAATCATGTTATTGGAGCTTATATATATATATATATATATATATATATATTATAAATTATGTTTTAGAACATGTACATTATTTCTTAATATATGTCCTCGACAATCGTGTTTGTTTCAACGTTGGGTGCCCAACGTTTCTTCAGGAGGTAAAAGCAAAATTGTTGTACCCACTCGGATATATATATATATATAAAGCTCCATTAACTTGACTGAGCACTCTGGAAGAATGGTAGACTTTGAAAAAACAGTAGTTACTCTAGCATCTATGCATCGTTCATTTAGTAATGAATTAGAACACTCTTAGCTAGTGGCGTATGTTTGCATGGTATATCACACACTAAAAGTCTACCTCCTTTTACCGAGTGACCATAGCTCACAGGTAAAAATCGCCGATTGATGTCAAATTAGTCGGGTTTCCAATCCTGGCTAAAAGCAATCAGATGTCTAACCATACTGATGAGCTGTGATACAGTGAAACAGATCTGTCTGCAGATGACACATATATATATATATATATATATATATATATATATAGTAGCAAGCATAAAGATCAGAACAAATACTATTATAATGGATACATCATATCCAATTAAAAATAATGTTCATAATTCATTAGTACTTGATGTGAAAAACCTTTATTTTCAATAACAGCTTGACATCTTTTGCTACACGAGTGAATTAATGTCTTGTATTCATAAACAGATATTTTCTCCCATTCTCCTTTCAAATTAGTCCATAGTTCTTCGACGTTTGTTGGATTCGTTTCCTTAGCTCTTTCATTTAGTAACTTCCAAACATTCTCAATAGGATTCATATCTGGGCTTTGAGCAGGCCTCTCCATAACAGTAACATCCTCCTCAGAAAAAATCCTCAGATAAATACAGCTGGTTGATTAATTGCAGTTCTCAAATTAGGTACATGTTTTTTCAATATCTCTTTGTATACAGTTGCATTAATTTTACCGTGTAGCCTAACAAGTGGTCCTGTACGAGCAGATGAAATCATGCCAAACACCATTACACTTACTCTTCCAAATTTAACACTACTTTTAGTTCACTGAGGTAAATATCATTCCTTAAGACTGCGTCCAACGAACCTTTTCTTGTCACAACCAAACAGGTTAAACTTTGACTCAGCACTGAAATTAACACAATCTCACTGTTCTTCTGTCCATATTAGGTGTTCAGTGGCAAATTTCAATCGGCTCATTTGACTCTTTTTAGAAATGTAAGGCTTTGTAGAGGCTACTTGACTGTTCAGATTTATTTCATTAAGTCTTCGGGGGAAATAATATGCCTTGATATTTTAATGCAAAGGTTAGCATTAGCTTTTTTTTTTATTCTTTACCAATCCATCTGTCTTCCCTTGCAGTAATTTTCCTAGGCCTGCCAGGTGGTTTCTTGGCTTCACATGACCCAGTTTCCTCAAGTTTTCTTAAAATACTCTCACACTTTTAGATTTCCCCACACTCTTTGAAATATCCCCAATTGAGAGCATCTTCATTACATAACTTGACTATTCAGGTTTCTAAGATCAAATGACATCACAGATATTTTTCACCATGTTTACAATGCAAGAACCAGTAAAGAGCCAGTGTAATTTAGAAAATTACCTAATTTTATATTCTTACCCTAAAAAATTTCAATAATGCAAAATAATTATTAAATTTTATGGATTTATTTAATCGTTCTGATGTTTTTGATCATCTATTTTTTTTTAATGTTATATACTTATTCTTATAACTTTATCGAAATAAGTTTATTAAACTTTATATTTTGGAATTATATAATTTACTTTTATATCCTTTTTTTCTTGATAAAATGTTTTTTGAAGCTTTAAAATAAAATATTTCATATTTAGACTTTTGCTCAACATCGTTCTGATCTTTATGCTCACTACTGTACATATTATAATATAATATAGCTACTTAAAAAAATAAAAATAAAAAAATAACTGAGAAAACTAAATTAAAAAAAAAGTTTAAATTGGCAAAATGTACATGTTATTATTAAGATCTAAGTATTTTTTTAAATATTTTAAATTTTAAAAAATTCTTTTTAACACAGTCAAATTTTTTTTTTCATCCATGAGTGACGTAATTTTTACAAGGGTTTATAATGGTAAACGTAATATTATGCAAGGAACTTTTTAATGAAAGACATTAATTTGGAAATTCTTGTAAGAAATCAAATAATGGTCGAATATTGATGAACATTTCAGGATTTATTCATAGCTAACTAAAATCATTGTTGAAATAATTACTTTTAGAAAATATTGGTAAAATTATTATTTTTTTTTTTTTTACATATGTTACCCCACCACCAATTAATTTCCAGAAATGTCTAGAAATTCCCCATTGTTTCCCCCCATAAACCTAATATTAATTAAATTTAGGAGTCATTGGAGAATGTTAATCAACTGTCATTTTTTCTTCAAAATTAGCCCATTTTTAAAAAATCTGCTCAGAATTGCAAAAAACAAAAATGTAATAAAACTATGCCATTTTTTATTTAAATAAACTTTTAATTGCTTTTATAAAAAATATAAATTAAAGTCTGAAAAAAAAAATTTCTATGAATAATGAATTTTTACAAGAATTGTTTTCATTTTTATTATAATAATTTATTAAGTTTCAAAAAAATTTCTAAATTTCTTCCTCCATCATTAATGCTATGGTGTGAAATTAATGCATGAAGACTAAATTTACTAATTGAAAATTGAAACACTTAATACAAATAATTTAGCCAATGGATTTTTAAAATAAAACATTTTGTGTACATGCTGATTACCCATATGGGTGGCCTGGCCTATCATTAAAAGATCACAAAGGTTACGCTCCATACAGGAAAAAAAAAAAAAAAAAAAAAAAAAAAAAAACTATATAAATATTTTTGGCAGGATACAATTCTTTTACTTCATTTCAGTGTTTCCTATGACCATTTTTCAACATTCAACAGGCTCCCCACCCCTCAAAATTTAAAGCAAGTTTTATATTTTAATTCCTAATTTAAAAAGAAAAAAATGTAATTGTGAAATTCACAATTTGTGGAAGTACCTAAAAAAAAAAAAAAAAAAAAAAAAAAAAAAAAATGGAAAATAGATATTAAAAATAAAAATTAATAAATGACATAACATTTCATAAATTATTGAGTTACCTCTGGCATTATATATTTTCATTTTATTATTAAATTGTAATTTTTTTTTTAAAAAGAAAGTTTTATATTATTTTAATTTTTCAGATAAAGCATTTTTAAATGTAAGGCTATAAAGCTAAACTAACTAAAATTCTATAAAATACTGAATAATTGCTGAAAATATTGTGTTAAATTGTTAATTTTAACAAAGATGAAAATTTAAAAAACAAACAAAGCATACAAATAAGATTTGTCAAATTTGTCTTCCATACTTAGCATTTTTTTGACAGCTACTGTATGTCATGTCAATTATTGCCTCTGATAAGGTGATGACAACCCCAAGAAACACTTTTATAGTACATTTTAGGCAGCAAACAAGAAATTTTTTGTTTCACATCAGATTAAGGTAAGTTTAAATTCAGTAATTTGAATAAAATAATGTGTCAGCAAGTTGTATTTTATTTTTGCAAGATTTTTTTTAAAACCAAGAATTGGCTTCTGTTTAGAAAAATGGCTGAAAAATTGAAATTTTTTTTAAAACCAAAACAAAACTTTCAATTCCAATCAATTTAATTTCAGTTTGAAATACACCAGGGTATTTTGCTTACTGGAAATAGTAAATTTAATCTCTTGGCTTTAAATTAAAGCAAAAATTAAAGTTTCAAGAAAACTTTATTTTTAAAAATCAATTTAAATTTAAGTATTGAAAATGAGTAGAGGTACCTAAAATATATATCTTCAGGTGTTCGTCTGTGTATATATTTTTGATTGTTTAATGACTTAGTTTTTGGTCATAATAAAATTAGACCAGTGCACATTTGTATTAAAAAGTATTCAATACAATTATATTGTAGAACTTTTGAATATTTTCCATTTGTAAATGAATTATTACACAACCTAGGTTTCTACCATGAGTGGTGTCTTCAGACAATTTTCAATAACTGATTTTACCGTTTACTGGTGGGTTTTTTGAACGATCACATGGCAAGGAATTTTTGAACTTGCAATTTTTAAAATTACAAGAAATTATAACATTTTCAAAATCAGATACTGAAAATCAGCTGAAGTCACCACTCATGGTAGAAACCTAGGTCATGTAATAACTTGCTTACAATTGGAATATTATATATATACACACACACACATATACATACACAGAGACAAAAACCTGTGCTATCAAAAACTGGTTATATATGGCAGGTGGTCACTCACTCTAAAGGCTCATGGTCATGACCTATTTATGCCAGGAACATATATTCAACTCACCAGAATGTATCATGTAATCTGGTAATAAATAAATGAGAACATAAGATGGCCTAACTTTAAATTTATTCAGCATAATTTTAAAGTTTTTTTTTAAATATTAAAAACTTATTTACAACTATCAAGAAAAGACACTATTTATTCACAATGGTGTGGGCTTAAAGTTGTTGTTTTTCTTTTTGTGCCTGTACTAGTACTAGCCATTTCTTATAAAATATGTAAAATGAAAATCTTCGCTATGTATAAGGTTTTACTTTTTTTTTTTTTAGGAGTGATTGTAAGAGAGAATCTGCAATAATACATAAAAGAAAAAAAACTTACAAAAAACTGACACAGATTGGGTAGAAAAACAGACAGAGATAGATAGATAGATATACCCAGATAAAAATAGAGTAGATAGATACAATACACACAAAAAAAAAAAATAAATAAATAAATGAAAGTGAGAAACATTAAGAAAGGGACATAGGTGTGATTTTCTCCATCCCTGAAATTATCTCTTGAACTTGTCAAATGCAATGCATGTACAAAACAGAACTCAGGCAATATACATTTTAACAAGTGATAACAGTTTGATAAAACAGGACAATGACAAAACAATGAGGAAGTGCTCCTAGATTAGATCAAAGCACAGTGAAATAGATTACTCATTTAATTTCTCCTGATTTAGAATTTGGGAAAGTACAGCCAAAATTGATTTTTTTTTTTAAGTAGTTGCTTGATCAGTGATTTTTTCTGAAGGTGGTCACTCACTGGGGGTCAATTAACATTAGCAAATTGTCAGTGCATAGAAAAACAGTCAATAGCAGGTGGTCACTGATGAAGAGGGTCGGATACAGCAGGTTCCACTGTATATTCACATGTTCTAGTATATACATTCTAATCACTTTAAGATTGCAAGAGCATGAAACTTTAGTAGTAACTGAAAATATCCTTTGTATTGATGTTGTGAAGCATTTTTTGGTCCGTCTAGATAGTCTAGGCATTGAGCACTTTAATTTACTACATAAGTAGGTGTTTGCTTTTTGGGTTTGTTCCCCCCCACCCATTGTTTTGGATTCTTTTTTTATCTAAAGTTTTATCTCTTTTAGAAAGTTGACTGTTGATCGCACTAACATTGTGTGTGTGTGTGTGTGTGTGTGTGTGTATCTCCAAATGAAAAACCTGGTGTGGGTGACAAAGTGAACCTCACTGCTGAGCTTGAAAAGGACCTCCAATCCATAGTGGACTGGGGTAGGAAATGGCTTGTAAATTTCAATGCTTTTAAAACGAAGCTGCTATCAAATAACCACCACAGACAATCGCATCTACCTCCCATTAGCATGGTACAGGCTTGCCTCCCAGAGAGTAAAACACTATGCCTCCTTGGCCTTACTCTCTTGGTGGACCTCAAATGGAATGATTATATCGAATCCATTGCCAAATCCGCTGCTATAAAAGTCGGCTCTCTGTGCAGGGCCTGGAAGTTTTTCCCCGTCTGAATCTATCCTGCACATATATAAATCTACCATCTGCCCGTGTATTGAATACTGCTGCCACATCTGGTCGGGTGCTCCTGATACTCTCCTCGGGCTTCTTGACAAAATACAATGGAGAATCTGTAACGTGATTGATACTGACTTGGCAGACCGCTGCAATCACCACCGGCGCAATCACTCTCTCACCGGCGTGACGTGGCTTCCCTGTGCCTCTTCTATAAATACTTTCACGGCTTCTGCTCTGATGAACTTAGATCATTGGTGCCGCCTTGGTACGAATTTACACGAGATACTAGATTAGCAACTAGGTCCCACCCTTTTACAGTAAAACAGATAAGATATAACCTTAATTTCTACTCCAACAGCTTCTTTTCTCACGCTTCCCGCCTGTGGAATTCCCTTCCACATGTCTGCTTTCCCGACAGCTACAATCTCCAGGAGTTTAAATGTAAGGTCAATAGACACCTCCTATCACACTAACTTGCATCTATTCTCCCAACACTCTCACCATCTACCCAACCCTCATTCTCGGTATCCTTACCCGTCTATCACCCTCCTTCTGACATTTCCTATATCTAACCATCCTTTCTCACCACTTTCCCCTCTATGTAACCCCCTGCACAATAGTGGCAGTAAAATGCCTTGCTCGGGGTAAAACGATTATAAAAAAAAAAATTAAAAAAAATAAGGAACGAATAAAATAATTGCAATGTTCAAAACATTAATTCAAAACAGTGCTTAATATAAAAATAGAGCAATGAATATTATTAATTATTGCTTCAAAATATGTACAAACGACAAACTACTACAAAATTGTACATTGTTTCAATGTTGAAACAAAATGTACAACTTTGTAGTAGTTTGTACATGTTCTAAAGTCATAATAATATATAAATAAAGGTACTTAATTGTTAAACTATGCTAGATTAATGATTAATTACTTCAAAAGTACATAAAACTTTCTGGTGCTGTGGTAAGTAGTTACTAGTATATATTTTGTCATTCACATAGCCAATGAAACATTAGGAGGACAATGTTTGCATGATGACAGCTTGTATTGTCATTTAACAAGTGCAGAAAATAAATGATCAAGTGAATGTTATCACTCAAGTGGATAAAGCACCAACCAGAAGAAAAGCAGTCAAATGTAAACAAAACAATACTGTCTGAAAATCCCCTTGACCAATTGTTAAACTTTCACCACAGAATGTTATTTTAAACAACATTTTTGTATTTTTCAATATTGAGTTTATGAGGCATTCAATAAGCACAACTCTTTAGATTGATAACTCAAAATCATTTAAGGATGGGATGAAATTGTCCCATTTAAGTGACTGACAATTGCAATCATTTACAAACATTACCAACTACTATAAATTATAGATATTTTGTTGGGACATACCTATCCTATGATTATAAACGTTCAAAGTAATAAAGAACATAACTTTGATAGCTTCACAAAATGTCACATTCAACTTAATTTATTATTGTGTACGGAGCTGTGTCTGGTTGAGATTTGGCAATTCAGATTTAAGTAGCATAGTCTTCATTTCACTCCAAGCAAAGCAATAAAGTCACTAAGATGTAAAGGGTTACTGAGTATGAGAGAATATAAGAAAGAAAACATTATTAAGGAGAGAAAACAGTACAAGAACAGTAATTGAGACAACAGAAAATAATGATTGACATTGCATTTTAACTTCTTAAGATCAATGTTGACAGGAAAGCAAAACGCCAGAAATGAAGTGCAAGAGAAAAAAAAAAACTTGAAATAGAACTTTACTATTACATTTAGTCATTTCCATTGCAAAATGACGAGACATTGCTGTCAATCTAATCAGTCAGTCAAGTGCCATACATGATAAACAACTGGACGATCTGGTCTCAAAAGAGAAATGACTAATTGGACAGAATATTTTCCCACAGTAATTGACATTCGTTTCACTGGTAGACTAGTTGTCCATCAAGGCTATTTAACCCATAGCTGAAGAGAGAAGAGATAGATTAATACCTTTCGCAAGGGTATTTGCATGTAAGTGAAGGCAATGAATTCAACTGAAATTCAAACTCAGCTCTCCAATTTCTTGTTCCGAGCCAATATTCACTGCATCACAATGCACATCCTATCAGAATGAGAAATCAGGGAGCCAAGTTCAAATTCCAGTAAAATTCATTGCATTCACTTATATGCAAATACCCTTAGAAAAGGTATGAATCCATCTCTTCTTCCAGCTATGGGTTAAATAGCAGGACAAATTGGGTTCTATAGCCTTGGTTGGCAACCAGTCTACCACAGAAAGTAATAGCAACCTACTGCAGGAAAATCTTTTGCCCTGTCAGTCATATCTCTTTTGAGACATGATTGCCCAAGCATGTATCACATATGGCACTTAACTGTCAATCTAGTACTGTGTATAAATTTGTAAAGTTTAAGTACCAAAGAAGAAAGCTCATCAGAACAACTACCATAAAAATATTTATAGAAAAAGTTCAAGGAATCTATATTATGGTACTGAGAAAGTGACTGAAGTGAGATGTAAGGTCAGGACCAATAAGATTGCAGATTCTTTGTATTTTATCAAAATCACTTAATATGTAGCAGAAATACCAGACCAGATGTGGCAGCAATAATCAATGTACTTATACCACACAGAGCAGCTAGAAGATAGTTACAAACATTGAACTGCAAAAAATGTCTTAAATGATTTATAACTTCTGTACTCACCATAAAGTTACATCATTTTTTAGAAAAAAAAATTAATAAAATAACTTTTGAAAATAAAATGTTTTGATGAAAGCACATGACATATCCAGTTTCTTACTCCTTCAATATTGACCAGGAATAAAGTTTAACTTCATTGATTAATTAGGGGAAAAGACTTTATCAAATACTATAGCAAAATGTACAAATAGCTGAAGCACTTATTAAACTTAAATAGTTACCCCATTTGATATTGTTCAAAGAGAAAAAAAAAAATGCCAGCAACCAATGAAAAATGTTTCATAATGCAAAAGGATTAAGTATTAATCTATAAAGACTATGTCTTCTGTTATCTATGACAAAAATAATTATAAAAGTACTGCAATTTTTTTTATAGCTCTTCTAAGAGAAATAAGAAATTGCAGTGAGTAAATAAATAGCAAAATTCAGTTACTAAATTACTTGCATAAAAAAGTAACATCTGTATTTGATTATTAACAATCAGCCTGAAGTGGTCTATCTAACTCTAGAGCATTTTTCAACAAGAAATCTCAAACACAAAACTACAAACCACTTTAAACACATTTGATCATTCACAGTACCTTATTCCATAAATTGCATAAATCTTTTTTTTTAATTTCTGACAATAGGAAAAAAAGCACAATATATTAAAAATATTGTTCATTTTTCCTGCACCTTCAATGTTAGAATCAAATACACCAAAAATACACCAATCTTTATAATTATAATTCTTTTCAATGTCCTGTGATATGATGTTACAAAAGTAACCCTTTTTTAATGAAATCAGTAAAAACTAAATACTAACGAAATTAATAAAAGTTATCTATTTTTATCAAGCAGGACTTGCTATTAAAAAAGAAAAAAAAACATTTTCAAGTTTTGTTGTATAAAATTTAAATATGAAATATATTAATATCAGGATTCATTCTGACTAGTATCTGTAACTTAGTTGTTTTTATCATCTGCTTGAACCAATCGTATTAATCAAAATAATATAAATGAAGATAAATGTCTAAATTATTTCATTTCTTTCAAGATTAACTAGTCAGTAGTTATCGCCAATGTTTCTAAATAACCAAATTAAAAAGAAATAACATTAAACCTAATACTTTGGCAACAGATATATCCAAAAGAATAAAAAGACTTCAAGAATTTTTGGCAGTAAAATTTTCATATACTCTAAATATTAAATATATTTTACTTAACCTATACAAAATCTTGAAGTAATATTCATCATTTATATTTGCATATGATAAAACAGAATTATCATGTTAATTTGAAAAAACCCAAAACAATGTAGTCATAAAATACTGTGAAGTGGCAAAAGAAGAAACTGAAGATACTACTAAAAAGAAACAAAATATCTAAGTGCAATAATTTATTTACAAGAGCATTTCTATGTAACATATACTTTGATTTACTCTGTATTTACAAATATGATAATCTACTTTGTGTTAATGCTGCATATCAATAAAAGCATTAATCATTTAAAGTGATCATCTATTTTTGAAGAAGCCAACTTTACAGAAAAACCTGATAATAAATGGTAATGACTAATTTCATTTATATAAAGCTCCATTCTAACCAGAAAAAAATTAGAAAAAAATCTGAACATTAAATACATTCAGAAGAAAAACACAAAGCAAATGTTGAACGTCAAGTATGAATAAATAATAAATATGCAATTTTTCCTCATCAAATACAATTGAAAACTGACATCACACACACATACACACACAGTCTGCTCTTTGGTAGTAGTAGGATATTCTACTTGTCTGGGGTTTCTTGGGTTAGGTGGGAGTGGAATGAAATGTTGACGGAAACTATGGTGTGGTCAGAGTTACCGAGTGGACAGAGTTGTCTGGTAGTGCAAGAATCTGGGATGGAAGTGAAGCAGAGGTTTCTAGCAGTGAGTCCTTTACATTAGGGTTGTCGGAGAAACGTGTGGGGAAGTTCACCACTTGTGTAAGGGATTGGGTGATTGAAAAATTCATGGTGTGGACACCAGCAGGGTCGGATAGAGTTCTCCAGCCACTTGGTGTGGTGGGCGTTAAAGTCACCAATATCAAATACATCGAATAAAGTCAACTCCAATTCCCTCAATAAGTACAAAACATGAAAATAAACTATCAAAGAATATTCAACACAAAATAAAAGAAAAATTGAAAGTGAATTAGAGAGGGGTCAACCAAAAGCCTATTTAACAGATAATTCAAATCTATTTTATGACAACATTCAAAAATGATTTCATTTCTCTGGTTTAATACCAAGCTAGTTTATCTGAACTTATTTATTATTTTTTCATCTAAGCTTAATTTACATCTATTTCTGAAACTATTGAGAGGGGATAAGATTTACCTATAATCTTCCATTCAGTCTTTGGGGAGAGGTTTCTGTCTTAATTCCTAGAAATATTTAGAAAGAGCGGTTTGACATTTTAGATGGGATTCGAAGAAAGAGTACTTATGATTATACAATCTTTGTTTCCAGGATCCTGTAGAAATTCCAATATATACTTTTTTATTCTTTTAGTATTCTTTAGATAAAACAGTTGCTTGATATATAACTTTTTCAGATTTGCATATACCTCCAACTCGGTAGTTACTTTTGATTCTACAATTAAAAGAGGGTTTACTATCTATTTAGCGATTGATATAAAATTTGTCTAATATTTTATTATTATGTGAATTAATGATGTTGTAAATGTTACTTGTGCAAGAGTAACTAATTTTTAATGTTTTTTTCTATTAAAAATCTTACTTAGTGGGTTATTTGGGTAAAAATGTTTGTCGGTCAATTTCAGAACATATTGACTGATATAAATGTTAGTTAGCAAAAAGTGGAGGTGAATCATCTAACTCTTCCTTTTTTGTTTCTAGTATTATATATTTTAGTGTCTTTGCAAGCTTTTAGCTAGACTAATTCTTGTTTAAAACCACCTTTTTTTAGGGTGTTATTATAATGGGTTTTATTTTCAAAGATAATTTATTGATTCTGGTATTTACAGTGGCAAGAATTTGTTTGATTATTTAGTAGGGATGGTTAGAGTTAACATACACACACACACATATATATATATATATATATATATATATATATATATATATATAATCTCTCTGAACCCATTTTCTCTATCTTTGTTTTTATCTCCCATCAACCAAAAATACTTTTTTTTTTTTTTTAATTATTTTGTTATGAATGCTGTGCCTTCCAGTCTTATATTTGAGAACCTTTAGAAAATGTTAAATGGAACTATTTAATTTATAAAACTAATTTTCCAGTGACAATCTAACAATATAATCAAATTATCATCTTTAATGAAAATATAAATCTAACCTGTTAAGCTGGACTGGACCTATTAAAAAAAAATTGATAGATTAGATTATATTAAGAGCCTTTCAAGCAGAGGAATGGATTGATAGAGAAAAAAAAATACTCCAAAATGAAAGGCCTCTAGATCATCTTTAAATACTTCCAAATATTCACATGCCATGGAGATTAGTTTGGATCAAAAATATTACAATAAAGAGACTAATGGGATTAATTTCAGCAAACACAAAAATACATACACACTAAATAACAAAAGAGAAGTTAATCTGAAATCTATAATTACAAAATAATACTTTATATTTTCTGTAATGACAGAATGAAAAAAATTCAACTTTACCTGAGAGAGAGAGAGAGAAACTGCATGTGTAGTTATCAAATATAGTGTGATATACATTGCTCTTCTTGGAAATACAAAGTTGTTATAACAAGTACATACACAATTTTCAACACAGACTTAAAACAGTCATTTATTTGTTTTATCAGATTGTAGTTAGAGGATACAGGATATCCTGGATTTAGCTTGGAATTGCAAGCAATTTTTTTTACAAATGGTATTTTTTCTGGCTGCAAAAAACATTTTTTTATAAATTACCATTTTTTTTTATTGTCTATTTTACAAAAAAAGATTTTACCTCACATTCTAATTTTAATAAACTTTAATTTTTCTTTAATCTTAAAAATCCATCTAATTAATACTGAAAATGTCTTAGTTCCTCCATGTCTATTTAAGTTATTAACAATGAAAATTATACCTAAAAAGTAACAATGTATATCAGTTTAATTAAATGACCAGAACAGCTTCTCATGATTAGGTAAGACTTGAATTGTTTATTTCTGAAGTTGATCATTGGTCAGTGAAACTGAATAAGGAGGTAACACAAAGTTAAATAAAATTAAACTTAATTTTTTTTATAATTTGTTTATAAGAATAAAGATATTCTACAGTTTTTCCTTTGTGCTTTGACATCCATTTCCATTAGTGAAATATTGTAAAAATATTGTTTGCTAAATAAAAGATAGCACATGACCATAGCAACAGTTACTGAAAAGCATTATATGATATTCAATTTGACAAATACCCGCAGATTCTCATCCAACTCCACATTTGACTCATCTGGAGTACACCCACCCGACTCCCCTATTAGAACTGAGGCCAAACTGCACGACATATATATTACTCCAACAGTAGTATCCCGAGTAATCTCAAAACTCGACCCCATAAGGAGAGTGGAGACGATGGAATCCCGGTGATAGTCCTTAAGAGGTGTGCTCCTGAACTTTCCCCTGTCCTCTCTAAACTGTTTAACTACTGCCTTTCTGCTTCCTGCTTTCCTGCATGCTGGAAGTTCTCTTCAGTCATTTCTGTATTTAAGAATTGTGGTGAACCCTCGGACCCATCCAACTATCATCCTACCGATATTCGGGAAAGTCTTCTACCGATATTCGGGAAAGTATTCGAGGCCATAATCAATGCTGAAATAGTCCAACATCTTACTGCCCACAAACTCTTCTCTGACAGGCAATATGGCTTCCACTTTGCCAGGTCCATGGCCACTTGCTAACAACCGTAATGGAGTACATGCTCCAGACCCTTGATGAGGCTCGCGCAGTTTCTCTGGGCATCTCCAAGGCTTTTGACAGGGTTTGGCACTCTGGCCTCCTATGCAAGCTACGGGGTTACGGTATTACCAGTCACCTGCTTGACCTAATCCAATCTTTTTTAAATAACCGCAAAATGAAGGTCGTTTTGAATGGGCATGCCTCTTCATACTACAGCACGAATGCTGGTGCCCCACAGGGCTCTATCCTGGGCCCGACGCTCTTCCTTATTTTCATCAACAACCTCCCAGATGAGATCAGTTCCCAAGTAGGCATCTATGCAGACGACACCACAATATATTCCCGCACCAGTAAGAAACCTGTCATGGCGGACAGACATAATCTCGCTGCTGACCTTGAACAGGATCTACACTCTATGGTGAATTGGGGCAAGAAGTGGCTTGTCAACTTCAATGCGTCTAAGACCAAGCTGTTGTCTGCCAACCATCACAGGCAACCTCACCTGCCTCCCATAAGCATGGACCAAGCGATTCTCCCTGAGAGCAACACACTACGCCTCCTTGGCCTTACCCTCTCCTCAGACCTCAAATGGAACCACTATATTAATTCCATTGCTAAATCTACTGCTAAGAAGGTTGGGTCACTATGCCGATCCAGGATGTTTTTTCTGCCTGAATCCATTCTGCATATATACTAGTCAACCATCCATCCGTGCATGGAGTACTGCTGCCATTTACACTGATCTGTGAAATTTGAAATTGAAATACTATTTTTTGCAATGGGTTGCAATTTTCTTTTTTTTCTTTTTAGTGTATTTAAATTTAGTGTGTCTGTGTGTGTGTGTCTTAGGTTTAACAAATTTTGTTTAGGGATGTCTTGTATTTTTTTATAAATATTTTTCCTGTATCATGAGTGTGTCATAATTTGCATTTTGGTAGATGGGCATTACTTTGAATTTACCGCCACTACATTTGTGTAAATGTTGGAAAATGTATGATCTCCTGTTATTGGCTATTTTAATGTTACTTCTGTGCAGGGTTATTCTTTTTTTCAGGCTTTGTGCCGCCCCCACATATATTTTTTGTGCATTCATCACATTTTAGAGCATAAATTATATTTTTAGAGTTGCAGCTCAGACTTGTTTTTATTTCGAATGTAGATGCATTTTCAAACTTGAAGTGGTTTCTTTCTATTATTATCTTCTTTTTGTTGCATTTTGTGACGCCCTGAATTTTGATGAGGTTAGTATGTTTTTAAATTTTGGGGTTGGTGTTTGCTTTTAACTATTTTAGTTGTCTTTAAGATTTCCTTTATTTTATCATTTGTGTTGAGTAATTTTATGTCTTTATCTTTGTAAATAATTCTGGATTGCTTTTGTTGGGTGTGGAGACATACATGAAAATGTTTCCTTTTTCATGTTTTTTTTTCTATTCTGGAGAGATTCTAATGGTATTTTTTTTTTTTTACCAGTTGCCAGTTGGAAACCCTTGTTTATTAAGGGAGTGGGGGCATCCTCTTGTTGTATATTTTATAGTTCCTCTAGGTATATTTTACAAAGGGTTTCGTCAGCTACTATTGTGTCAATTCATTGTGCTAGGGTGTAGGGGATGGATTTTAGACAACTTTTAGGATGGTGACTCTTGAAATGGGGTATTGTTGGGTGTCTGTGGGTTCATGGTAAACGTCTGTGATGATGTTTTTGTTTTTTATAAAACACACACACACACACACACACACAAAAGAATACATTCACAATTTTGTTAGAACAAAGGAAATTACAGGTGATACTTACCACCTGACATTGTTTTATATATTTCTAGAAGTATAACAAAATTACATGGCTTCCATTGTAAACTGTCAGAAAAATTAAAAGATGTTTTAACATGAAATTGAAGAAAACAGAATTTTACACTGACTCTTACAGGAATCAGGTAAGATTGACAGAGGAAAACAGTGAAAATAACCTACTTAACAAGATTGTGTAAATCATTGGCAGAACAGGGATTAGAAGAGATAGTAAAAAGGCAAAGCTTACTAAGAGCTAGAATGGTCATGAAGTTGTGGAGAGCTATGATCTCCCCCATCCTGAAGGAACATAGTATATAGAAAATTTACAAATATATATAGAAGTAAATGGAAGGATCCCATTCTCTACACACAATGTCAAAAGCAATTCCTTGGTTTAAAATCTTTAAAAAAAATTATAATTTATCATTATTTATATAAACTAGTATAGTACTTGTCAAAACCAACAAGATCCTTCACATGTAGATCTGCACTTCTACTTGAAATCAAAGCATCTCTGTGCTCAGCCTAGAATAAAAGTGTCGTTTCTAGTACTTTTCGGATCAGTATACATTCATTCAATTTTCTGGCTACAAACAAAGTATAGTATCTGTTGTTCTTTGCTGTTATGCAGGATATCAATGTTTCTACCACTTTTGGCAGTTTTTGGCTTTTCCAGTTTTGCAGTAACATATCAATTGAATCCTGTTGCCTCTATGACAATGGTTATATGGACTTTGCAATGTTTGTTTTTGGCTTATATATACACGTATGAGCACCTCACATGTAACCATGGTCAGATACTAACACTGAGGAGGGTAGGTAAATACAGACCAGTGCACATTTACCCACCCTCCAAGCTGGGATTTAAGTGTAGCATGTTTTGGTTTTCTTTTTTCCTCTGATGTGTTCTAGTGCAGGATATCAGAAATAAATTTCTATCTTCAGACAATGAAGTGAGCCTAGTACAGGAAATTCCAAACAATAGCAGCACAAATATTACACTATAATATTTGAGGGTCAAGGTATACCACTGATTCTCAGCAGTGCACATAGATCCGCTTGATCGAAAGCCAGTGTCAAGCCATACATATATAATCTGATCATTTTTAGTAGATACAATGCTAGATAATGGCTTGGCATTGATAATCAGAGAGCTGAGTTCCAATTCCCATTGAGTTTGTTATATTTATTTATGTGCAAGTACCCTTGGGAAAGGGTATAAATCCATCTCTTCCTCCCAGAGATATGGGTTAATTAGTAAGACTTATCACTCAAAAACAATGTATCAATAAACCTTATACAATCTAAAGATATTTTCTGGCTTTAAATAACCCGCAAAGAGTTGATAAATTGTAGAAAACAAATCAATCAATCATTTTATCATCATGGTGGAAGAAGTTAAATAACAGATCTGAGTGTAGTATCTGTATGCTGTATAAAAAAGTTACACATGCATGCACAAAAAAAGCATGTGTGTACTGAAAAAGTTCTTTATAAATCTTAAGCCAGACATGAGCAAACCTCTTTTTAGAAGTGGGTCACATAATCAATTACTCATCACAAGGAAGTCAGAACTACCAAAAAATAACAAGATTGTTAAGGAGAGTAATTATCAACATTCATCTTTGCATTGGGTTACTTGCTTCCAAGGTTGGACTGATCAATTGGACTGACCTGACACATTTCTAACATCTATAGCTGCACCGTGCAACCTGGTATTGTAAACTTTCTTCCAGACAAGCAGCAAGTCATGTAGATACTTCTTTACAAGTTTGTATGCATGCAAGCCATCTTCAATTAGATCTTAAATTATAAGTATTTAATTTATTCATTCTGGAAGTCTTTCCACATATCAATCAGTGCAGATACAAATTAAAAATCAGTTATCAGGATGTGTGATTTATATTATTTTAATAATAATAATAATAATAAAGATATAGCAAATAAGATTTTATAAAATTTAGTTGCAATGGTTGCTCTGAAAAAATATAAATAAAAAAATAATGTCTCTTATTTTATTATAAGAGCTTACAAAATCTAAAACAACTTTTGGTGGGATGGCACTTGAGGTTAAACCTTCATGCCAATTTTTTTTATTTTTTTTACATTCTTACAGATAGCAGCTTATCAGTCTGTCAAAACAGCTTTTGACATAAAAGTTCATACCAAGCAAAACAGTGTCATCAAATTTTTTCATGCATTTACTGACATTCATCAGAACTTGCTGAATGTTTAGAGAGATCAAGCAGTGGATGTGAGCACAGTTTAATAGTGCTTAATGTGTTTCAGCACTGATGTTGACCTAATAAGTGAAGAACATTGCAATCACTTCATCTGTATGATTCAGTGGATTATAACAAGGGTACTCGGTATAAGGCTGAAAGTTTCCAAAACATTGAAGCAACCTATGTTGATAAGATCTGTTTGTCAAAAGTTTGTGTGAGGTTGGTCCCACAGGCACTTATATAAAAAGACCAAATACAAGTTTCTAAGTTAATGATTTCCTGAATTGCAGTTTATCATTATGTCAGTCAGTTAAATGCCATACGTGAAACATGCTTGGGCGATCATGTCTCGAAAGAGACATGACTGACTGGGCAGAAGATTATCCCACAGTAAGTTGCCATTGCTTTCTGCGGTAGATTGGTTGCCAGCCAAGGCTATAGAACCCAATCTGTCCTGTTATTTAACTCTTAACTGGAGGGAAGAGACAGATTTCCCAAGGGTATTCGCGCACAAGTGAATGCAATGAATTCAACTGGAATTTTAACTCAGCTCTCTGATTTCTTGTTCCGAGCCGATATCCACTGCACCACAACACACATGTACTGAAATCAAAATAACAATCCATGGAGTGGCTACATGCAAATTTCCCCATCAAAGAAAAGGTGATGTGCAGTGTCTTTTTTAGATGAGAAAAGCATTACCCCTTTTGGAGTTCCAGGACCTTGGATAAGCCATCAACTCTAGCAGTTACATTGTGGCACTAAGCTGAAGATCCAAATTCCTAGATTCAGACCAGCAAAGAAGACAGCCTTTCACTTACAATATGACACACCTTGCACCATACTAGTTTGAAGACTATAGATCATGTGGCAAATTGTGTGAGGACTGTTTTAACATACAGAACATAATCCAAATTTGACACTCAACTTGATGTTTGTTACCATGAAAGATGAACTAAGAATATTTTCTTGATGATTATGCTGATATTAATGATGTGAAAAAGTAGAGGACTTCCTCTGATACAGATTTGTACAAGTCTAATATGAAAGCTTTTGTTTTTTGTTGGTGAAAACGCATAGTCAACTGTTGTGTCTATGTGAAGGGGATATAATAGAAACCTGGCTAAATCAAAAGATTTCATTTTGCTTCTGTATCTGCTAAAGTTTCAATGGAAATAGAGAAGTAAGAGTTTCAGTATGTCTCTCAAATTTATTGTCCCATGAAAATTGATTATAAGTATCAGCAAAGAGGAGCCTTGTTATCTACCATATGATGTCTTATGGGTACAATGAGCAAGAAAAGTATTATATAGATGTTAGAAAATTGAACAGTTAATTTTGAAAATCATGCTTTTCACAAAGACATTTGTATCAAATAAGATTAACACAAGAATGAAACATCTTTAATGAATACTGATAGTCTATTTCATTCAGTGACTGAATGAACACACAAATACACACAAGTGGATTCTGAAGATTCTGGTTAAAATAATAATGTAACCCTTTTTCTTTTGAAGTGCTACATGACAAATTCTAGTAAGTTATATACAATGCTAGTAACAAGGAAGAATTCATCATATCAATACAGTTTATAATGAAATAAAATTCAAAGATATTTGAACTCATGCCTGCCAGGTCATGTAATGGTAAAATTTTTAAAAATAATACAAAAGTATTTAACAGGCTAGAAATCTAAGAAATATATATCTACAGAATTAATGTGTTTTATTTTTTAATTCAACATTTTCATTAAATGTTATTTTTAGCATCTAAATAAATACAGGTGTTCATTAAAAATAACATTTGAATATATAAAGTAAAAAGATAAAATTTAAATAACTACAATGTATCTGCTTTTATTTTTCAGTTTTTCTCCAGATTTTTTACTACCAAAATGTTTAAATTTGGAATCATCTATCCAAAATATGTTTTGCTAAATTATGAAAATTTTGCATGAGAAACATTTTGCTTTCACCATTAACCCTTTATCAGACTTAAGATTATCAAAATTTTAGAAGCAAAATGTGCTAAATGTTAATTCAACACTGACTAATGTTGATGTTTTGTTATGACAGTGTTTTCATCATTTATTTTTTTCAATTTTGATATCAAGGCAGGTAAGCACCAATTGAAATTGCCAAGAAATTGAAGATTCATTACAAATGTTGACAGAAAAAGAGCTGAAACACCAAAAGATAACTACTATTGAAAATAAACACTTGATTATTGAGGGCAAATCAAATAGAAGGAAAACCCACTACAAAGTCGACAGCTGAACTTAGTGTTGCTCAACTGCGAAAAATCAACTTCAGTCAGTGAGGCTCAGGAGGTTCATAGCCATCCCCCACCTCTTATGGGCCAAAAAGCATAAGAACTGGGGACATTGCAATAATGACAAAATGTATTGTGGACAAACATGTCTCAATTTGAAATTTTTAGTAGTAAGAGGAGTGTATAAACCAAGAGAAAGACTGAATGAGTCATTCCAACAGTTAAGCATATTTTAAATATGCTGTTGTATGATAATTTTTAATAGTTAAATATTTATTTTTGTCAGAATAAAAAATACACTGTAGTTACTGAAATTTTATCTTTTACTTTAAAAATACCTAATTTTAAAGTGTTTTTTTTTATAAATAAATACAGGGTGACCCCCCCCCCCCCAAACTGTGTACACACACACCTAATGCACATGCAAAAAGGCTTCAAAATCTCAGTAATTAAAAAAAAATCTGTCAGTTAAAAAAAAAAGTACATAGAAAACTATCTGGATTTTTATGTTGCTTTTGTGACTCCCTCCACCCATCACTGTTTAAAATATCAGTTACAATACAAAGTTTTCAAATTTTCAAAGAAGTGACTTCTTGATAATATCAGAATGGGAAGATAATCCAAGAATGCAGCCTTGTTAAGAAGTGTCCAAAAAACATACAAGTCAACCCAAGCCATCAATGATTGTGCCAGCACAAAGTCATGAGTTATCATGACTGAGGGTCTGAGCAAAATGGCCTTGTTCAAATTAGTGATCACACCAGATTATGCGCTCTGTCACAAAAAAAAAAAAAAAAAGTAACTAATGTCTGCTCAGCATAAGAATTACAAAGTCACCTGAGTAGGTCATCTGCAAAAAGATTAGTTAGCCATCCTAGTAGAAACTCATATTCAGAAATATGCAGCCAACCATTCTAAGAAAAACCATAATATACAAGAGGGTGTTGAAAACCCCTTAGCATGTACAGTCAGTCAGTCAAGTGCTATACATGATACCCACTTGGATGATCATGTCCTGAAATAGGCACAACTGATTAGGCAGAAAATTTTCCTGCAGTAGGTTGCCATTACTTTCTGCAGTAGACTGGTTGCCAACCAAGGCTATAGAATCCAATCTGTCCTGCTATTTAACCCATGGAGAGAGAAGCAATGGATTTATACCTCTCCTAAGGGTATCTGTGTGTATGTGAATGCAACAAACTCAACTAGAATTTGAGCTCGGCTCTCTATATCCACTGCACTACAACACACATACCCACCTCCCAAAAGCTAACTAAATGACTAAGAACTTCTTGATCAGGCCAAGAACTTATCTGCAGTTTCAGACATATCCTTTGCTTTCTTTGTATTACTAAGTTTACTTACAAGTGATTCTATTAATTTCAAGGTCTTGCATTAATAAATCACAACTAGTATTATACATTCATAATGCACTTCATATTTTAAGCATATTATCAAGGCACTTTTTATTATGTCTTTTTATATTCAATACTTACAAACCATCATTACATTTTTATTTATTCTATGTAGGTGCTTCCACTCATTTTCAATATCTAAATTTTAAATTGAATTTTTAAAAATAAAGTTTTCTTGAAACTTTTATTTTAGTTTTAATTGAAAGCTAAAACGATTAAATTTACTATTTCCAGTAAGCAAAATACTCTGGTATATTTCAAACAGAAATTATATTGATTGGAATGTAAAATTTTTCAATTTTTTAAAAATCTTTCAATTTTTCAGCCATTTTTAAGCGATCAACACATTTGTAAACAAAAGTTAATTCTCAGTTTTAAAAATCTTGCAAAAATAAAATATACATCTGTGAAACATTATTTTGGAAAAATTAGCAAATTTAATGTTAAATTAATCTGATTTACATAAGTATTACTTATTTATAACATGAAATTTAAAACTATTTCTGAATCACAGAGTTGAACTTTTTGACCTGTCTGTCACATATCAAATGTGTTGACAGGTTGTCAGATGAAAGATAATTGTATGGCAATCACAAGTGACATAATTGTACAAATTTTGGGGGGATAAGAGGAGAAAACTCTGAATAAACATGACCTTTTAATTTGCACATAGAAATTACCATACAAAAAAAAAAAAAATTAAAAATGATTTTAAAAGTTGGGAATCAAAATGATTTGTATTAAACTTTCATTTTCAATTACTAAATAAAATCTTTGCTCAATTACTTTTTAAACTAACCCCAATAAATCTTTGAAGTATTTTAAAATTATTTTTGAAACTTTATAAATTATTATAATAAAAAAAAAATTAAAATTCTTTTAAAATTTCATGAATAACAAAAAAAAATGTTTTTCTTCCAACTATGTCCTTATTTTTTATTATTAATTCAAGCAATTAAAAGCTCATCAAATTAAATAATGTCATAGTTATATTGCATTTTTTTTATTTTAATATTGGGAGCAGATTCTCAGAAATATGGGAAAAATTATTCAAAATAATAGATGATTTACAATCTCCAATGCAATCTGCTTTTAACTAATAAAACCATTAATCACAACAAAATTTAATTTAAAATTTCATGAATTTACATGGAAGTGGGTAACAGATGTGTAAAATATAGATATCTTTTTTTTACCAATATTTGTTTTTAAATAACTTCAAAAATAATTTCATTCATTTGTGAATAAGTCCCGAAAGTTTCATTAAAATCTGACAATTATCTGATTTTTGCAAGAATTTCCAAATTAATGTGTTTGTTACCAGAAAAAAACTTATGTAATATTACATTTTCCATTGTAAACTCTCCTAATTTGGTCAAAACATGATTTTTTTTATCAACATTTCAAACATGTTAGAAGGAATTAGAAAAAAAATTTTTTTTAAATACTTTGATTTTTTCTGTTAATAATAATATAAACATTTTGATGGAAAAAGTTTGGGACCTTTTTTATTCATACTACGCTGTTTTTTAGCAATTTAGTGGAGGTAACTAATTTAATGTTATCACTTGTAGATATATTCCTGGACTTCTTCCAGTTTTTCCTTCCCCTAATCTTTTATTTCATTATTTTCATTTTATTTCTGTTCATTCTTAAAGAGACATCGAGACTTCTATTCAGATCATTTAGCATTTTCTGTAATTCCTCAGATGATTTTGATGTTAGTACAATGCCATCAACTAATTGCAGATTGTTCAGATATTCTTTTTATGCTTACTTCCATTCTTTCTCAAATCATTTTTTGAAAGAGACTTTCATGATATGCTATAAATGTCTATTTTTTTTTTTCAATTTATCAACATTTATCAAAATTAGTCTGAGTCAAGGATTTATTTTAGGCACAAGTTTTCCTTAAAAAAGAAAAAATAGCCAGCTTTATTTATTTCATGACATGTTCACCTCCCAATTTACCAGTCTTCAATTTACCAATCTGTAATATTGATAAAGACACTTCAAAATATATCATCAACAAATTAATTATTAAACAAAAATTATTTTATAGGATACAAAGCCTATATCATCCAACAATTAACTGAAACACAAAAAGTAAAATTGCTCACCCGCAAAATTGGATCAGAATGACTGAAAACATTTTGGAAAAACCAAACCAAAACTAATTTCACAAGCCAGTGTGAAAATTAAGATTCTGGAATCTGATTGGATAGGAAATAGCAAATTGAACTATGACCCCCAGCCAAATTTTCTTAACACCTAAAAAAAAAAAAAAAAAAAAAAAAAAAAATGGGTTTGCAGTTGTATCTGATCACATGACTGGATTTCATTACTTATTCAAGTCTCTTGACTGGCCAAAGATAGTCCAACAGGAGCAGGGGTCTCGTCACAATGTAAGGGAGAAATTTCAAAACACCGACTGTTATGTCTTATCGATATACAAACCATCATTACATTTTTCTTTCTCTCATTCCAATTTTCCTTTCTTTGTCTTCACTCACATGCTGTCAAAGAAACAACAACAACATATCTTCAACTGACTCCTAAAATTTAACTTCGATAAGTACCATTTTCCTTTATTACTTCACCTTCCTTTTCACTTTCTCGCCGGCCATAAAAAGAAACGTTAATCTTTAACCTGTTAATCTTTCTACATAACGTTAACCTGTTAATCTTTCTACATACACACATTCTGCTTCTTACTACTATCTCTCTGGAACATTTAACTCTTACAAATTAATTAACTATGAACATTTTCTTACAAATTTCTTATTCTGTTCAGTTAGTAAAATTTCACTTATTTTACAAGCAAAACACTTATTTTTCAAACCTTCAATCAACCTTCTGATATTTTAAATTGTTGGGACTTTGGTTGTGTTTAGCATAAGGCCAATTTGATAAACACAACCAAGGCCCCTACAATTTGTCAAGATCTATGATGAGGAGATAGTGCAAAGAAGTGTGAATTCATGTCTTTCTCATGAAAATTTGGGAAAGTGAATATAAATAACTTTTACTGAAATGCAGTATGTTTGGTCTTTTTGATTATTTTTATTCAGACAACAGCTATGTCTATTTGCTAGCATACTTTCAGAATTAATATTTGCTGAAGAGTAAAGAGTTTAAATTATCTACAGGAAAGTGTGGATTCATGCCTTTTCTAATGGCTAAGTATTATGTTGTCATATAATGGTTGCCAATGATTAAGTTAGTATCATGTACACTGTTAATAGTTATATTTCTAATGATTGTGACACCAAGTTATATTTTTACCTGTTATCTTTATGTTACCATACACTGGCCTCAAGAACACACCACAATTCTGATTCTCCAAAACAAAACTGCTATCTATTAATCACCTAAGGGAGCCTTTTCTGCCTTCCATCAACATAGCTGGTGCTAACCTCCAAGAGGTTACTCATTGTGCCTTCTCAGTTAACATTCTCAGCTGACACAAAGGGGAAAGACTATATTGAATTCATAGCTAAGCTGGTAAGAAAGTTGGTTCACTGTGTCAAGCTAGAGAATTTTTCTCTCCAGAATCTTTCTTAGATATCTATAAGTTTACCATTCATCCATTATAACACAAGGAAACCACAAGAGGTTACTGGATGTGGATGAATTAGAAAACAGAAACATTACTAATGAACGAAAAAAAAAAAAAAGTGTAATCAGGAGGGCAGTAGATGGTGACTGATATTAATCTTCAAAAATTTAAATTCAAAGTCAACTGGAAATTATGGAACTGGAAGAGAATTCTACAAGTAAGAAGTGTGAGAAAAACTGTTAACATGGTTACATCTAGCCAACTCAACTTTGAATTGATGAGACCTCTTTGTCAGTCTAGTACAGTACTTAAATTCATAAAGTCAAGGTACTACAGTAAAAAACTTATCTGAACAATTCCCATAAAGGTATTTAGAAAAGGCACAGAGAGTCAACTTCACGGTGATAGGAAAGTGACTGAAACCAAGATGCCAGATCAGGACCATTAATATTGCTGATTTTTTAAATTTTATCAAGGATCTCTAGATATATAGCAAAAGCTCTGAATCATATGTGGCTGCAATATTTTAAGTATTGATGAATGATAGACATAGACAGTCAAGATAAATTCTAAAGAGAAATTGTTGTATGATCAGCATAGACACCAAGTTGAGAGCTTATGTCATTGGGATTCATTAATAAAAATTAAAAACAAAGTAGGACCAAGGATGGAGCTCCAGGGATCACTTATGTCAGAACAAAAGGATCTAGAAAAATGGCCATTCAGTGTAACTTTCCTTTCACAATTTGATACAAAAGACTGGATCAGTTCAAAAATTTGTCCAAAGACACCATAACTTGTGAAGAAGACCTCTATGCCAATCCTGCTGAAAGCTTTTGAGATGTATAAAGAAACAGCTGAGCTTCACTATTCTTATCTAGAGTTTGATAGTTATTTTCAGTACATCAGCAGTTGACCTATAGAAATGAAAACCATATTGCTTGTCTGCAAGAAAGCCCTTTATGGAAAGATACTTAACCAATTTAGCATTGATTAGGGTCTTTAGTAGTTTAGTTCTTAAAAACTAGAATAGATGAGGATTTCAAACAGGCTGAAAAGCAGGAGATAGCAAGGCCCTTATTATACAGTTTATAGAGAACAGGAGACATTATTTGCAGTTTATTACAGGGATACCATCATGCATTATGAGGAACCAGATTAGAGATAATAGCAGAAACCCTAGAAGGGGTTATATGCATATAACTTGACAGGGGCTCATTTCTAGGTGAGAAGTTAGGCAAGAATATTCCAGATGCATCAAGAGTAGAGTTTAGTTTTATCAGCAAAAGATATTAACACTTCAAAGTGATTTAAGAGAAGAGGAAAAGAATACTCTTATTTAATGCACTATTACAGAGCCACCGGTAATCACGAGAGCTGGAATTGTTAGATGCAATATGGTGCCTTATTCTCTCAGCAAACAGAGACTTAGTTTCTTCAAAAACACATTTACATTTATTGCATGCAGCTACTGTTCCATGAGAAAATATTTTATACTAAAGAAATTGGAGCAGATACCACAAATATTTGCTGTTAAATGTTAATAATAAAATTTATACTATAATATTGGTTATTTTTTACTACTAAATAGTTTTTATAAAATATAAAACTGTACACATATTTATTGATCTCACAGCCTGATCTATCTTACTAATAAAACATTCTATTATATCAAAAGGTATTACTCTACAGCAACAATCAAAAAGGTTCCCTTATTACCACAATAATATATTGTGTTAGCTTTCTTTAAATAATATTGATGTTGTAGCAGGCTTAGACCTGCTACTGGTAACATGTAGCCCAGTACAATCTGCCACATATATGGGTGGTTGGCATCTAAACCAGCTCAGTCAATAGCTTTTCTGCTGGTGACAAGGGTGGCATGTCATATCACTCCACAGGATGAAAAAAGAAAACTTGTCAAAGGGTGGATGAGCTTCTTAGAAGAGCCAATATACATGTAAAGTCTCAGTTTGAAGGTGGGGTCTTAAGGCTTGAATGGTGAATGGCAAACTTCCTAGATGTCTTGATAACTCAGTATACTTGGACTACTGTGAGTATTGGGGTTGGGTGTCAGGAAGAACATCTGGCCTTGTAAAATTTTGCTTCTAATCATTATGACAGATCCTCTGTCAGGCAGGACCTACCTTGCTATATTCAGAAATTAATTACAGTAAAGCCTCCTCACCCATATGTCTATATATGTGTTTAATTTAATAAATGTTAAAAAATTTAAAAAGCAAGATTCTTCCTAATGTGCAACAACAGAGTTAATTATATTGATAAAAATCCTAAGTTTCTCTGTCCATGATTTTTACCAAGTTAAAATAAAAAAGATCAGGCCCCAATTTGAATACCTGGCTTGCAGGCTAGCAGCATATACATTGCACTAATGTTCCAGTGCTTGAACAGCACTTTAAAATCAACTTTCAAATAATAAATTAGGTACCATGTGCACATAATTAACTGATCGGAGACCAGGGATTGAGAAACCACAATGGTCAGAGGCAAAATGCACAAACATTCATATTTACACCTTTTCTATGGGTATTATGATAACAATTTATATTAAAAAGAAATTTTATAATCACACTGCACCTGGTTTTAATTTTTACTTTCCTTTTATTAATCTACAGCAAAAATTAGACTCAATTAAGAAATGCCTTCAAATGAATAAAGACTCTAGGTCTTAGTGAGAATCGTCCTTCTTAGAACCTTGTAGACTAGCACTACAGAATCACAAAGAACTGTACCAAATAACAGGGTTTGTGTATGTGCCAACTTGAACATTTTTATTTTGCTTTTGAGTTAAATTTATAAGACAGGCTGGGAAATTAAAAGCATTCTTATAAAATTATTTTATACAAAAGTTCATTTACATGCATGGAGGATCAATTCAAAGTGACAAAACATAAAAGTAAAAAGTTTTTGGGCATAAAAGTTGACTGCAGTATGTAATAAAATTATAAACTTGCTTTAAATCAGGCACATGAATAACTTTAGGCAGTCAACATACATAAAGTCATTTCTTAACACACACCTTATCACAAAGGTTCAAGATATTTTTAAAAGAATATTCCCCTAAGAGAGCTGTTTTTTTTTTTAACAAAATTTTCACTTTTATGTGCAATAAAATAAAAGACCATCACAAATGCAACATTGCTGCTGATTTTATCATCTGTTATCAAATGTATCTGAAAGCAACACCCACAGCAAATATTGTGACACACTATTGCATACTGAGAAGAATTTTGCCTAAGATGAAAAGAATAATCATTTACTGAATTATACATTGAATTCATTGCATTAAGTTAAAAATCTAAAATGAATTAGAAATCTTTTATTTCATAATTAACCTTGAACTCTTAAAGTAGGCAATGCCTACCTTACACAGACAGCACATCCTTGGTTAAAACATAAAATTACTGTAATACCCTGACTACATGTGTAATGAGACTTAAAATCATACATTTGACTAATAAAAAAGTAAATAAAGACAAAAAATGGTAAGTCTTTCAACGATTAGAAACATTCATAGAACCTACAAAATAACTTATTATTAGTAGTAATAAATGTTGTTTTTTTTTAAGTTTATGTTAAAACATTCTTATCAAAAGATAGTTTGGTAATCAGAATTGATGATTATGATATCCAAATCACTCATACTTTTGTGATCTACTTATGATTTTGAATCAAAATCAATTAATGTTAGTTACTGGTATCAAGACTTATACTACTAGTACCATATAACCTTGTGCTATATGCTGCATAGCCAAGTGGTCAGCAACTGGTTTGCCTGATGAAATAGTTGCTAGACTTGTATTCAGATAAAAATAAAACCTGTCAGACTGATGAGCTTTTCTGTAATGGGTCAACAAACATGAAGTCAACAAAGCCTGTCAAAGAGCTCATGAATCCTTTCATAAGGGTCAACAGCCATCAAACATACACATGCCATGAAACAACATTAGAGGCAGCCCTTTCATCAAAGTTTACTCCAGATATTGGATGTAACTGATTCTCCAGTCATCCTGGATTCCACCCTGTTGCTGGATCTGTGAAGGGATATCAAGAAGGTGAATCTGGATTGATGTAAGTACTAAGGAACCATCATCCTCCTTTTGAATGGATAGTGAGAGAACTTTATTTTGTTCATTACATGGACTTCATAAGCTATTATAATAAGCTTCATACTTAGTATTATTTTGACAGAAGGCCACAAATTTGGAAAAGAGTGATAAACTTACTACACAGCAATAATAATTTGTATAGACAAGCTTTCTATTTTTTACAGCAATGCACCAATGTTGTCGCTATAGTTTTATGTTCTAAGAATTGCAGATTAATTTTGAATTAGCAAGCTAAAGCCGCACTATATGTAAATCTTTCTTTCTGTATGACCTTTTAAGGTAGTTACATTCATTGCACCATTGCCAGTGATCAGTTTTCAAATCTAGATAAAAGCCACAAGTTAGCCCTCTGTATTTGATACAAGAATCTTCATGTCATTTAGTTTTTTTCCTATACTAAGATTAATAAATATCAAAAGCCAGAATTTCAGATGTTGATTTTCCAGGTAGGTTATCCACATGCAAGTTAGCTGAAAATCTTCAAGTCACAATTTAACCTTATATTTGAAAATGATTTTTCTTAGAATAAAAAACATCTGATAATCCTCACATGCCACAGGCAAAATAATATTTCCTGCCAATTTTTTACTTTGATTAAAAATTGATCATCCTTTATTTTAAATATTAGTTAAGAAAATTAAATTAAAAAAAATATCAATACTAAAAAAATAAATAAATAAATTAAAATAAAATAAAATAAATAAAAAAACCTTGTTCCAATTCTTATAAGAATGAATATTAATATTGAATACATTAAATTTGCTGCACAGCTAAAAGGGGAGGAGGTGAGGCTGGTCAAAACTTTCTATCCTAGACCTAGCTAATCAGATTCGCAACCCAATTACTCATTAAAGTATGCTCATTCACCACAAGAACTTGTCTATCAGCTTACAATCCTACAAATACCATAAAAGCATATATTCACAGGGAGACCTAAAAAAATAGGAAAATACCCATGACATAAAAATTTTGTTTTATTTGCAATAATTTTTTACATTTTTTTTCTTTGAAAAAAAAAAAAAAAAAAAAAAAAAAAAAAAAAAAAAAAAAATTTAAAAATATATAATACAAAAATGATAGTGGGAGGGGATGAATCCTCCAAAAACCTAAAATATGTGATAAAACATTTAAACTAAAAAAAAAAGAACAGTCCATCCCTCAAAATAAAAAATGGTTGCTGTATTCTACCAACAGGCAAAATCAAGAAGCATGCTCACTAATGGAAAGGGAAAAGATAAAATAAGGAAATGGGAAAATCAAACACTGACCTGGTCAAGATGGAAAAAAAGGAAACCAAAAACAAACTGGGAATCTCAAAGTGGGACATAGCAAAAGAGGGACACCGGGAAACAGGCATTCACTCACATTAACTAGGTAAACAAAGATAGTCTATCTTAACCAGGGGTAGGTTCACAAGAAACCTCCCGTGTCAAAAGGGACTTAAAGGCCAAGAAAGGTCAGTGGACCGAGGAATGACCCACAAGGCTCCTCGACACTCATAGGAAGTTTGATTAATTCCGGGGCTTATGTTTGCACTCAGCCCATGAGTGATAGTAAAGCTTGGGATCCAGGATGGCATTCCAGTCTCCCACTAACACTTCCCTTCAAAGTCAAGTCCTCTGTCAGTACATGGCATAGAAATGCCAACCTTGTGACGTGTCAGTGAGTTGCAAAGTGTGGCATTCCCAGCCCCCCAAGAGACAAATATTGGGCACAGACATCTGTCAATCTGATGCTTGTGACCATTCCATCAGAGGTAGGGCAGTAAGCACTCAATCACCTTCCTACAGTTTTTACAGAGAGGAAGTACAGACAACCGGTAAAGGGTGAGGGAAAAGACACATGTGGCACACACCTCAGTCTTCCCCTTCATGGACAACTGCCATTGTTGCCAAGTCCAGAATGTCACTCTGATCTTTGCCTGTATCTCTGACCAGTTCTTCTCCAGCTAGAGATCTGGCCCAAACCACACTCCTAGAATGCAGACAGGTTTGTCAGTTCAACTGAAGGGCCCTGAAAGTGCAACCTTTTCCAGATACTCAATCACAAGATGAAAGACTTGTGGTTAATTTTGATCCCCTATTACTTTTTCGTACTGTTCCAGTGCCTTCTGTATTACCTCAATGTCACCACAGCATGACACAAAAATGGATATGTCATCAACGTATGCAGAAACCCTGGCTCAAGTCCCACCAAGAACAGTGATTCCACATAGGAGCGACAGTAGACAACGCAGACAAACCAAACAAGACAGTGCAAAGCAATCAACCTGTACCATAGCACTGAGGGAGCAATACAGCAGACTGATTCACTTGCAGAAGTCGGGTTGGAATCTGGCAGCCAAGTGAACTTCACCCTGTAATCTCATCCTCACAACTCGAGGCTTCAGTCGGCATAAGCCAAGGAAAGTCAGCCAAATAGCTGAGAAACTTGTTTTCACAGAGACCAGGTACCTCGATAAAGCAGCTCTCAAAATGCTGCCAAAACAGCTCACATATATCTGCAATTAACCTCAGTGTATGCCCCTGCAGGGTTTTGACCTCACAAATGAACTAATCACCTCCTCAATGGATTTCTTCCTTGTGCAATTTTGCATTCATGTTCATGGCTTCATTAAACATCTCGTTCAACCTATGCCTGACTACCTGACCCTGGTAGAGCTTGATAGCCTCATGCTCCAGGGCCTGCCTAGCTAACACTATCTTTAGAGAATCTCCACCCAAGAAAGACTATCCTTAAGCATCTTCAACTGGTTAGCCTTATCTAGGGTGAGACCTTAGCTATATTTGTTGGTGAAAGACCTTAAGCCTCTACCAGAACTTATTCCCAATAACTACCCCCACTAATTCCTGCTGCACTAGTTTAATTGGCTGTTGCTGAAAGTCTCACCTATCCAGTAAAGACAGATTGAACTTCGTGTCCAGCCATTCTAGGCCTAGTACCTAATGCCATCTGGGCACAGACAAGTCTATGATCCAAAAAGCCTAACCAGTATAATGTTGGACAATCTAGCACAGTGTTTCTCAACCTTTTCACTCTTGCCTAACCCTTAAAATAAGTTATATGTATTAAGGAACCCCTGCACATAAACAAAATTACATACCATATTTTTCTCATTTTTATTTTCATCATAGTTCACATAGTAAATATCAAAGTATATATTCTTAAATAACTGGTTTAAGGAAAAATTAATACTTCTTTGTCAAATGTTTTGATAATGCTAAATAAAATTCATACTGTTTGTTTATAATACTTTATCAGAGAGTTTTCATTCACACAAAAACATTCTAAACTCAAACATAAAAAATAAACAAAGAAACCAATATCATATCTGTAATATAAATATAAACAGAACAAAAACATAATTGCAGCATCAGTTTATTATTTATTTTTCCTTTACTGGCAAAACAAAATTTAAAAATATTTTGAACGTGTTAGAAAGCATTAAATTTTTTTTTTTAAAATTTCAAGAATACTTTGATCTTTCCTCTTAATGATAAATATTTTGACAATAAAACCTTGTCTTTATTAAATTTGGGGCCTTTTATCATCATGCTATGCGTTTTTATCAATGAATGATTGGAGGTACCTAAGTGAAAGTGTAGACACTGGTGCCATACAGACATCAGAAAACATATTCTCAATGATTGTTATATTTTTCAATAACATAATAGGTTAGATGGATGATGTATCTATTACTATATTACAATAACCAAGAATATTTTGTGCAGTGTTAGTAATATTACGTATATGAAATTAAATAAAAAGTCAAACAAAAGTGCATTAGCTTATCTCACTTTTTCTTAGAGAACCCCAGTTGAAAAACACCAAGCTAGCAAATCTAGATTGACCCTTCACACTAACATTTTATCCAGGTAGCTAGCCAACTGGGTAGACAGCCTCTTAAGTGCCCAAGTCCACATTCAAGCTGCCTGGCTTGATCTTCATTTTTCAAGTCAGATTCCTGAGATAAATATGGGGTGGAAACCTGCAGCAGTCAGGACCGACAGATTTTCCCAGACACCCTCGTGTCAATGCCGAACATAATTTGTCCATCTAGGAAAATACTGCCAACATCCACCAGGAACTTTAGTTTTAGAGCCCTATACAAAAAGGGATGGAGAATTACAGGGACCCTTCCTGCAAAGAGCAATGATAGTTTCTTGAGTTCAGGAAACTGAATTTGTGCCATCCTGAGCTTTGGAAAAACATCCTTTGCCTCCACCACGTGATTTCCTCCAGTGTTTCTGATGAGAGTTATCACTCTGGAGACATCTGGAAAATTTCTGGGGTCTATTTAATAAGAACCTCTGATAGGAAAGGTCCCTCTCAAGGGCTTCCAGGTCTTCTTCGTAGTTTCTTGCTCTTTGGGCTTCATTTTTTTTCTTTTTTTCACTTTTCTTGGCAAGGGTTTGTGAGAAGCTCAAGAGAGGGAAGAAGTGAGGCTCATTACCTTTGTCAGTGTCTGTTGACTTTTTTACTAGTGAATCAGGGACGGATTGTGTCTTAGCATCTACCAGGACATTTTCCATCCTGCTCCGGCCAGCCTTCTTTTTTTGTTGATTTTTTTTCATCTTCCTCCTCTTCTTCACTCCCCTTTTATGTAATGAGGAACAAGGAGAAGGCATTTCCTCCACTTTCATATAATGATCCAGTTGAAGTAAATCTTGTTTCACCCAACAAACTGGTTCCTTTTTCTGCTCGCTCTGCTGCAACTTTGGCTGTTGTTGCTTCTTTGGGGATGGTTTTTATAAGTTGCTGCTTCTCTTCCGATGATACTGCCTTCTTTAATGGGATATCCTGCTGAGGAGGAGAGTAGTTGATTTTTTTCCTCTCCTCATAACTACTGTACATTCATTGGTAGTGCTAGTAGATTAGTTGGTATATTCTGTCTCCACCACTGCCTCTACAGGTGGTGCTGGTTTAGTTGTTTCTGGTGCTGTTACAAGATTCTTTACAGGGGCACATTTTGGATAAGTGCCCTGCAGCACCACATGACCAACAGCGGGGTCTCCTTTGTTCCACAACGATAAATAATTTTCTGCCCTGGCACAGAAGTATGTTGGAGATGTTATTAAACACCTGGCAGTTTAATGTGACCTGGAGACAAAAAATTACCAGATGCTACACCAGCTTTGTTTAGTATGCAGGAGATTTCTTCCACCTTGCCAGAATTGGCAAAAAACGCCTTCCATATAGTCTGACGAAATGTCTAAAGACATACTGTGTACAGTGATCCTAGTACGACAGGTGTCCTTGTATTCTGTTTGAAGACATACTCTTCACTGTCAGTATGCTTAGCTTCTTCTCCCATCCCGAGCATGAATTTCCACATTGCTCTTGAATGTTTGAGCAATATTTTAGCCGCAATCTTCTGGCTTTTTAAAGCTTCCTCAATGTTTTCCCTGCTGACACTGACTAACTTCTGTGTCTTGATGTTGGTAGTCAGCAAGGAGATGGTCTTGACTGTCACCACCTCAAGGGCTTCTGAAATGGTAATAAGTTCATTCCCCTGAATGTAGTCATTGTACTGCTACCTCTTTTTTTTCATAGTGGGCCATGTCCTACTTGGCTAGGTTTGTGGTCCAGACCAATGGCAACACCATCAGGGTAACATTCGACTGGGGAGACTGCCATTGCTGTCTCACCACAGCATGAGAAACACAAAAAACAGTTCAGAAAAACAAACATTCTTTGTATACTGAATTAACCTCCTTATGAAAAGCAAATGGCAAAAGTATCACAGATTGTATTATTAGAGCTATATTAAGATTACTTTAAATGTAAATGAAGATGTAATAGTGCCTACTCATGCAAAGTACAGATTTTTATAAATATACCTACATAACGAATAACTAATACTCAAATGTGACATAATTTGTACTGAGAATAAATACAAATTTCTTTATATACATTTTTCACATAGTTTATAGGATATTTTTAAATATCAAAAGTTAAAAATAACATCTCTTCATTTATCAATGGTTATGACTCAATTACACACAATATAGAGAATTTTATCTAAATGCCTCAAAAGTATCTATAACTTCTTTACTGAACATGAAAGTAAAGATAAGCCAGAATTTTTTTTTTATATAAGCTCACTCACAACTTGAGGACAGTTACAAGAAAAGCACTAACAGCAACAACAGTGTTCAAAAGGGATATTGGACAAAAGAGAAGATATTCAAGATAAAAAAAAAGACAATATCAGCAGTCAATTGGTTTAAGAACATATAAAACTATAAGCAGGTATATGATTAAACCAAAATGGAGAGACAGGACTGAAGACAAAATTAACAGACCAAATTATGTTGTTGTTACTGTTATGATAATAAAAAGTGAAGTTTTATTCAATTAGAGATTTTTTTTTTAAATTTTAAAGAAATTTTCATTTTTTTTGGCTAACATGGACAAATGTGCTCACAATAAGATGTAGTGTCGAAAGGACAGTTTTTTTCATGAAATAAAACCTAAGCATATGAAAGTGAATTTATACATTTTATTTGTCCTTGAGAATTGACAACAAAATTAATAAACACTATTTATTAAATTATTTAATTTAAACTATTATTTATTCAAATAGTGGGCAAAACATCAGCTAGGCTAATTGTCAAGTGATTCAAACTTTATGAAAAACAAAATTATTTCTTTATAAATAAATTAGGAAATGATAAATATTTTATCATTTACAAATTTATAAAGAAATTAGTATGAAAATTTTTTCCCTAAAATTTATAAACATTTATATTGTATTAGTTTTTAGAATATTGTAAATATTAAATTATTCTTGTAAATAAACAAATAGTGTTTAATATTTTTGTTGTAAATTCTCAAGAACAAGAAAATCTATCAATTCACTTTCATCAGATGTTTAGGTTTTATCTAAATTCTAATCTTCATTTTTTAAAAAGAAACATTTCCACTAAGTGAAGGTAGTTAAAAAGCAGTGTCATGGGAAAAAAACCATATTATTGCGAACGCATTTGTTCATGTTCGCAAATTTTTCTTCTGGTAAATGGTGAAATGTTTACTTACAACCATGTGTCAATGCCAACAGCACAACCATTCATGTAAAATCCGTCCAATCTAAAATAACAATCAAGGCATGATGAAGAGAAGGAATATGGCTGTGTGTAAGTCCAAGAGAAGAAAATTTGTCTTTCCTTTTATCCTTTCTTCAATCTAAGTATTACCTTTAAAAAAGGAATAAAAAGAATAAAAAAATAAATTCAAAACTTTAAAAGAAAAGTGCTGCCAATATGAGGAATAAAAATACGAGATAATAGGTGGAGTGGAAGATTAACAGAAAAATATATCTTAAAGGTTTTGATGGAATGTGAAATATTGATCCATTTACAGAATGAAAATAGACATGTGCATTCAAATGTACTCTGTATAGGTGTACATATCTGTTTGCATCAGTGTGTGCATATCTTTACATCAGTGAATTGCATTCTTTGTAAAAATATAACTATACTGAAAAGTGTACAAACAATTGTATATTGGTATGAAAGAGTATATAAGAATACATGTTTGCATAAAGAAAAATATATTTGTATATGTGTGTGTATGTGTGTATATAAACTGACATGTACATTATAAATATGCAAGTCTATCAATAAGTTTGCAACCTCATGATAAAAAAGGATTTATTTAACAATCTTGTTTCTTAATGCAATTAATTCAGTGATCAATATTTGTCAGATAAATGAAGTATTGTGCAGAGAAAATTTTGGATCAAAACCACTTAAATACTTATTAAACAAACTTACTGACCCATTCATAAATGGGCATCTATATGTAAAAGTATTCATTTCTCTGTCCATAGTTGAATAGTTTCTAGAGTATATGTGTGTGTATATATATATATTAGTAAACCACCTCAACTGGCAGGTAAACCAGGTGAGGATAGTTGAGAGATCCAAACACTCAATAATCAAGTCAGCAGATAAGTTTTTCTATAGATCTAGCAGCTATGAAAGCAGTGTCATCAAGTGCTCTGGAGCAAATCTGTTGTGGAGTAAATAAGACACCCATGGTAACAAATGAACTAGGCAAGATGCCTAAAATAAAGAACTCTGAAAGAGTGTTTGTTAGAGTACCATTGATGTATTAGTAGCAAGTTATAACAGTGGCAATGAGGAATCAGAACTTATACAGATTAGGAAAAAATACCATCTTACTTTGACACAACAGTAACAACAGTGATGACAAGAAATTAGAACAACATTGGTCTATTTTTTTTCTTTTCTGTGTGTAAAGTAAAAAACAGATATTCTTAAATACGGAAGAATTATTAACACAAGTGGTAAAAATACAGCAACAACAGCAGTTGCTGGATCTCTAGAAACTACAAAAGTTAATTTAAATAATTCAGAAGAAAACAGAAAATTCTACAATTATTTTCATACCCAACAGGGTAGCAAATGCCACAGATGAATTCACATAAAACTCAGGTGATGGATTTACCTTTACTGCTTATTTTAGAAAATACAAGCAGATTTACAGAGAAGAATTCAACAACTGGGAAGATGAAAAAAAAAAACTGGTAGAACATGAAAAATACTGTAATTTTGAACTACAGAGAAAACCAGGAGAAATTTGCTTTAAAGAAACAGTAAATATTCTGATTAAAATTTTTAGCAAGAAAAGTTTTTTTATACTCAATATGAATCTGACAAAAAAGAAAACTAAGATTTTGTCACATATGCTGCAATCGTTAACAAGAAGTGTGAAAGATTCAAATCAAATGAGCTCATTTTGGATATGTTTAAAGGATTAATATTCTTTCTAGGGTTAACACCAAAAAATGGTGCAAAAATGTACTAGAATCCTAACAAAACTTGAAATGAATCAAAAACAAACACTACAAGAAATATTGAACAAATGACAAAGACTCTTAAATCCGAGATACAATATGGAGGAAATTGAAGAAAAAGAATGCACATACATTCAAACTAAAGAAAAATATGGAAAAAGAAAAAAATCAATCCATATTTCAGATGTGGAAGGAAGGTTATATGTTGGAGACGACTGTCCCTTTGAGAATTTCAAGAGCTACAAGTCTCAAAAAGTAAGTCATTAAAAGTCACACTGTAAAACTAAAGCAAAGAAAAGTTATCACAGAAAAAGTTTTGTACAGTGCTGCAACAGAAAAAAATGATTAAAGAAAACTAAAGAAAATGAATAATGTGGATGTAAAAATGCAACTAGACACTGGTAGCAATATCACAATAATCAACAAAGTTATATGGAAAGCAAACAGGAAACCTATATTAAAAAGAACTTCCAAAACCATATCCAGCATATCAGGTGAGAAATCATTTGTTATTGGTGAAATGACTTACGTTTCATTTCATAAGTTTGTTTTGTTTTATAGCATATAAACCTCAGTGGGTTATTTTAATGCTGAAAAATTTTTTACAATAGATTCGTTTCAACAGAATATGTATTCTTTGTAAGAAATCGGCTTGTAGATCAGGTTTTATGGACATATTTTTATAAAAAGGGTTTTTATAAAGAGTCAAATGTATTACTGAGAATTTTTTTTTCAAAAATGTATTGCTAGTATTTTTACTATAAAAATCTAGTTGCATGCTTTCATAGTGAATTGACCCCAGTTTAGGGGGTTAACTATTTGTCCATAGCTTGGACTATATTAGGTGCTACCATCTCAGATCAGGCTTGACCTAGGGATTTAAGAGGTGGTTCCACACCCTTCTAAACCTCTCAATTAGAGGCATTGCTGCTGCATGCAGTTTGCCAACATACTCAGAATGTCTCATTGGGGAGAGGGTTACTCCTCTGCAGAGATGCAGTTAGTGTTTTCTGAAGCCCCAGCCAACAGAGCAGTTTATAACAAGTGTGTAAAAGCTAAGGCTTATATGTTAAAAAATACTATAAACATATTCAGTATTAACTAGTTGGAATTATTTGAGTTATGAGATTTACCACAAATATTTATTGCGAAAGTACAAATGGACAAATGACCAGTCTTTTAAAAAAAAAAAAAAAAAAAAAAAAAAGAGGAGTGAAAATTTAAAAGAATTTAAAAAATGCTTTCCCCTATGTTCTTTTGGATGAGTTGGGTCAATGTTCCAAAGTCAAAGCAAAATCTCAAGTGAAAAATAGGTCAACACCAGTATCTAAAATGAAGCATAGTATACCGTTCACAGCCTTGGATCAAGTCAATAAAGGGTTACACCAACTTCAAAAACTAGGTGTAATTGAAAAAAAAAAAGTATCCATTCAAAATGAGCAGCATTTGTAGCGTATGTAAAGAAAACAGTAAAATTTGTGTTTGTGCTGATTTTTTGAATGGGTTAAACAAATGTTTAGAATCACATAACTACCCATTACCAAGTCCAGAGTAAATTTTTGCAAACTTAAAGGGTGGACAAATTTTTTTGAAGTTGGATCTTTCAGAGATGTATTTGAATATACAGGTTGACGAAGAATGTAAAAGAAAAGAAAGGAAAAATATGGTGAAAGGAAAAAATTAGAACACAAAAGTGATTGGAATCAGTTAAAACATTTACAGAAAAAAGAACTGCAAGAAAGGAAGAACATATGCAATTACTGTATGATATCTTTGAATGTACAAGTAGGAGTACCAGAAGAAGGAAACTTATTGAAAACTAGTGGTTGACCCAAAACGAAAGAAATACAAAGTTCAGTATGTAGAGAACTTGCCAGAATGAGGAGTGGTGAATACGAAAAAATAAAATATTTAAGAAAATAAAAAATCTCAAGGTGGGGGAGTAAATTAGACACGCCCAGCAACATAAATGAACTAGGCAAAATGCCTTAAATAGATAACTCAAAAGCTGTTCCAAAAGAGTTCTGACAGAGGAGTTTATTAGAGTAATGTTGGAGTCAGTCGAGACATAATAAATGTTAGTAGCAAGTTATACTAAAATCAGACACATGAACAGAACATGTAGAAGTTCTGGACATCTACTGCAACCTGAAAGTCTCTGGCCGTAATGATTCCTCATACCACCAAATAAAGACACTATGCCAAGAGAGTGGGATTACCTATATACAAGGATATACTAAATTATAACCATGGAGAAAGTAATGGGAAACCTCTCTCCTATATTTCCTCAAGAAATCATAGCAATTCACAAATAAAAGGAATCTGTGGAAAGCCATGACTGCCTATATCCTAAAGGGATACAGCACTTAAAAAGATATGTATGATACATTTGCATCCCAACTACATAATTCTATGCAATGTTGGGAAAGAAAATAGAAGCCAATTCTTACCACAGATATCAGGAAGTGTTATTGTAAGGTTATATCTAAGGAATGGGTCCTTGGTGCAATCACAAAAATATGCAACCACCTGAACATCTGTGCCAGACAAAAAAATACTCATATTGGAGATCCAGATGCAAAATTCAATACAAGATCATTTATTTTATGTCAATACTTAAAGCAGAACAGTTAAATTATTATGAAAATTTCTCTCGTCTACTATTTAAGAGTAATTGGGAGATGGTATCTAGGACTTTCTTGTGCCTAGGCATTTTCCTTTTTTATGTAGAATTTCTATTAAAAAGTTTTTTGTTTTTTTTTGTTACTGCTTATTGAAGGGAAAATGGTACTGGTAACTTTTGCACACACCTATTCATTTTATTTCTAGGCCAAAGTAAAAATTACTCTGCCAGTCTACAAAGTCAGTTAATTGCCATCAATGATACATGCCTGGGCAATCATGTCTCTTTCAAAACATGACTGACTAGGCAGAAGATTTTTTGCAGCAGGCTGCGATTTCTTTCCGCAGTAGACTGGTTGCCAACCAAGACTATGGAACCAAATCTGTCCTGCTATTCTACCCATAGTACGAGGGAGAAAAGATGGATTAATATCTTTTCCAAGAGTATTTGTGCACAAATGAATGAAACAAATTCAACCGGAATTCAAACTTAGCTCTACAATTTCTCATTCTGTGTCAATATCCATTACACCAGGATTCACATCGTCTACAAAAATAAATGTTAAGAGTTAACTTAATATGAATAGACTAGAGGAAAAAGATTTTCCAAGTTCCAATGGTTTTTGCTGAAAGAGTAATCTCATTTACCCTATCTTTTTTAATGCAAAGCGGAGATGATATTTGAAAGAGATTTTATATACATATATATATATATATATATATATATATATTTTACACAAATGATCACAAATGTCGTTACATTTGATACAAGAATATAATTTTGTATGCAAAGTTTTGTACATGAACATGTTTATTTTCTATATTTGGAAAACCAAAGCAAATCTAAACCAATATTGATCCATTTTTTTTTTAAGAATATATTTAGTAAACCTGGCACAGAGTCAAATCTGGCTGAAGATTGCATTGTGCCAATACTTTGTATTCAAGTATCACTTCAAATTCTTTTAACTTGGCTTGAAACACAAATCACTAGCACTTGTGTGGAATTGAAAAGTAACTCAGTTACCAAACATGGCTATATGTTTAGTCTAGTTTGGTTTGTTGTTTTTTTTTAGGGGAGGGGGTACATGGATAAAAATCAACGCTGCATAGTGACTGTCAGTTTCACATTTCAATCTGATCTTCCAACTGCCTGTATTTATATACTATCGATAATATTAAGCACTCTTCAAATATATATGTGCAATATTTTTATTACATCAATACAATATCAGGAAAATGTATATAATTGTGTACATATACACATGCATACATTTTCTTTGTATGCAGATGTCGATTATTATATCTCTGAAAGCCAACATACATTCCAGTATGAATATAGCAACTTCCACAAATATGCAACTTTACTGACACATGAAACTCAAGACTGAATACACAAGAGAGAATGCAAGACTAGATGCATCTGCCTGAACATGTGAAGTAAGATGCAGCCAAAATACCCACCACCCATAAGCCATCAACCTCACAAAATATACTGCTAGAGCTTTTCAAGTGTCATATATTCAGTTAAGTACAATCCTCATTTTGTCATGTTCACAAGATGTTGTCAGCCTCATAATTTATACCAAACTTTGTGTATATATATATATATATATATATATATATATGTGTGTGTGTGTGTGTGTGTATGTGTGTGAAAAAACACATTAAGTTGCAACAAGTTAGTTTGATTTAGAATGAAACAATACCAGAAATCATTTCTCATAAGTCATTATTTAGAGAAAAAAAATACCAACTATTAAGTTAATTTTATCCACCCCCACCCATTTTAAGTTACCTATTTTTATATTATTTTTTTTGTGTGTGTGTTAAAAGAAGGAGGGGGAGTGTTCAAAATAAAATATTAATAAGAATTAATATTACAGAGATAATAAACTTAAAATAAGTACAACACTTTTTGAAAATTTTACTATTATTTTCTACATTAAAAAATAAATTACAAAGTTTCATATAGCCGTCTTGAAAACAGTACAGAAATTAATACATTAACTATTTCTTTTTATCCTGACCACAAGAAAGTCATTTTTATGCTCATTAATAAACAGTTCCAATTGGAATAAACTCCATTAATGATTAATAAAGTGTCATAAATAAATACAAGATAAGATTAATACTGAACTATAACGTTTAATCAAATAGCTGAAATGATGAGAGCATCCTCTGTAAGTATCTCTCAGCTTTCAAAATTCTATTGACTTCAATATTCACCACAAAGAGTGGTTAATCCCCTTCAACAAAAATAATAAAGAAGGCAGATATTGTCGCCCACAAACTGACACAAATCATTGAAGAGCCCACCTGTGTTCCCCGTACAACAGGACATCAGGCAAAAAATACTTGACCTCTTCCTCACATCCTGCCTTTAAATAATGCTTCACTAGAGTGTTGTCCGGCCACTTCAGACCTTTTACTTGTCTATATCTAAGTCAATGTCAAACTAAAAGCATCCCCTGATATGACATTTTGTAGAACAATTTTTCAGTACATGAAAGTCTGGGGCAGCTTCAGAGCTAACATGGAAGAAACTTCTTCAAACATACTACCTTTAAAACTGCCACTATCATCTCAGAATAGATCCTTTCTAGAATAAAAAGTTTTATACCCCAGAAAAACTTCAAGCAAAAACTGAACAGCTTGCCCAAGTTCACCACTGAATATATGGCAGCCATAACTCACCATAACCACTACTACAATACCTATCACAGGGAGTAGTGTAGTTGGACACTTGCTGCATTCAGAACTGCCCCAATCATTCTAAGAGAGAAAACATAAAATGTAGCTATGCACAAGCAGTCCAGGCCAAGGTCATAAGCAAACAACTTGGATCCCTGGAGTTCAAGATCCCCGACCAGATTCTGGATAGAAGCAAAGTGTCAATATCTACTATCAGAAATGGCACAGGTCATCTCATCCTAGTCAAATAAAGCAAAGCACTTTACTATGCCATAATCATTGCCTCTAACTCCACATTAGATAACAAAGGCCATCTCCTTCTCATCTTACAGAGTAATCTCAGTAATATTTTTATCACAGCCAGGAAGTATCAAGATATATCAAAAGTAGAAGGCTACTGGTCCAGATAAAATCTTAGTGGTTGACCTTAAGAATATTAACCCAGTGTTATCCCTAATCTTAGCAAAACTATTTAACTACTGTTTGAGTTTGAATTTTGTTTAACAGCATACCAACCTCTGTGGGTTATTTAATGCTGAAAAGGTGGTAAAACCACACCTTTTAAGGCATTTTTTTAATGTTCGGTTATCATGAGAAGGTTGATTCAGTCAGATTTTGATGAAAAGTTTTAATTTTTTTTATTTTTAGAAAACTAAAGATGTCTTCTAGTTTTGTATTCAAAAGTGTGTTACCGTAATAATTTTTTTTACCCCTCTAAAATGTATTGTTGGAAATATTTTTCCTTCAAAAAAATTTTTTTTTCTATAAAAGTCTATTTTTATGCTTTCATAGTGTTTTGACCCCAGTTTGGGGGTTTAACTGATTGCCCATAGCTGGAACCTTAACAGGTGCTACTACTCCTAGTCAAGGGAGACCTGGGAACAACAGCAATTAAGAAGTTGTTTCATGCTTCTCACAACATCCCAATCAGAGGCCTTGCTGCTTGATGCAGTTTACTGTCATACCCAGGACCACTACTGTTTGAAGGAGAAATACTTCCCAAGTCTGTAGAAGATGTCAAGTATATATTCTGTTTTCAAGAATACAGATGGGCACTCATCCTCATCTCAGGTTAGACCCATCAGCCTCCTCAATGTTATTAGTAAACTTTTTGAAGCTATAATCAACAAGAAGGTTATTAATCATCTCAAAATAAAGAACCTCTTCAGTGACAAGCAGCACGGATTTCAATTAGCTAGACCCACTGCTGATATACTCTCAGTACTCACAGAATCAGTAAGGCATTAGACAGTAAATGCAAAGATGACTGCATTAGATATTTCAAAGGCCTTTGACAAGTTGTGGTATACAGGGTTACTGTATAAATTCCCTAGATATTTGATCACTGGAAGAGTCTTCGCAATTATCAAGCCCTTTCTAACAAGCAGGTCACTGAAGGTAATTGTTAATAGCTAGTTCTGAGGTCCAATCAATCATCCTGCAAAGCTTGCTTCTCAGTCCAACTCTCTCACTATATTACATATTTGATCTACCTATGAATATACTCAGATTTTTTGTGAATATCTATGCTGATGATATAACAGTACTAGCAATATAGCCCAGCGTTGCTTGGGTGTAATGAAAGCTTTAAAACTAATCCATGGTCCTGGAGCTCAAACTCAGCCTAAAGAATATTTGTGTGAAGTTTGGTGAGAATCGGATAAAAATCGTGGATTTGTATAAAGGACATACAGACAGATAAACAGACACACACACACACACAAACATCTTGCCTTTTATATATAAAATCGGTTTTCTGCACTATTGTAAGAACTGCAACCTTGAAACTTCTGAATATCATTTCTTGTGTCTTTGTCTATGAGCGTATGAAATTTGATTAAAATCGGACCACTCCTTCTATAACCCAATTTTTTCGATTATCGATTTTCAATATTTATCGGGGGTACCTCGACACAAAACCTAGCTAAGAACACTTGCAGAGGCTTATAGTACAACTGTGTAAATTTTCAAGAAAATTGGTTCAGCCGTTTCGGAGTCTATAGGTAACAGATACACATGCACACACAAAGTTTCATTTATAAATAAGTTTAGATATGGCTGCAACTCCAAAGCTTTAGATGACCAGAGTGTGGCAGTTGATCTCTCCTCTGACCTAGCTCTAACGAGTCAGTATAAACAAATTGGCTGGTCACATTCAATACCTTGAAAAAACAAAAACTAGTGATGTTCAATCATCACTGAGTAAATCCTAACTTTTCACTTATTGTGATGAACAGGTGTTTTCTCAGAGAAGCTTCATACCTTAAGCTTCTAATGAAACTTAATTTCTACCTAGACTTCAAGTAGAAATTCTATATACAATGCATCACTAAAGATGCTGGGAAAATGGTCAGTTTTCTCTACCACTCCAGTAAATACCTAACTCCTCCTATTATCCTTGAACCTTTACAAGAGCCAGTTTTCATTTTCCAGTCTCAATAGAGTCCAAAAAGGTTCTTGCTTCCTTGTAAATGATGAATTACTTTCCACCCTACAATCTCTTTCTCTACAGACTCAATGTTATAAGCCTCTTGCTACTCTATCACTATTTTCAGGGAAGGTGTTCAGACAAACTACATTCCTTAGATCCACCAGTTCTAATCTTCACACCTAAGACCTGCGTGGTAGCAAACCACTTATTTCTCTTGTATTCAATTGATGAAATTAAAGTTCCAGGAGCAGCTTCTTCCCACAAACTGTGGCTTTGTGGAATCAACTCACAAGAGGATGCTTCCTTAATCACTACAATCTTAATCTGTTTAAGTACAGCCATAACCATTATCTTTCCAATATATTTCTATAAACAGTGTCACTACTTCAAGTGGCTCTTGTACAGAGTGAACATTATTGTAAATAAAAAGTACTTTCAAAATACTATTCATTTCAGAGATTTCTCTTAGATGTAGAGAAAACTATTAACATTTTTGTATTGGAACACAAGAACAGCTTTCATCAGATAAATTTATTTCTATTTTTCATACAGTTTGCCAGGGAAAATTTAATTAAAATTTTAAACATTCAAATTCAATGACCTTTCTTCCAAATTTGCCTCCTATATCAATAAATTTTGTCCATATTCTCAGAAATTCTTTTTAAACATTCTTTTTACAAAATTCTCAAAATTTTCAGAATTAAATTCAAATATTGGTCACTTATTTATCTTCTACAATTTTACAAAAATCTATTTCTAACCAGCACTGTTTACTGACAGCCATGGAATAATTGTCAGTTAATGAAGCCTGTAGATCTTAGTGAGGGCCATCATTAAAACCTTATAGACTGGTACTACAGAATCACAAAGACCTGTACCAAATAGCAAAAACAACATCATTGGAAGACTTTTAACAGCATTAGCAAACTCAAATGGATAGTACATATAAAGCAAAGAGAAAATAATGACATAACCAAAATGTTGACATTCCACATTACTTCAAAGAAAAGGTTAGGAAAGAAGGCTCCATCAATAATGGAAAGAGCAATAACAGTTACTGGAATTGAAAAACCTGTTCTCTTGGATATGTGTTGTGATACAATGAGAAATTAGAGAGTCAAGTTCAAATTCCAGCTGAATTTGTTGCATTCACTTCTACGCAAATATCCTTGAGAAAGTCACTAATCTATCTCTTCTCCCTTCAACTATGGGTTGAATAGCAAGAGTGATTAGGTTTTATAGCCTTGATTGGCAACTAGTCTACTGCAGAAAGAAATGGCAACCTACTGCAGAAGAATCTGCCTTGTCAGTCATAAATCAAGAGATATAATTGCCCAAGTATATATCCTGTATGGCACTTAAATGATTCTCCTGAAAAACTGTTTTAATAGAAAGATTTTAAAAATTTCAACCAAAAGTAGTACTGGCTGATTGGTCAACAACTCACAAATGCGTCCTTGTAAGGAAATTAATCATATGACCACTTACATTTGAACAAACAATCCAACTCTTGTATTACATCAAAACAACATGGGGCATAAACTGGCATTAGAGAAATCAAAGTTAATTAAAAACAAAAACTTTTAAATAAAAAGTATTTTGAAAACCTTAATAGCATTATAAACACTGGCTTAAAACTTTAATTAATGTACCCGTATATATTTTGTTTAGGTGGGTGGGTGAAATTACGTTCACACAATATTAATGTAATTATTTTTTATTATGAAAATTTTCGACATACAAAATTGCTTCTGCAACTTGTTTATACAAACATTATCATAAAATTTATGAAATAAGAAAATGTTTTGGCAGTTAAAACAAAAAGAAAAAACACAGCAAGGCTATTTTTGAAAGGTTTTTGTTTTGGATTTTTTTTCTCTGGTAAATGTGCAAATATTTAACAATTTACACTTATTTCTGCTATGCTGTGAGACTGCAGAGCAATAAAGCAATGAGTGATTTACCTCCGTCACTCATACAGAGTTTTACCAAAACAGTTTTAGCCACACCAGCAACACTGGAGCCATAGCTGTTTGGCCCTCCTCCATGACTACATAGCTTTTTGGCCCTCACTCTCCAAAAGGTTGCTGACCCCTGCTCTGGATAATATCCATTGCGCTCCCTATAACTATCTAATTGATAATTTATATTAATTAGATAAAATCTTTTGGATCATCTTTCACAGGTTGCTATTCTCTTTATATATATATATTTCTTTGGTTCTATTTTTATATAAGTTTAAAAATTAATAATGAACAAGGATACCTGCAATAAATTAAATATTACCACTGATAACAATATCAGTGCATAGTACTTAAAAGATGGTAACGTATCAGATAGCTGAAGATACGGAATATAAGGGGTGGGGGATGTTTTCTACCCAACACTCTCCCCTAAAAAAAGTAAGAAATAAAATCTATGAAACTTCTTTTCCTTCAGAATTTAAAAAATTTCTTTAGCACCTCACATGAATATAATAGTTTTCCATAAATATTCCCAAATTTCATGTCTTAATGAAGATTTTCAGGTTTGTAAATATTAATAAAATTATAGAGAATAAATAAAAGAACATATCTAATAAGTCTATTATGAAAAAAAAAAAAAAAAATCAATTGCTCTAAGTAATCTGACAAAATACATGCAGTATGGTGTAATTGCCCAGATTGAGAAATTGGAGAGCTGAGTTCAAATTCCAGTTAGGTTCATTACATTCACTTATGCATGAATACTCTTGAAAAAGTATAAATCCATCTCTTCTACCCTCAGCTACGGGTTAAATAACAGAACAGACCGGTTCCTATAACTGATTGGCAACCAGTCTATTGCAGAAAAAAATGGTAGCCTATTCTGGGAAATCTTCTGCCTTATCAGTGATGAAACAAAATAGACATGATTGCCCAAGCATGTATTATGTATGACACTTAACTAAGTGAATACGACAAAACATGGACAGTCATGATAATGTATACTTCATAAAAGATTTTTTTTAAAAAATGTTCAGACTTTCTTTTAAAGTGGAGTTTAAACTCAAAAGCAGTTTTCAAACTAATCTATGTCATTGTTTATAAACTTTTCAGGAGAGAAATTTTATGGGGTTTTTTTTTTTTACACATTTCTAAGAAGGAAAAGAATCATTTATGAATGAATAAAATTTAAAGAACTTAATAAGTTTCATTTAGATCTTATTAATCACTAAGTTTCAGAATGAGAAATATAAATTACAAATACAAAAATTTCCTGCTTACAATATATAAAAAGTTCTCAGACTGATCAAGAAGGCTCTCTCCCACCATAAAAAATCCTATTTAATCAAAAAGTGAGCAGTGTTGAGAACTTTCCAGAGTGTTAAAAATACCTCCCATATAATGGTAGTCATTAGTGGCAACAGTGTCTTCATAGAGCTAATGTCTTACCATTATGTGGGAGGTATTGCTGACATATTCTGCACAAATCATTTGCTGGTACCTCTATAAGAAATATAAAAAGTGTCAAAGAGTACTCACTTTTTGATTTCACCAGTTTAGATATTTATAAACATACACTTAAATTTTATTTAATAATTTAAACTGTTAATCTCCTTTGTAAGTTAAACAATATTTCTTAATTGTAATAATAAATCTTGTTTACAAGTAAATAAGCACTGCATTTATTCTCATTTAAAGACTCAGTACATCTTTTTGGGGAGTAAAAATGTCAAATATTAGCAAATGCTCTGACAATTAAATGGCTGCACTAGATAAAATCTTATGAGGGTGTGGAGTATGTGGCCTTCAGGCCAAGTTTAGAAACCTTTATTTTTAATGATAATTATCTTACATTTTTTTTTTTAACTGATTACCCCATTTCTCCTCCAACTGCAAATTATTTACACCTTTCTCCCCACCAAAACAAAAAACACTGATACAATGCATCTCAGAGTTTAGGATAGGCTAACTGGTTGAAATTACTTATACTCACAACCCTATGCTTGTCAGAATGGCTATTAAGATGACCCCAGATAGAAATATATTGTGCATATTACATGACAGAAAATTTATCACCATTATTTATAGCTTATTTAGTATTTCTGTTATACATTAAAAAGCTTAAAACCTGACCTAAATATTTACAAAACTTC